>CM051352.1:1802500-2155000 GCA_028015215.1 Gynostemma pentaphyllum | reverse complement strand
TTATCTATTTTTTTAATCTATATTTTTTGTTTGATTATTAATTATAGAGTTAGTTTCAATTTATACCAAATAGTTTTTATTTTAATTATAGAGTTAGATTCAATTTATTATACATTTAAAATTATATAATAGGGGTCCAAAATTTCATTCCACACCCTGCCCCTATTATCTTAGGACCGGCCCTGGCATCTGTCAAATGTTTTTTTTTCCTTGAAAAATATTCACATACTCGCTCATACTAACCTAGGTTATGTGTCATATTTTTATTGAACTAGTGATTAAAATAACGAAAAAATTTGTTATTCAGAACATATTTCTGGGTGGAATAGACACGGGTGCAATCACTCTAATATGGGCAATGGCAGAACTCGCAAAACACCCAAATTTGATGAAAAAAGCTCAACAAGAAATCAGAAATCACATCAAAGACAAAGAAAAAGTGACCGAAACCGAAACCGATGAGCTTCCATATCTAAAAATGATAGTGAAAGAAACTCTAAGATTACATCCTCCAGCTCCCCTTCTTATTCCAAGAGAAACCATGTCTCATATCAAGATAAATGGGTTTGATATTTTCCCCAAAACTGTGATTCAAGTAAATGCTTGGGCAATTGGAAGAGACCCCAAATACTGGAAAGACCCAGAAGAGTTTTTACCAGATCGATTTGCTGATGGCTCCATTGATTTTAAAGGACAGAATTTTGAGCTGTTGCCATTTGGGAGTGGTCGAAGAAGCTGCCCTGCAATATTTATGGGAGTGAAAACTGTGGAATTGGGTCTTGCTAATCTTTTGTATTGTTTTGATTGGAAATTGCCAAATGAAATGAAGGAGATGGATTTGAATATGGAAGAGGCCACTGGTTTAAGTCTCACCATTTTCAAGAAATTGCCTCTCAAACTTGTGCCTGTCCGACCATCTATCGATTGAAACGATTATGGTCGGATAAGTCCAAACGTGACTATTATTGGAGTTAATCCGGTCGATCGATTAGATCGACTAATTATGTGTATGATTACTATATGATTAATAATGGTTTTTTTCTTTTAAACTAGTGATGAAGAAGATTATCTTGATTTGGAACATTTAATTTAAAGCATATTGAATTTATAATTTTTATTTTTATCTAATAAAAATGAGGAATCTCAAATTAGTATGAATCAAAATTCACCTGCATACTTCATAAAATTGTGCATTATTCTTAAGGGTTATTTTCAATATTGGACAAATTAATGTTATTTATTTCAAAAAAACACAATCTTTTATATATATATCAAAACTACCAAAAACCACCACCAGGAAAATTAAATTACATTGTGAAAAGACGAAACATACCCCGATAAATTTTCCTTAATTAAATGATATGTAATTAATGAGATATAGTTATTAGGAGAGATAAAAGGGTAATACGGTAAACACTAAAATCGGAATCCACCAGAATCGCCACCATAAATGGTGTTTTATGGGTAAATCTGATATTGATATGAAACAACCATTAAAACTGAAATTAGGTGAATTAAAGTGGTCATTAGTGTAATTAATTCTATTCTTAAAGATACTTACAATTTCATTCAGCTACACAAATGTTTACGTCAAACTATAAATCTCTTAAAAATAAAAGTAATTTAAGTAATAATAGAGGGTATAAATTGAACAATTTTTTAAGTTTGAATTGAATAACATATAAAAGTTTTAAGTTTATATGATGAAATTAAAAATTTATAGTTTAAATTGAAACATTTTATTGAGTTCATGAGTACTATAAATTGATTTTTCCACTAAAAATTACAATAAAAACGTGTCAATAGTTAAAAGAAAAAAACATAAAGATGTCATTCACTTATATTTAATTTCATTCTTAAAATTAGTAAACAAAAAGAATTGAAGTCAATTTTCAAACAATTATGATTCTAAAGTAATTAATTATGATTGATTATGATTATGATTCTAAAGAAATTAATTAGGAATGATTTTTACTTCAATTGGTTTCAAATCCCATTTTTATTTGACAAACATATCTGTTTCTAAAATTGTTAATATCTATTATAAAAAGCTCATTTTTATATTACATTTTATATTTAATAAAAAAAAACTCATTTTATATAATTATGGGAACAAATTAACTGCTCACAAAAATATTGACCTTAGGTTTAGAAGGAGAAAAAAAACCACAAATTGAGGGTATGTTAACAAATACAAATTACTTTAAAAAATAAAGCCACGTTTTTTCTCAATAATATTTTTTCTAACAAAAATGAGAAATCTCAAATTAGTATGAATCAAAATTTACCTACATATTTTATAAAATAATGATCAGCACGAATATAAAAATCCATTTAATAAAAAAAAAAAAATGCATTCATGTTTACGTCAAATTATGAATCTCTGATAAGAAAAGTAATTAAAGTAAATAATAAAAGGTATAAACAAAGAGAATTGAAGTCAAATTTGATTCCAAACAATTATGATACTAAAGTAATTAATTATGATTGATTTTTACTTTAATTGGTTTCAAATCCCATTTTTATTTGACAAACATATCTGTTTCAATTCTAAATATGGTTAATATCTATAATAAAAAAGCTCTTTTTTTTTTATTACATAAACTCATTCATTTCATTTTCATATAATTAATTATGGGAAAAAATTAACTGCTCACAAACATATTAACACAAAAGTATTAAGGGAAAAAAACCAATAAATTTGAGGGTATGTTACCAAATACAAATTTCTTTCCAAAAATAAAGCCACGTTTTTTCTTAATAATATTTTCCTAATTATTAGACTTGAGTCAAAAGCTTTAGAATTCTTTGGAAAAAAAAAAGCTTTAGAATTGAGTAATATATTACTCACATTTCCTAATGAAATTAGAATTGTCATAGGAAGAGGATTCTAAATTATAATCACCTATGGATTTTTAACATTTTTCTACGGTTGAGATATCCTCAATCAATACGTGGCGGCCGTCGGAAGGTGCTAGCATGTGGAAGCTATGGTAGGTCGGAAAAAAATCAAATAGTAGAAAAAATAAGTAATTATTTATATGATATATATATTTTTTATCAGACATATTGTTTTCAGTTCAATAATTTATTTTTTTAGTAAGGGTCGGTAAATTTTTGAAACATAAGTCAAATTGGTTTTTAATATTTGTAATATAATTTTTGTATTCGACTGATAATATAAATTTTTAAAAATTAAAACTCTTATTTCATTATAAATTAATAAAAAAAAATTATTAAAATAATAGGAAAATATATATATCTATATCTATATTATATATATATATAATCACTTACATAGCACAACAATTAAAAATCTATTAAAATAACATATTACTTCCAGTTCATAAATTATTAAACTAATTGACTTTTAATATTTAAATAATTGTCATCTATATAATTTATTGTTTTGAGTTAAATAAAATTTTTATAAAAATTCTAATCAAAATAGTGACATAAATTAAAATACATATCTATTAAGATAATTTAATTTTGATAACTTACACTTAATTTTTTTTTAATTGAATAATAAACTTACTTCTTAATTGAAAAATGAGAATTAATAATCTCAAAAAAAAAAAAAAAAAAAAAAGAGAATTAATAACATAAAATTAAAATAGGTATCTAAAATCTAGTAATAAAAAATAAAATAAAAAAACAAGCAAACACGAAGACTGGTTGGTGAAATAAAATCCACCGTCTGTGTTATATTCTTTCTTCTTCGCTCCGTCGATCGGTCGTCTTCTTCGCCTCAACGGAAGGTACTTTTACTCTTTTCTTTTCTCCATTCAGAGACGAATTCCTTACCCTAATAATCCTCTTTCTTTCTCCAAATTCATCGAGAATTTTCAACTTCTGATTTTACGAGCAATTGATTATGATATTGCACACTTTCTGTTTGATTAATTTAATTCTTATCGTATTTTAATTCTTCATAATCGAATTACATTAACTTTGATAACGTAATCGGAGCGTTTATGGAGTTTTGCCCAATTTAGCTGGAATTGGTTATTTGAATTTGTGTTAAAATGGCGAGTGCTGGTGATGAAGACGCGGATGCTGTTCTTAGCGATGTTGAAGGTGATGATCCGGTGCCTATTGAGTTACGGAATTCGTCTATGGATGAAATTTCGGTCGAGAAGTTTCGTGAGATTCTTGCTGAGCGTGATCGTGAGCGGAAAGCGCGAGAAGCAGCGGAGAATTCGAAATCGGAATTGCAGGTTTCGTTTAATCGTTTGAAAGTGCTTGCTCATGAGGCAATTAAGAAGCGTGATGAGTGTGGGAGGCAGCGGGATGAGGCATTGAGGGAAAAGGAAGAAGCTTTGAAATTGAATGAAAAGGTTTCGGCAGAGTTGGCTGAGGCGAATAGGCAGAAAGAGGATGTGTCCAAGCTTAGGGATGAGATTGCTAAGCAATTTGATGAGATCTTAAAGGAGAGGGATGTGTTGAGATCAGAAATTGGTAATGCATCACATATGCTAGTTACTGGGATTGATAAGATATCTGGAAAAGTGAGCAATTTCAAGAATTTCACAGCAGGTGGTTTGCCTAGGTCACAAAAATATACGGGATTGCCCGCAGTTGCATACGGAGTTATCAAGAGGACGAATGAAATTGTCGAAGAGCTTGTTAGGCAGATTGATACCACAACAAAGTCGAGGAATGAAGCTAGGGGACAGATAGAGCAGAGGAATTATGAAATTGCCATTGAGGTTTCTCAGCTTGAAGCTACGATTAGCGGGTTGAGGGACGAGGTAACCAAGAAAACTTCTATCATCGAAAACTTGGAGAATTCCATTACTGAAAAGGAAAGGAAGACATCTGAAACTGAAGAAGATATGTTATACAAATTAAACATGGCCCAAAATGAAGCTTCTGAGCTGAGGCAGTCAATATATGAGTATGAGGAAAAGTTGAGGAATTTGGAGTCAAGAATTGAGTCCCAGAGGCCTTTACTTATTGACCAGTTGAGTTTCATTTCAAAAATTCACGACCAAATTTATGGTGTTATCAAGATAGTTGATGCTAGTGGTGGGGATCATTCTGAAGTTTCAGAGTCATTGTTTCTGCCTCAGGAAACAGATGTGGAGGAGAATGTACGCGCATCTTTGGCTGGAATGGAATCTATTTATTCATTAACAAAGCTTGTGTCTGAAAAGACAAGGTGTTTAATCGAGGAGAAGAGTCGTGAAGTAAACAATTTAAATGAAACAGTGACCCAGTTGCTCAAGGAGAAAGACCATATTGGATATTTACTGAGAAGTGCTCTATCAAAGAGGACAGCGTCTGATCAATCTTCAAAAGCTCAATTGTTTCAAGTTGCAGAAAATGGTTTAAGAGAAGCTGGGATTGACTTCAAATTCAGCAAGCTTATTGGAGATGAGAAGTTTCCAGCTCCTAGGGACAATGGAAATGCACTGGATGCCGAGGAGAATGAAATTTTGACTCTGGTAAGTGCATTTGAGCCTAGGATTGTCTTAAGCTTTTCTTTTGAATGATGATAGATCTGTAATTTTTTTTGGCATCGTCATGTAAAATAAAGGCTGGTGCTCTGGAGAATATCGTGAAGGCATCTCAGATTGAGATCATTGAACTACGGCATTCCCTGGAAGAGTTAAGGTATTTAATATAAAGCTTAAAATATATATTTTTCTGATTGGAAAAAAAATGTTTTTGTGATTTATATTTAAGGTTAATAAGTTACAGTAATATTTATTGAAATATATATGTATATGTAGTTTCTGCTGGTTCTTACCTGTAATTTCTTCCTGTTTTCCATTGCTTTGCTGTCTCAAGGGCAGAGTCGATTATACTTAAAGAACACCTGGAATTTCAAACAAAGGAGCTTAAACTTAAATTACGCCAAATTGAGGAACTTGAAGAGAAGGAGAGAGTTGCCAATGAAAGTGTAAGTATGTTTAACTTTTTCAAGAGAGTTTTCAATTGTTCAATTTTGAAAAGACAATTCTTTTTCATTTGTGTCTATAATTTTTGGGAACTATAGAAGAACAAATTTACAATTCATAATCTGTTTGCTTAGATTTCGAAAACTATCTATTATTATACTTTTGCCTTTTCTTCCAGGAATGAAAAGTGTTTCTTTGTTATAAAAACTAAATTTTTGCGTTTTCATGTTAGGTTGAAGGGTTAATGATGGACATTGCAGCTGCGGAAGAAGAAATTTTGAGATGGAAAGTAGCTGCAGAGCAGGAAGCTGCTGCTGGCAGAGCTGTTGAGCAGGAGTTTGTGGCACAGGTATGCTATCTAAGTTGGCTAGACACCCATCTCTCTCTGTCACTCTCTTTTGCTATGGGAGTTTAATGTTTTTTGTTATGAAAGGGCAGTGAACTTTTTTTTCCCCGTAAATTGGAGTAATTATAAGTAATGATGAGTTTTTCATTTCTTAAGTAATCTGGTGAACAGATTTAATTTGTTGCATTTCGTGGAGGTGGTGCAAAACAAATGTTTTGGGTATCAAGGGTAATAGGTTCTGAGGAAAAACTTCAATAAGTTTATATATAGTGTATGTGAATACCAATTACTAACAGCACCTCTTGCACACCTTTTAAAGAAGCCTGAGACTGTATCAAAGATTGGATATTTTGTTTGATCATCGATGTATAAAAGCTACATCAGTGTTTTAGTTGTATAGCTCAAGAAAAAAAAAAGATCCAATATTTGGGCCGCCTTTAGTTATGGGCTAGGATGTTGCAACAGTTTTTCATTTTTAGAAGACATTGAAAGTAACTTGTAATGAATCAGAATATTTAATTGTAACGATTGTGCATTGGCAGATCTCAGCTGTTAAGCAGGAACTTGAAGAAACAAGGCAAGCCATGTTTGATTCGGATAAGAAACTGAAATTCAAAGAAGACTCGGCAAATGCTGCCATGGTGGCAAGAGATGCAGCTGAGAAATCATTGAGACTAGCAGACTTGAGAGCTTCTAGGTTGAGGGAAAGAGTGGAAGAGCTTACCCGCCAGCTTGAAGAGTTCGAAAATCGAGAAGACTCTAGAAAAGGACTTAATGGTCCTAGATACGTATGCTGGCCATGGCAGTGGCTCGGACTCGACTTTGTAGGTTCTCGCCCCTCTGAAACACGGCAAGAGAGTTCAAATGAGATGGAACTTTCAGAACCTCTTCTCTGATTGATTTTTTTTTTTTTTTGAAAAGTTATGAGTGTGTCTCTGTATTTATTGTGAAAATTAATAAGTAGAAGAGGATAGAAATCTATAAGATGCAGCCACTTTGTTATTGAAATATGCTCCTGGTTGATTTGATTGATTTTCAGTTCAGATAACAGGGAAAAGTTAATTTTTTTTCCTCCAATTTTGCCCATCATTGGGTGACACGTATTTCCTCTGACTTCATTCTCTCAGGATCAAGATGATCATATATTATTTGTTGAAATAAACAATTTAACTCTTTAGAAGCTCTTTCAAGTCTTCCATATCTTCCACTAACCCTATCCATCATTTTCCTCATCACAAAGCCTTACTAACGTGACATGACTTCTGATACTAAACCTGATACTTGCCATGAGAGCTACCAATTTCTCGCGATGATCAAACCGGACCTTCGGAATGCACCGATACCGAATCAATCAACGAAGCAACTTCTTCTCTAATGGATTGATAAGATTTCACACTTTGAACACTGAAAAGCTCAAGAACATAAGTCTTCCTCATCTCTCTCCAGTAATCACTATAATGAGAAAATGCAACGTCAAGATAATTGTAATTTTTTAACACCATCTTTTGAAGGTCCACTACAACTATAGACATCATGAGTCTTTAAAAGCTCTATTGCAACCTCAGCCGACAATATAATGACAGTTTCGAAGCGACTAAGATGAAGGTGCATAACGGAGCCGTAAAGGTGGAGAGATGCCGTAGAGAGCTGTGGGGAAGCTTACCAAGTTGGTGTAAGTTTCCAATGATTGTCAAAGCTTTTTTTTCCATGGCATGTTGGCGATGGAAAAATTAGAATGAAAGTTCCATAATAACAACAAAGAGTTGGAAATATTACATAGAAAAAAACTTAGCGACCATTCGTTTGAAGGTTTGAATGTTAGAAAAATTAAATGTGTATTTGGAAAGTGAATGAAAAGAACATGTTTTTGGTTAAAATTCAAAATACGTTGAAACTTTCAATGATAGAAAATAAAACCACATAATAAGGTTGATAAGATTATGACTCCCGTTAAAATCCATTAATTTTAAGATGTGATCTTATGAATATTTTTTCTCTATAATTTAAGATTATTGTTGTGCAAAATGTGTGTGGTGGATGGAATATGCAATTAAACTAAAAGGTAGCGTGCAAGTATACATGGTCAACAAGTAATATCTTGTGGTGAGCAAGAGTCGATCCCACGAGGATAGAGAATCAATTAGTCTTACGTTGATATTTAAGCTAAGAAGTGCAAATAAACAACCTTAAAGCAATTTAGGAAGGAGGGGGAGATTATGAAGAGGCAAACAGTGAGTTTTAGAGCATAGAATGGAGGGTGGTTATTTTCATAACACTAGAGTATTTTCATTGATACATTAAGATCAAAACATCGATTAATCTAAAGCCATCTCTGGAATTAAATTCTTGTGAGTTTCCTTGCTCCTTTCTTTAAATACTCAAGTTTCTCAACCTTGGCATTTTATATGTGTTAAGCAAAATTTCTCAACTCCCTTAAACACTAAAAGCTACAGCAATCAAATCAACTGAAAATATCTATTCATCCTCGGCATTTATTCACACTGTCTTTCCCAACGTAACCTCCTCCTTATGTTTAGCTACTCATAACAGTGCATAGACAAAAACTATAAAAGCGTTCATGCATAAACCAACTCATCCTCTAGCTATAAGCAGAAATTAAATGAACTGTAGGTATAGAAATGTGATTGAAATCACAGCTGGATTGAATGGGTGCTTGGCTTCTTCCTCTCGGATTCAGCCTTGCAGAAATGGTGGGGAGCAGCTTTCTTTCCTTTTCCTTTTAGCAACGCCGCACACCAAAGAAGGAAAAAATGATGCTCCTTAAATAGCGAGATTCTGCCTCAATTTCAGGGCTGACGTGACTATTTAGAACCAGCTGGCGCTCCACGGTGGCAGATGTCTTCCCTCAGCTTCTTTATCTGATTCGCAATTCAGCTTTTGCTGAATCTCCAACGGGCTGGATCGAAGGTCTTGAGGTCCGTTTCTCCAATAACAGCTGCTGCACAAGGGCGAGACCATGGGCCTGGAAATTCATAATAAAAGGCCCAAGTTAGAAGTAAGATTGCCCAAAATTGAGTTAATTCTTCATAATGATCAAAATGAATGAATGTATCTATGTATTCCTTTTTAATTACAAGTTAAAGTCAAGATTTGAATCATTTTCTCTATGTAAAGCTCCCTTTTATGGACAATTAAATATTAAAATTCCGTATAAATAAGGTAACTAACAATTATATTGAGCCCCATTTAGTTCGCTATAATTTAAGATAACACCAGTAATCTTATATCTGAGAATCTAATGTCAGAGTATTTGATTACTATGAATCTTAGATTGAGGATTTCTGGTAATTTGAACTAATAAAACTTCACACAATAATTCATTTACAATATATGTTACAAAATTTATCCACAAAATCTACAAATAGAGATAAATTCAATCACGAAGAAAAAAAATTGCAATTCAACAATAATAGGGTTTATCTCAAAGGAATTTGGGGTTTATCAAATATATGGAGAAGAAATTAAAATATCATAAAATTAAAACCCGGTGGATTTTTTTTTTATTAAATGTAGCAAAATAAACCGCAAAAAAAAAATAAAAAATAAATAACTTGTTGAGAATGATTTTGATCAAACCTATTATATAAAAAGAGAGATGATTAATTAATAATACACATAGAAAATTGGAGAAACCTCATAATTATGAAGAAATGAAAACGTGAGTGTAGGTTATTTTCCTCAATTTTTTTGACAACTTTTTCTAATTAAATAGGGTTAAAATTGTAAAAAAGAAGATTACCTTTCTCATGGGAATCATAGAAAGCATCTGAATTCAAAGGTAATTGAATACCCTCATATCTGGGAAAATATGAATGCCAGGAATCTAAGATTACCCAGATATTTTTAAATAAACCTCAAACAAACAATGGAATTGGATGCCCCTTATAAGGAAATCTAATTAACCCAAACCAAACGGGGGCTGAAAGAATTGATCCCTCAATGTAATTATGAAGAAAGAATGAATATCTAAATTACAATATTTATTTTATAATAATTAACCTTTTTTATACACTTTCTACCCCTGCGTTTTTAGATTACATTACCATTGTAATATGTTTTATTTGGAAAAAAAATCAATTTACACCTCTTTACATGGTGTATCCATTTAAACCCATAAACTTTCAATGTAATCAATCTACACCCTAAACTTTAATAAATGAATCAATTTATACCTTTATAAGTAAAAATAATATTATTTTTGGAAATTTTAGATAGTCGTAAGCGTTTTTATATCTAAATAAAGTTAATTTTTTAAAAATGTAACGTCTCAGGTTTTCGGTAAGTTTTTGAATTAAAATAAATAAATAAATAAATAATATATTTTCTCTATTTAATTTCTTAAATGATTTAAGGATAAAGTGTTTAAATTTAATTCTTATTATTAAGAATTTATTTTTAAATAACTTTAGATTTAGATAAATGAGAGATTTTATTTATTTATTAAATGATTTATTTTTTAAAAATAAATGAGGGGGGCGTAAAAAGGAGGAAAAAGAAAGAAAAAGGGAAAAGTCATCTCATTCATCCTGCTTCACGTGAAAGACCTAGACAGAGAAAAGAGGTATGACATTCTCCTTCTTCACTTTCTTCTTCTTTCATTTGGATGAGAAATTGATCGATTTCGGGTTAATCGATTCAAAAATTTCATGATCTATAGGTGTGTTTTGCTTAGGGTTCTCTTTGGTGGAGTTGTGGAGAAATTTGAGAAGAGCCTTCTTTCAAGATTGAATTGAGGTAATGATTCCTATTTTGAAACCTAATGTAGAATTGATAGATAACGAATGAATCAGAACCCCAAAATTCTACGTCCGTCCTACGCCGTCCTACGTCCGTCCTTCGCTGTCCTACGTCCGTCCTACGTTTGTCCTATCCCGAATCTCCCTGTCATAACCATCCTAACCCGAAGTCGAACCTGTCACCCTTCGTCCTAAGGCTGTCCTAATTGTCCTACCATCGTCCTACCCTGTAATCCCTCCGTCATACGTTAAATTTTATGTTTATCTTAGCATAAAGTTAGGTTTAATTTATTTTAGATTGTAACTTATTTTTCAGATAGTAGTTGTGTGGTGGAAGGAATAAAGAATTTGGAAAAATTCTTACTGTGTACAAGGTGAGTAGAAGTTATTAAGGCTTGAATTATACCATGTTTGTTTTCCTTTTTCTTTAACAGTATAACCTCTTAAATTTGGCATTGACCTTGGATGTTTAAAAGTATAAATGAGGTTATTTGGGTTGAATTAATAACTTGGAAAATAAATGAGAAGCATGCTTAAAAGATTGAGATGTTTAAGACGAATTCTTGGGTATTTTTTTTTATAAATGTCGTTTTGCATGATAGTGCCCAATTAGGAGAATTTAGGTTTAGGTGGCTAGTATAAACTGATGCTGGAATTATTTTGTGCTTCGACATATTGTTTTTGGATATACAGGACTATTTGGAAGTTAGAAATATAGTCGTTATGCCGCCGGTTTGTTTTTAGAAACTTTAGATTTTAAGTTTTTAATAAGGGACGAACTGGTGTACGTTTAGGCTAGTTTCGTCTCTAGATTTGTAATAATGATTGGAAGTGACTGAGACTGACCCAAAGTGTATAGTTGGATGTGAATGAGTTGTTTTGAGGCGAATTTAAGATTAAATTCCAAAGGTTGTAATTTAGGGAATCTTAGCCTTTCGATTGGGTTAGTTGAGGGAAGTAGGATTGTTGGCTTGTTGGAGCGTCATGGTTGACGTTGTGGGAAATCATATTACTTTAAAATACCTTGGGTAATATGGTTGTAGGTTCGCATTAGGCAAGACCTTGTCTAATGAAGAATATCCGTTAGGGGAGCTTATTTAGTGTGCACAACTTAAATAACACCTAACGGGTAGGGATGAAACCGGTTCGGTTGGTCCGGTCCGGTTTTTCAATTAATTTTAAAAACCGGACCGGTCCGGTTTTGAACGGTTTTTACCGGTTCGGTTTTCGGTTTTTTCCTGTTTTTCTAGTATAGGCCATTTGCATTTAGTTTTTAAAAAAAATCCTCCAACATTGAAGGATGAAACAAAAAAAAATCAAACATGAACAAAAACTTAGTTGAAAAAATTAGATTAATAAATATATAAAATATAAATTAAAATAAAGTGATAAATAAATATATAAAATAAAGCAAATAAATAAAAACTAGGGGGGAAATAGGGAAGGGTATGGAATTTTTACTTGTTTTTTAGAAGCCGGTTTGGTTCCGGTTTTAGCCGGTTCGGTTCGGTTCGATTTTTGAATAATAGAAACGGGACGGTTCGGTTTTTTACGGTTTCGGTCCGGTTTATTTTTCCGGTTTTCGGTTTTTCGGTTTTTTCTTTCACCCCTACTAACGAGGCAGGTTCATTCCATCCGTACAATGGAAAAGAATATCCCTAAAGGATTTAAATTGTAGAAAAATTATGTTTAAATTCCTTAAGGGCGTAGTCTCTCTTTGTTTGTGAATAAAGAGGAGATTAAAGGTATTAAATGGGAAATGATTCGATTAGTTTTAAATTGTAGAAAAATTATGTTTAAAACTAATTCGAATAGAGATAACTTGAATAAAGAGGAGATTAAAAGTATTAAATGGGAAAGGATTCGATTAGTTTTAAATTGTAGAAAAATTATGTTTAAAACTAATTCGAATAGAGATAACTTTTAAGTTTTGTGGTAAGCTTTATGACTTCTTTGGGAGTGAGTGACTTATTGGAAGTCGGTAAGGACGTTTATGGACTTTAAGTCTTAGGAAACGTCTCATTGGCATGATTCTTTCTTTAACAATTTTCTATTCACTAGGCGTAGCCTCATGATGCTACAACTTTTTTTTTCAGGTAAAGGAAAGAAGAAACTCGGTGACTGATGTGGTTCGTGGTGGTGATTGGTTGGCATAGATTTGCATGCCGGCGAGATTGATTGTTCTTAATAATTTGGGGATTTGTCATGTTTTGATTATGTTGAACTAAGTTTAGTAGTTCAGTTTTTAATTCGAGTATATTGCTCATTAATACTTTGAGATTTGTTTTAGTTTAAATGGTTTTATGGTTTTGAATTAAAATGATCGATCAATAATGTTTTGATGTTTTGTTTAAACTGAGGAAAAACTCTGATTTGGTTAATAAATGCTTCCGCTTTTGTTCTTTTACATTTATATGTATTTGGGATTTTTCGGGTTGTTACAAAAAATTAATTTTATATTTATGTTAAATATTTTTATGGTTAAATTTGATCATTTTGGTGTCGGGTTTGAAATTTTTTGTACCGTTTAATTGGTAACTAGGATTTGAGTTTTTTCATAGTTGAGGTTGAGCATTTTTATGATTAGGTCATAGACGTTTTATTGTTTTTATCTTTCGGTGATTTAGTAATTGAATTTTGATTAATTTTATAGTTTTATTATTATGTGAGTTTAAATTGATTCACTTGAAAAAGTTCATGTTGAGATTTTAGAGAGAGAAATAAAAGATGAATAATCTTATTTTTATGTATTTGTTTATAAAATACATGACCTATATATGAACAACTTTCTAACCTGCTGACTATGGAAAATAAAGAAGAAAAGGAAAGTGGTAGGAAAGGTATGTACAACAGGACGTTAGGAGAAAATAAATAAATGATGAAGTAGAGAAAACTAGCAAATTAAGGAGAAGATTTGGTATTCTTGTCACCCCCCCCTCAAGATGCAGGTCACTACAAAAAAAAAGTCAATTTGCGACCAGAAAATTGCCACCAAAAGGTCGTTTTTATTGTAGAATGCAACCAAAAAAGCGACCAACATGGTGGTGGCAAAAAAGCTGGTCGTTCCAGAATTTGTTCGACCGTATAGTCACAAATATATGACCAAGAATGGTTGGTCGCAAAAAAGTCAATATTTTTAAAAAATGACCAGATGGTCACTTGCGACCATCTGGTCGTAATTTAAGTTGAAGATAAGAGACGAGTTGGTCACATGAAATAGTGACCACGTGGTCTTTTATAAGCGACCAAATGGTCACTTTTGTACTAAGATAAAATGTGACCAGATGGTCGTTTGTTTAGGGATAAAATACGACCATCTGGTCGTTTATCTTCTAGGGTAAATGTGACCATCTGGTCTTATTTAATAAATTTTTTTTATTTAAATTATAATAATTAGTTAATTAATAATTATTTATTTAATTAATTAAAATTAAAATTTAATAATAAAAAATTGGAATTAAAATAAATTATATATAAATAAAATATTCAAAAAAATGTTCTATACAAAAGAAATCATCCTAGAACTACTGCGGAGGGGCGGGGGGTGGCGAAGGCGGCGTCGATGATGAATGGCCGCCTTCTAAGGATCTGAAGTACGCGGCCAAAGATGTTGGGACCATGGTCTAGACTCGTGCCTGCATATCCGCCTCAATCGCAGCAACTCGAGAAACGAAGTCGTCGCGCATAGTGTTCATGTCGGTGTGAAGCTGCTGAACCTCCTCGCGCAGCTGCTGCTCAACCGGAGAAGGGCCGGAGCTAGTGCTCGCTCCGCTCTGCTGAGGCCAAGGCACATCCGCGTAAAGGCGTCGACCGTACGAGCCGAGCCCAGGAACTGATCCATCAGGCCGAACCCCTCCAACAGCCTCCAAGAACGCCTCTCTACGGTCTTCCTGAGTCGGTTGTGAGTCAGGTGTGGGCAACCGCTGTATCAACGACTCCTTGAAACATTCCTAAACATTTAAAATTCAGAAAATAAAATAGTTAATATATAAGTTAGAAAATATTGCAAAGAAAAAATAATAATTGAAAAAATTATTAAATACTTGAACTTCTTTCGCCTTCCCGTTGACGATCGTCCTGTCCTTCTTCTTGTGAAGAACGAGGTACAGCTCATCGGGCGGGACAGGGCGACCGTGCTTCGCTTCCTAAAAATATTAGAGATTGAAGAAGAAAAAATAATAAATTAATAACTAATTGAAAAAGAAAACAAGAAAAAAGTACGTAAAAAAAAAAAACTTACCAATCGACGATGGTGGTCGTCGTGGGTCCGGGCCCCGCCTGTGTGTTTAGTGGGATTTTTTTCGCGGTTGGCCTTAATCCTCCTTGACACTTCCTTGCCCTCGCGAGTGTTCAAGCTTGCGATAAGCCGCACGTGGTCCTCCTCGCTCATCCACACGGGGCGGTTTGCTGCTTGCTTTCTGCGCCCCCGGTAAATGAGGTCCTTGAATCGATCCTGGACGTGATTGTCCCATAAGGGGAACAATCTACCGTCCGTGATATCGGGATCGATAACAGGAAACTTGCCCTGAAAAAATTGAAATAAAAAATTGTTAAAGTAATAAAGTAATAAATTTATTTCTAAAAATTTCAAAATTAATTAATTATAAAAATAAATGATGTTTTTTACCTTCAATTGTCGTACATCCGACGTTTCTCCGTCGTCGGAATCTTCTACCAGCGAAGCTCCCTGGGTAGAGGCATGCTCTGGAGGACCTCGTGAAACCGTTTTGAAACAGTTGTATGTTGTTATACTCTGCAAAAACATAAAAATTATTGTGCTATTAGAAACTATTAGTTAACAAAAAAAAACACTTTTAAAAATGTTTAAAGATTTTAAAATTAAGTAATTAAAACAATAAACAAAATTACTTACGTATTCCCTTCAATCCGAAGGGTAGAGTCTGCGACCCGAGGAGGCTGCGTGCCTGAAGTGGAGGGACCCGCTGAATCGGGCTGTGATGCAGACCCTGATGCTCCCGCGGAAGCCGTGACCTGGGAGTCCTGCGCCAAGCGTGTTGTCGCAAGCTGGGTCTCAGGGACTGCATCATCGAGAGTGGCAGCAATTCCCGGCTCGTAATCGAAGAGGATGATGTCCAACTCCTCTGTAGTCAGGTCTGCATCAGGGGCAGCGACAGTAGGCGGCTGCGGATTCCCCTCGTCAATCTCGTCGTCAGGCTCGTCTGACTGGGGAGGACGTCGTCTGCCCGTTATAATCCTATAACTAAACTAAACTAATTTAATACAAATTAATTAAAATAATGAAAGAAATTAAATTAATTAAATTAATTAATTAATGAAATAATTTAAATTAAATTAATTAATGGAATAATCTAAATTAAATTGATTAAATAATGTAAATTAAACTAACATAAATTAATTAACTAATTTAAACTAAAATAATTAATTAAATTGAATTAAAGTAAATTAAAATTAGATTAATTTGAACTAAAATGAACTAATTAAAGTAAACTAAGTACTGAAGAATTAAACTTTTAGATTAATTAAACTAAAATTAATTAAATCAAGGTAAATTAAGTAATGATCAAGAATTAAACTAAATTAGATTAATTGAACTAAAATTAATTAAATTAAACTAACATTAATTAATTAAATCTAAGATAAACTAAACTAATTAATTAAATTAAAGTAAATTAAAATTATATTAAGTGAACTAAGTAATTAATTTAAGTAAACTAAGTAATGAAGATTTCAACTATATTAGATTAATTTAAACAAAAATTAATTAAATTTAACTAACATTAATTAATAAAAACTAAACTAAACTAATTAATTAAATTAAACTAAATTAAAATTAGATTAATTGAACTAAAATTTATTAATTAATTAAAGTAAAAGAAATTAGGTTAATTAACCTTAAGTAAACTAAGTACTTAATTAAACTAAATTACATTAATTAAACTAAAATTAATTAAATTAACAAAATTAAACTAAACTAATTAATTAATTAAAGTAAACTAAAATTAGATGAATTAAACTAAAGTAAACTAAGTAATTAATTACACTAAATTAGATTCATTAAACTAAAATTAATTAAATTAACAAAATTAAACTAAACTAATTAATTAAAACTAAATAAACTAAATTTAAACTTAAACTTAAACTTAAACTAACTAAAAACTAAAAACTAAAACTAACTTAAAACTTAAAATCTATACGAAAACTAACCTCGTAATAGAAACTGGGATTGGAGGTTTAGGGTTTTTAGGTTTAGAGTAGGAACGGGGGAAAAAATAACGGGGAACTGAACGGGGGAAAGAGAAAAAAGGAAAAAAAAAGAGAGAAAGAAAAAGAGAGGAAAAAAGAAGAAACGGGGGAAAGGAAAACTGATCTGAATTTAAATCAGATTTTGCGACCAAATGGTCGCAAATATGTAATCATGATCAGAAACGAAAGGTCGTGCGTGCTGGGGAAATTACGACCACCTGGTCACATTTTTACACATATTTACGACCACCTGGTCGCATTTATTGAAAAAGTGACCATCTGGTCGCAAAATTGGGATTATCTACAACAACTGTCATATCACGTGTCCCATCAAGAATTGCGACCAACTGGTTGTAATCTTTAAACTCACCGACAAGGATTGCGACCAGATGGTCGTAAGATTTAAATTCACCGCCATAAATTTCATGAAAATTTAAATTTACCGCTCAGATTTGCGACCATCTGGTCGCACTTATTAAATTAACCGCCAAAAATTTCTTTAACATTTTATAATATCCTTTGAGTTTTGCGACCAACTGGTCGTAATTTAACTTATATTTTTGAAAACATATTTCTACTTTTCCACAAATGCGACCAACTGGTCGCATTTCACTTCTAAATTACCACCATGTGGTCACCTTTTGTGTTAAATTGCGACCATATGGTCGCAAATATTAATATTAATATATATATATATATTTATCATTCATTAAAGAAATAGTTTTAATAAAACATACACAGTGATATCATAAAGTTTTGATATTTTGTTTCGGGTACCGTTTGGGATAATTTTAAAAGTTATCAAAAACACTTTCAAAAGTTATCGCAAACAGACAGTTTAGTTGTAAAGAATAAGATTCCATTTTTCGTTTCTTAGAATATTCCGAGGAAGTTTGTCCGAGAACACGGAAATGCTTTGCAAAATAAGCAGGTATGTCTTAAGGTGTCGGGTGGTGCAGAATGGAATGTAGGATTGACAAAAAGCAAGGGACAAATATGGTTTCAAAATGGTTGGCAGGATTTTGTGGAGTTTTACTCTGTTAAATTGGGTTACTTTATGATATTTAGATATGAAGGGAACTTTTGTTTTCCATGCTGTTATATTTGATCATAGTGCTTCTAAAATCCAATATCCAATCAAGGAAAAGAAAGTGATGTTTAAAACTGAGCATATTGAAGATGTTGATGATTCTGTCCAAATATTGGATCATGAAACTCAAGCTGATTCATGTTTCATGAACATTTTAGAATACCCTTTGAGTTTTGTGACCAACTAGTAGTAATTTAACTTATATTTTTTGAAAAAAATTATTCTACTTTTCCACAAATGCGACCAACTGGTCGCATTTAACTTCTAAATTACTTTACTACCATGTGGTCACCTTTTGTGTTAAATTGTGGTCGCAAAAATATATATATATATATATATATATATATATCATTAATTAAAGAAATAGTTTTAATAAACACATACACAATGAATCATAAAGTTACAAAATGTGTCATTCATCATCCTCAGTTTCTTCGATCGTCGATTCTTCTTCTATTTCTTCGTCGGATTCATCTTCTCAAAGAAGAGTCCATCACATAAAGTCTTCTTCTTCTTCTTCTGTTTCTTCATCGGATTCATCGTCTCGAATAAATTCAGCATCAATGTCACGTGCGTGAGAAGTGGAAGCATTTGTATCATCATCATACAATTTTATCGTTCCATAGTTCAAAGGACGAACAGTACTTGCATGGCGTGGTTAGTTGAACAAGTTTTCTTCTACCTGGCGTGGTTTAACTTTACAAACAACTAACCAATCTGTCAGATCTCGTCTATTAATCGGATAGTTCAGGTAATAAACTTGAATCGCCTGTGAAGCCAGGACAAACCTATCAGCGGTGCGCATATGCTTAGACTTGTTTACCTCAACGATTTGTAAATGATCAATCTTACGGACTCCGCCTCGTCTTGTTGTCTCGAACCAAGTGCAGTTGAACAGAACAATGCGTTTTAGCGTCGGACTTGCGTATTGAATCTCAAGAATCTCATCGATTAATCCGAAGTAATCGTCTTCGTTTGTGCCAAACACATGACCTTTTATGCAAACACCACTGTTGTTTGTTGCCCTGTTAACTGAATGCGTCTTCGTTTGAAATCTGTAACCATTATCGATGTATCCAGTATACGACCTTGCAATCCGTCCATGTCCCTTTGCCAAAGAAATAATGCGAGGATCATCTACCGGTAATGTAGGGGAGTCAACCTGTCATTGTTCACATACAGTAATGTTAGGAAGATATTAATTTTTTCAACAAATTGCCACGATTTTTTTGACAATTTAAAATAACTCACGTATGCACTGAACCAAGAACGAAACTCTTTGTCGATTATTGACCCCTCCTCAGCGGCTGTAAGACCAACTCGTGTCATTCGAATGTATAAGTTTAGAAATAATCTGTATGTTACAAAAAATAGTTAGCAAATAGTTTGTAATTGTTTATGAGATGAAATAATGTTACGTTACGAACTCACTCTATGTAAGGCTCGATCTCTGCGCAGTTGCATAACACGTATGTCTGCATTACGTGATACTCAGAATCGGTCAACGGCCTATGCACTGATCTTCCAACTGTTATGCTAGGTTTCGTAAACATCGGCAAGTCGTTTATGTCAACACCTTCAAGTAAATTTTCAACAATGTTTCGTTTCGCTGGTCGAAACTGCTCTGCAATGTGTTGGTCAAAGTAGTATGAACAAAATGTGGTAGTCTCTTGTGTCAGGTACGCACTACAGATACTTCTACTCTTGCTTTATTTCCGACAGTCTTTTTCAACTAACGTAAGTACTTGTGGGTAGGTAGAATGTGTAGAAATCATTTACATTCGATCACTGTACTTTATACGTGTACATTACAAATTAACTGTGCTTACTTTTCAAATGGGTACATCCAGCAGTAATGTACCGGACCCCCTAAGAATGACTCGTATGGAAAATGCACTGGAAGATGCTCCATGGAGTCAAAAAAACCAGGTGGGAACATTCGCTCCAACTTACAGATAATAACAGAGATCTCCGAACTCATTGAAGCGATAGTAGCTTCAGTCAGCTCTGTACATGTCAAGTCCCTGAAAAAAACACTCAACTGTGCAAGCGGCTCCCAATGTCTATTCTCTAGGAACGGTCTGAACGCGACAGGCATTAATCGTTGCATGAATACATGATAGTCGTGGCTTTTCATCCCGAACATGATATGCTTTTGACTGTCTATACACCGACTCAAATTCGAAACGCATCCGTCCGGGAATTTGATAGATTTGATCCACTCAAATAATGTTTTCTTTTCATTCATCGTCAACATGTACTTTGCTTTTGCGTAATTATCATTATCGTCAGGCTCCAACTCAGGACGGTGACATATCTCCCGCATATCATAAAGTGCCTTCAGATTGTCCTTCGTTTTTCCTGGAACGTTCAACATCTTATTGAAAATGTTGTCGAAGAAATTCTTCTCGATATGCATTACATCCAGATTGTGTCTAATCAATAGATCTTCCCAATACGGTAGATCCCAAAAAATACTTCGTTTCTTCCAACCCATGTTTTTCCCAGCCGCATTGTTTGCACTCTCTGCACCGTCCACTGGAATCTTCTGCATCCCTATAGCATCCATACCGTGAAGAATCTGCCTTCCACTATACATTGTCGGGGGGGGTTTCTTTTCTTACTCGTCAACCCTTCTTCCAGTCACTACCGTTTCAATGGAAAGTATGATTCAACGGTAAAAATCGACGGTGACAATCAAACCAACAAGTTTTCGACCGTTTTTGAGATAAAATGCATTTGTGTCTAGCATGCAATGTGGACATGCGTATTTCTCCGCCGTACTCCATCCTTTAATAGGAGGAAATTGAGGTTCACACAATTAACTACACTGACTAAGGAAAGCAATAACAAAAGCTAAACACATACTCAAAAATGTATATGAAAGAGCAATTAAAGATCAACATACCTGACAACATTGAATACGCAGGGAAGTCACTGATCGTCCAGATTAATGCGACGCGCATCAAGAAATTTTGTTTCTTCGAAATGTCGTACGTCATAACACTGCAGTCCACAACCTTTTCAACTTTGCAATAACTAGTTGCAAATACACATCCAGTTTCTCTTTTGGACTTTTCGGCCCAGGTACGATCACTGTAAGAAAAATCACCGGGTCTCGCATGCACATCGAGGGAGGCAAGTTATACGGGGTTACCATGACTGGCCACACTGAATATTGTGCCCCGGATGCCCCGAACGGGTTAAAGCCATCCGTGCATTTCTCGGATCTTGTGCAAAATCCGGATGACAATTATTTAAATGCTTCCATGCCGCAGCATCTGAGGGATGTCTTATAACACCTTCATCCTGTGAATGATCGTGATGCCATCTCATGTGCGAGGCTGTCACATCCGATGCATACAACCGTTGCAGACGTGGGGTCAACGGTAAATAGAACATGCGGGCGTACGGAATGAGGTTGCATTTCCCATGTTTATATCTTGGAAGAAAACATAATTTGCAATGATGTAGGTCCTCATCCACATCCCAGTAAAGCATGCATCCGTTCCGACACGAATCTATTTTCTCCACGGGTAATCCAAGTCCCTCCACTAGCTTTTTCGTGTCGTATAAACTGTTGGGCATAATATTTTCTTCTGGAGCGCATCGACGAAACCATGATGCAATCGAATCAAATCCTCTAGCAGGTATGTTGTACTGCGCCTTTATATTTAAAAGTTCTGTAGCAGTAGGAAGTTGACTTACCTGACACCCATCGTACAATGGTTGGCTGGCTGTCTTTAGCATCTCGTGCATCTTACGTGCTTCCGGATTCATTTCCTCTTCAACAACCCGTTCATCTTCATCTACGTTTAAACTTTCACGGAAGTTTTCATTGCCCCCATACCCCGCACCATCAAGTATCATTTGTTGCATCTGACTATACTGTTGTTCATCATTCTATTCTTCGGCAACAACCTCTACATTTGAGCTGCTACCTTCGTATCGTCTCGATTCATGTAATGCAACGTCTAACATTTCCTTTGTTTCCCCCTGAAAAACCCAGTGGTAATAATTCTGCACAAATCCCTGACTATAAAGATGAACTTTCAAATCTGTAACCGGTATGATTCTCCTATTGTCTCATTTCCTGCACGGGCAACGTAGCTTTCCACCATACTTTTCATAATAGACAGTTGTCATTCAAAACTCAACAAACTGTTCAACCCCGGCCACGAACTCATCGTTCAAATACCCGTCTATCAAACGAACATACATCCACTCTCTCATTTTCTTTTTTCTTAATGCAAACAAACAATGGGAGGAGGGGGTTTTATAATGGACTCATCTGCTCATTTGCGACCAGATGGTAGTATTTTTGCTACCAACTGGTCGCATTTTCCTGCCAAAATTTCCCGCCAATTTCCTCACTGCCCCGGGTCACATCAAGTCACAGCATTTACGACCACATGGTCACTTATTTTGGTGATCACTTGGTAGCTTTTCTCCCACCAAATTGTTTATCTACCACTAGTCACTTAAAATCACAACATTTGCGACCATCTGGTCACTTAACAATGTGACCACCTGGTAGCTTATTTCCCGCCAAATTTATAAGCTACCACTGGTCACTAAAGGTCACCAAAATTGTGACCAAATGGTCACTTTGAAATGTGACCACATGGTAGCCTTTCTCCAGCCAAATTTACGCGCCTTTTTTTGCTACTAAATGATACCTCGTGTCACAAAATTGCAACCATATGGTCGTAATTTTGTAGTGACTATATGGTCACTTTCTTCCCGCCAAAAATTTGCGCCATTTTTTATGACTAATTCTTTACTTGGTCTCAATTTGGTCACAAAAAAGTGACCATATGGTCGTTTTAAGTCAAACTTCATATTTACTACCAGAGTGGTCACCAAAAAAACTACCCAATACTTTGGTCGCAAATTTCTGGTCGTAATTTGACAGTTTTTTTTGTAGTGGGTGAAGATTTTGAACACCCATCTTGATGAGTAAATCATAGAAGAGATTAACACCAAGAGCTTTTGTAAAAGTGTCAACCAATTGTTGTTTGGAGCGAACAAAATGAGTACATATGACACTTTATTGAATCTTTTCACGAATTAAATAGCAATTGATCTCAATGTATTTAGTACGTTCATAAAAGGTTAGATTGGCAGCAATATGTAAGGCAGCCTTGTTGTCACAGGAAAGAAGTGTTGGTTATGAGTAAAGAATTCTAAAATCCTTTAATAAGGATAACAACCAAATAATTTCACAACACGTTGTCATTGTTCTATACTCCGCTTCAGCTAAAGAGCGAGAGATAGTCGATTGCTTCTTTGAATTCCATGAAATATGAGAGTTACCAAGTAAAACACAATAACCAAGTATGGAACGACGAGAATTAGAATAACTTGCCCAATCTGAATCACAATAGGCATGAAGTTGCGGTGAATTAGGACAAATTTTCAAGTAATACAAAACTCGTAAAGCGGAGAGATAGTGTGGTTGACGAGGTTGGCTAAGAAATCGGCTAAGGATTTGGACACTATAGGCTATATCCGGTCGAGTTATAGTAAGGTAAATTAAACACCCAACTAAGCGTCTATAAGAAGTTGGATCTGTACTTTTCCCCATCATCCTTATTCAAATGAAGATTTTGTTCCATTGGAGTCTTTGAAGGACGTATGCCAAGGAGACCAAATTCTTCAAGTAACTCAAGGACGTATTTTCTTTAACTGAGATGAATGCCCAATTTGATCGAGAAATTTCAATTCTATGAAAATAGTTTAAAATGCCAAGATCACGTACTTTAAAATAGTGATGAAGTGTGCTCTTTAGGTTCTGAATCACCTCAAGATTATTACCTGCAATAATTATATCATCAACATATACAAGAACAATAGTGAGAGAGAGTTAGTAGTAATTTTTGTAAAAAGAGAATAATTTGCTCTTGATTGATGATAATTGACCGGCAATAATTTACTAGATAGTTTGACAAACCATTGTTGAGATGCTTGTTTGAGACCATAGAAGGACTTTTGAAGTTTGCAAACAGTATTATTGGCTCCATGATGTCGATAACCTTGCGGAAGTTGCATGTAGACTTCTTCATTCAATTCACCATGTAGGAACACAATACTAATATCAAGTTGATGTAGATGTCAATTTTTAGTAGCGACAATGGCCAGTAGACATTGAACTGTAGCTAACTTAACTACTAGAGCAAAAGTTTCTTGGTAATCAACCCCTTCTTCTTGAGTATATCCTTTTGCAACTAAACGAGCCTTATGTTGCTCAATGGTGCCATCGTGTTTGTACTTGATTTTATAAACCCATTTACAACCGATGGCTTATTTATTCGATGGTAATGGCATAAGCTCCCAAGTCTGATTAGCTTCAAAGGCTTTCATTTCCCCTATCATAGCCTTTCTCCAATTCTCATCAAGCATTGCTTTCTTAAAATTCTTTGGTTCTTGACTAGAAGATATGGAAGATAAAAAAGAGAATTTATCATATGATAAATAATATTGTAATGGATGATAAGTAGTTACAGCAGTGAAGGAAGATGTTGGTGCCGATAGATTACATGTAGCCAATTGACAATGATAGTCTTTGAGATAAGAATGAGTGTGAGACTCGCGACTAGATTGTCGAAGTGGGGGTGAAGGGTTTTCTGGAGCTACAACATTCATATCTTGATTATCTTGTGTTTCATGTGATATATCATCTTGTGGAGAATTCACAACCTCAGTATTGGTTTCACTAATATAGCGAGGGAGGACAAGATGATAGGTATGTAATTTGGTCTCTTGTTTGAAGGGAAAATATTTTCTCTAAATTGGACATCTTAGGAAACAATCATATGATTGGTTTGAAGATCAAATAGTCTGTATCATTTTTGGCCATAAGGGTAGCCTAGGAAGATACAACGTGAAGCTTTACGGTCAAATTTTGTCTTGGAACTACTTGTGTTTGTTGCAAAAGATAAGCAACCAAAAACTCTTAAATGTGAAAAAGAATGAATTGTATTAAATAAAAATTCATATGGTGTCTTTCCAGATAATTAAGGAGTAGGCGCGATTGATGAGATAAGTAGCTGTTAGCACACATTCACCCCAAAATTTTAGAGGTAATCCTGCTTGGAAGCGTAAAGCACGAGCAACATTGAGTAGGTGCCCATGTTTCCTTTCTAACCACTCCATTTTGTTGTGGTGTGTGAATGCAACTTGTTTCATGTATTATCCTTTTAGAATTATAAAAATCTTTCATGTCAAATTCCAATCCATTATGAGATCGTAATATTTTTATCTTATTGAATTGGGTTTCAAAATAGAAATAGAATGATTGTAAAAGCGAGTGAACCTCATTCTTACTTTGCATAAGAAAGACCCAAGTACAATGAGAAAAATCCTCCACAA
Organism: Gynostemma pentaphyllum; assembly: GCA_028015215.1. NCBI lineage: Eukaryota > Viridiplantae > Streptophyta > Magnoliopsida > Cucurbitales > Cucurbitaceae > Gynostemma > Gynostemma pentaphyllum. The sequence continues at coordinate 2,129,305 of CM051352.1, read as the reverse complement.
TCATGAGAAAATAATGAGCACCCAATAAAGATGCAATATGTCACAATGAATTAAATCAAAAGATTCAATAGAATTTTTACAACACAATGTAAAAGGAGTTCGAGTTTGTTTGGAAAGTGGACAGATCTCACAAATTTCATGTTTATTAGAAGGATTTAAATCTGAAATGTAACGTGAAAATGATTTGAAACGGCTATACCTAGGGTGCCCAAGACGTTGATGCCATAAATTTAGATCTATGGATGGCATAACTTGACAACATATTGACTTGTTGGTGGGCAACTGAAGAAGGTAAAGACCATCATGTAATCTACCCACTCCAATCGTCTTCTTCAAGGATGGGTCCTGCATATAACATAAATTCAAAAGAAAAGTTAGCAAATATTTTGCATCATGTATGAGTTTGCCTATAGAGATTAACTTAAATTTAAAACTTAGAATGCATAACACATTTTTCAAAATAATTTCTAGTGTTAATTTAACATCTCCAATATGTGTAATCAGAACATTTTCTCCATTCGGTAACTTGATAGTTTTGTAACACACTGATTTTCCATGTGAAAGAAGGGAAGGAGAGCTAACATGTGGTCGGTAGCACCCGAATCTGAATCAATAATCCAAGAAGTCGATATAATAAAATGAGTGGCATTAAGAGCAATACCTGTCAAATTAGTATGTGGAGCATTATTACCGACAAGGTTTGACATGGGTTGAGTGCCGATCAATGCCATAATTTTTTGGTTAGTTTTGGTGTGAAAAGAGAATTTTGTGTTGTAGAATGAGGACCACGAGCATGATTAGCAAAAGCTTGGTCTGGTTTTAAGTGAATTTGACATTTCTAGTGTTTATGTCCATGTCTAGAAGGGTAGCCATGTAGCTTATAGCATTTTGATTTTCTATGTCTTGGTTTGCCACAAAAATCACGACTAATTTTAAAATTAGTATAATTATTTTGATGACGATTTTTACCTCCATTGTCATTCTGCTTGGAAACTAATGCTGCATAATCCATGTTGGGATGTGAGGTATTGAAACCATGTTGTCTTTCCTTTTGAAGAATGAGGGAGAAGATCTTACTCACCACTAGGATGGGATTCATGAGCAATATGTAACCACGTACAGATGTATAACTCTCATTCAAACCCATTAAAAATTTCATTGTGAGATCTCTATCTTTGTACCCATTTAAGGTTTTATTGGAGTAACATATTCAGGGAGGTAAAAGAGAATAAATATTGAGTTCATCTCACAACCCTTTGAGCTTTGAATAATAAATTGTGATGGAGTCTTAGCCTTGTGCTGCAGAGGTAATTTTCTGTTGGAGTTCAAAAATATATAGGCCATTGACTTGAGAAAATCTTTCTTCAAGGTCCAGCCAAAGGTGCTTGGTTGTTTTTGCATAAATAGCATCACCTGCAATTTCTAAGATAATGGCATTTACAATCCAAGAACCCACCATGTCAACACATTGCTTCCAAACTCATAGTTTGCATTTTTTTCGGAATGTTTTGGAATGACGCCATTAGTGAAACCAGATTTGTTTTTGGTGTTGGAGAATTTAGCCCATGACAAATTCAAGAGAAAAAAATACCGAAAATGGAAGCGTACCCTACTTCATGATCAAAGACGATTACACGAGTTTGGATCTTCCAAATCCCTGATGCACTCACACTGTTTTCACAAAGAGCAAATCTCCTATGATGGGGATAAGAAGATAACGTGAAAAACATAGGGAATGGGGACCATAACCCCTTCCTTAAAACTTGCCCAAGTAACTATACAAAGTTATTAAATTTCTTATTTGGCCCCTTGATAAGTCCTAGAAAGGAAGTATTCACATAGTTAAACTTGGATAAATCTAGGTTAAAAGACCAAATAATTCTGTAGAATAGTAGATCATTGTATATAATTAAACTACTTTTGTGATTGATAGTTCTTTTGAAGTCCATTCTTACTTTCAGCTCTTTTTGTATGATTTTCCCTTTTAATTTTGTGTCTGCTCCTAGATTCCTAATGTCATTACTTTAAGCTTGAGACTCTAGCTAGTGTTTTTGTCAGTTTTCTCTCATTTTAGGGAAAAAAAAACATTGAGAAAAGCATGCGAAGGTGATGTTGAAGCAAGCCAATCGAAAGAAGAGAAGATATTTACTTTTGTCATCAGCTATGTTGATGGGACAAACTGTTGTCACTTTGCGCTACAATGTCCTAGCCGTGTGTGCAACCCGGTAGACTTCACCAACTATTTTGGCAGGAAAAAGGAAAAAAGTGCAAGAAAAGAAAGGCTGGGCTGATATAAAAAATGAGAGATCTTTAGGTCAAAGAGGAGAGAGCGAAGTCGGAGAAGGAGAAGAACAGAGCATGGAAGCTGCTGAAGTTCAGAGTTTTTAGTTGTTTGTTTTTCGTTGATAGTTTATTAGTGAAAATTTGTATCTTATATCTCTGTCATGAATTCCTTCCAGCAATACTATTTTACTTTCATAATGTTGTTTGCCATGTTAGGCTAAATCTCTTTGTGGTGATATTCTAAGTGGGATATGAATAGGTGAAAGATAATATTTTGAGACTCATGTATTTATTAAAATTGTGACGTATAATTCTTCATGATCATGTTCCTCTTTAAAACTTTATGAAAATAGAGTTAGAAGAGTTTATGCACGTATTGAAAAATCCATTGCATGACAACTTAAAAGTAAGGATTCACCTGTTCATCCTATCCTTAACTTTAGAAATAAACGGAGGGTTAGGGAGAATAGATAATAATAATTAAGAATTAAAGGGAAGTAGTAAGTACCTAAGGTTTTAGAGATAGAATCAAGGGTGGTGAGCTACGTTAGAACTTGTTTGAGAGAACTTGATTTTTCCTTTTTTTTCTTACTATATTGTTGTCTCATGAACTCAGTTTGTACTTAAGGTTTTATAACAAGCATATTACTTGATGATAAACACCTATTCTAATCCCCAACACAACATCACAGCCTCACTCTCCTGATCTACACCAAGTGTTTGATCTATTTACTTTGTGCATCATAACAATTAGCTTTGATATTTATCTTGCCTTGTTAATTGCATTCACCCTTAACTTCTGATTTTGTTTTAAACCAACCATCCTCGTGGAACACAACATTCATTTACCACTTTATTACTTGTTGACCATGTGCACTTGCATGCCACCATTCACCACCTAGTTTAATCACCATTTCCACCAACACCCCTCACCAAATAAGAAACTACAAATGGTATCTATACTTATATAATCTATGATATTATAGAATTACTCTTAAGCCAATTATAAAACCTTGATAGATCACTTTAATTTGGCTAATCAAAAGATAACATACACATTTAATAATTACATGTGTGGTCCCATTTGGCACTAAGGGCCTTCAACATAGCCCTGCTAACTACTCTATTTGGTATAATTATCTCAGAAAGACACAAGAACAACACCTAGATTAGTAGAGGGATTAAGGGTATAAAGATTCTTCTTAGTTTGATCTTCCATGAGTGAAAAAACAAAAAATCTCATAAACAATGCTCTAATACCATGTTGAGATTTTAGAGAGAGAAATAAAAGATGAATAATCTTATTTTTATGTATTTGTTTGTAAAAGACATGACCTATATACGAACAACTTTCTAACCTGCTGAGTGTTGACTATGGAAAATAAAGTAGAAAAGGAAAGTGGTAGGAAAGGTATGCACAATGGGAAGAAAAGTAAATGTGAGGAGAAAATAAATAAATGATGATAGTAGAAAAAACTAGCAAATCAAGGAGAATATTTGGTATTCTTATTAGTTCACGGTGTACATTGATTCAAGAAAAGTTTAGGGTTTAAATTGACACACCATATAAAGTTCAGGAATGTAAATTGATTTTTTCCTTTTTTTTTCCTGAAAATGGGTGTTAAAATTTAATTAAATATTTACATATTTTTTATAACTATTTACACATATATTTCTTTTTTATCATAAAACTATTTTATTCCAAAATTATCTTCATCTTCCTTCCTCCATCATCATCTTTCTAAATTATCTCTTTCTATTTCGATTTCCTCTCCACTATCATTGTCAACACAAAGTTTTCCGACAAAAAATAAACCAAATCCAAAAACCTTTGCAAAACCATCATGTTTTTGCTAGTAGAACTCATCCCAAACTCAAAATTGACGAAATTCAAAGTTTCCAACTAAATATATTCTATAGGGAGGAACTAAATATTTTCTATACAAGCTGGATATATATATATATTGTCATATAATGAGACCCAATATTATATGGGATGATTACAAATCTAGCAATTATTTTATAATTGTGAAAGATAATCCTAAACTAATCAATCAAAACACAGATATAGAAGAGAGTTAAGAGAGGATTGACACATGCGCGTTATCTTGGTTTGACAATAAAAGCCCACATTCAACTGTTGGAGATGGCTTCTCCATGCTATGCACTAATTCAAGCTTTTCATCCTTCTATCAAGTGAGTTATAGATCTCACAAGTTTCAGACTAATACCAACAGAAATCTCAAAGCATGCACAAGATAGCTTCAAGATCTCAAACCCAGAAATTCAAGAGTTTAGACAACAAGAGGTAGAAGAAGAAGTTTCTCTCGGCTCTTTTTCTCTCTAAAGAATTCAAGAATACACTTTAAGAAAGTAAGGACAGAAAGCTCTCTCTTAGCTTCAATACAAATCCAGCTCTTAAAGACCTCAGCCTTCCACGTAGCAAGAACTTAGTCCAAAGTGACAGCTCACCATTCATCAGCTAACAGAATCAGGTGCAACTCACGTGGGTCTTTAACAGTCCAACTAAACTGGTTGTAATGTAATTAAGGCATTCCAACTAAGCCAGCTCAACTGATTAGCTTCTTAATCACCTTATAACAATCTACACCTTGATTGAGATGCTGCCAGTCTCAACCTTGATAAACTTGATTTAGCTTTTAGTGCATAGTATGGTAGAGACCTCCATCCAGCTAGTCAGATGTCTTTCAACATAAATCAAAACAAGTCACACTTAAGAATTTCATACACTTGTTGAATTTAAAAGTAGTGACTGGTCTGATCAGTGTGAATTTTACAAATAGAAACCGTACATTTACTAATCACATCTCTAATCAAATGAAACTTAACTTCAATGTGTTTAGTTCTGTCATGTAATACCTGAGGTGTATATCACTTTGGCTAAAATAGAACACTTCTATCTTCTGCTGATCTATTCCAAATTCAGAAAATATACCTTTGATCCACAGTGCTTCTTTGACAGCATATGTGACTGCCACATACTCTGCTTTAATGGTGGAAAGAGCCACCACTAGTTCAGCTTTCCAGCTTATTGTATTTCCAAAAAGTGTGAATATAATACTAGACAAAGATCTTCTTTTGTCCAAGTCCTCTGCAAAATCAGAATCACAAAAGTCTACAATGGCATTATTAGATCCATCACATTTTGAATACTTTAAGCCATGGTTTTCAGTCCCTTTTATGTATCTTAGAACCCATTTAGCTGCCTCCTAGTAACCTTTCCCGGGGTTAGCCATGTATCTACTAATTAGGCTTGAAGCATAGGCTAAATCAGGTCTAGTACAAACCATACAATACGTTACACTTCCTACAACACTGGCATAAAGGACATTCATCATTTCTAATTCATCTTCTATAGTGTTAGGACTCATTAAGGTAGAAAGTTTGAAATGAGTGGCAATAGGTGAGGAAATAACCTTTGAATTGTTCATTTTGAACTTTTCAAGTGTCTTATGTGTATATTTGTGTTGTGTGAGAAATAAAGTATTGTTTCTCTTATCTATATTTATATGTATTCCTAGGATGGTTTGTGCCTTTCCTAAATCCTTCATTTCAAATTCTTTATTCAAGCTAAGTTTGAGTTTATCAATCTCAGCTTTCTTAGAGCAAGCTACCAACATGTCATGAACATATAAAAGAAGGTACATAGAGCAAGATTTATCTATCCACCTAATGTACACACAACTATCATGATTACTCCTAATGAAACCATATTTTAACATTAAATTATCAAATTTGAGATACCACTGTCTAGGTGATTGTTTAAGGCCATACAAAGACTTCTTTAAAAGGCACACTTTGTGTTCTCTGCCTTTAGTTATGAATCCCTCAGGTTGTGTCATATAAATTGACTCTACTAGATCACCATGCAAAAAAGAAGTTTTGACATCTAGTTGTTCAAGTTCTAAGTTATATTCAACAACAAAAGACAAGAGGATTCTAATAGAAACATGCCTAACAACAGGTGAATAAATCTCATTGTAGTCTATCCCCTCCTTTTGAGTGAAACCCTTAATTACTAATCTAGCCTTAAACTTTTCTTTATCAACTCCAGGTATCTCATCCTTTCTTTTGTATATCCATTTACAACATACCAACTTCTGATTTTTAGGTTTATCAGTCAAAATCCAGGTTTTATTTTTATTCAAGCTACCCATTTCCTCTTTCATTGCATGTATCCATTTTTCTTTATTAAAATCAGTTAAAGCTTCTCTATATGTCAATGGTTCATTACATATAGTTTGGTGGAACTTGTAAACCTGATTGGAGCTTTAATTTCTCTTTTGTTCCTGTCTCTGACTAGTTGATAGGAGCTTAAATCTTTAGCCTCTTGAGTTTGTTCTTCAGTTTCAGCTTCTTCTTCCTAAGATTCTTCAATAGTATGAGTTTGAGATATCAATTCTTCTACTAGTTCTTCCTTATCACTAGCTATCTCCACCTCTATTTGAATTCCCTGTTTCTTTTCATTTTCTGCATCATTCTCACAAGACTTATCAGATAGTTTTAGGAACATCTCACCCTTATTGAAGGTTACATCTCTGCTTATGAAGGTCTTAAATTGACCATTATTCATAGGTTGTCATAATTTGTAGCCTTTGACTCCATCAAGGTACCCAATAAACATGCAGTTAATGGCTCTAGGGTCCAGTTTCCCATCCTTAGTTTGAGCATATTCAACATAGCCATATGTTTTTAAGAGCCCTAGGTTTGGAACATATCCTATCCATAGTTCTTGAGGAGTATTGAAATCTATGGCAGAAGATGGGCATCTATTGATTAAGTAACAAGTTGTTTTCATGGCTTTTGCCTAGAACTTCTTAGGTTGATTGGTTGAGATCATGATGCACCTAACCCTCTCTAAGATAAGTCCTATTCATACTCTCAGCAACTCCATTTTGCTGAGGGGTTAACCTAGTAGTTTTGTGTCTCGTGAGGCCTTTATGTCTACAGAAGTTATTGAACTCCTCACTTAGGTATTCTAGACCATTGTCAATTCTAAGGGTTCTTAGCTTCCTATTAGTTTGAACTTCTACTCTTTTCTTCCAAGTTTTGAAACAGTCAAAGGCTTCTGATTTGTTCTTAAGGAAAAATACTCTTAGTTTCCTAGAGAAATCATCTATAATGGTCATGAAGTACCTACTGTTTCCATGGGAAATATGCTTGGTAGGACCCCATAAATCAGAGTGGACATAGTTTAGTATCCTAGTGGTTGTGTGTGATGATCTAGAAAAAATGACCCTTTTGGACTTTCCTAAAACACAATCTTCACAGAAACCAAGCTTAGTTATTTTGGAATTGTCTAAAATTCTCTGTTTGACCAACTCAACTAAGCCTCTCTCACTAATGTGTCCTAATCTATAATGCCACAAAATGGTTTGGTTCTCAAGATCTTTGGATAAAATGGCAGCTACCCCAGCTATTGCATGCCCCTAAAGGACATATATCCCATGTTCTTTAATTGCCTTCATCACAACAAGAGATCCATTGACAATCTTTAACACTGCCTTTTTGGCACTATAGGTCAACCCTTCATCATCAAGGGCTCTTAGAGATATAAGTTTTCTACTCAACTTAGGGATATATCTAACTCTATTTAAGGTATTAATGGTACCTTCATTAGTTTTGATTTTCACTTCTCCTATCCCTTCAACTTTACAAGGATTATTATTACCTAGGAGAACATTTCCAAAATTAATGAACCAGTCTTTGTTAGGGTACATATAGAAGGTACAACCTGAATTTAGGATCCACTCATCTTTTGAGGCCTTAGAAGCTATCATGGAAACACTAGAAACTATTACAAGGGCATCCCCAATGTCTTCTACAACAGCTAGGTTTCCAGCATTATGGTTTTGATTATTCAAGTTTTGATGTTGATTATAGTTATCCTTCCCATTAATCTTCTTCTTTGGACATAATCTTTTAATGTGGCCGAATTCATTACACTGATAACATTTGACATTCTTGAAATTTTCCCTAGACTTAGAGCTTGACTTTCCTCTCCATTTTTTGTTTCTATCATTAGATCTATCCCTAACATTTAAACTCTCTCCTTGAATGTTATTACTATTACTAATCTTATCTATCTTCATTTCTAACACCCAAGATCTAAGAACAGAAATTACTTCATCCAGTGTGATGGTTGCTCTGCCAAATTTGATGGCTGCTTTGAGTTCTCTGTAGTTATCTGTGACGACCCGTCACTTTTAAATAATTTAAATTAGAAAACACAGCGGAAGTCTTTATATTTTAAGAAAATTGGCGTAGTTATGTTTGAAAATTGGCTAGCCAAAACCTGTTTACATCTTAAATTCTGAAATCTAAAAACACAAGGAACTTCAAGATCCTAATCAGGAGTTCAAAGAGATTTTCATCATAAAAGTAAAACGAAAAGCTCTTAAGAGCTATATACAAATATACAACTCCAAAGTATGAATAAAATTCACAAAACATAGTCCATGGACTTTAAATAAACCTAGTCCATCTCGAGGTCATTATCCTTTGATCATGCAGCACCATCTCCTCTCCCTCGACCTCTAGCCAGGGCATTACCTGAAATTTTTGTAATATCATGAGCTAACAACTTAAGCCCAGTGAGAATAATAAGAATAAAAAGTAAAGTTAGACCTCAAACCCGTATTCCGATTTGTGTCCAATCAATCTGACACAATCAATCCTAAAGTTCTCCAAACTCTAGGTAATTCCATTCTATAAAATCCAAAGGATGATACTACTAACACACGTAGTCTAATTCTCATCCAATTACTTGTTACGACATAAATAAGTAAAGTAAATATACTTTTCATAAAATAAAACATCTCGATTCTCTAATTCATCGATCATAAGCATGAATGCATGAGGACATCCCGTAGGATTTCGCATTTGCCCTATGTACATGAATGAAGGTAATGTGGACGCCCCGTAGGTTCCCATTCAACCTTATGCATGAGGAAGTAATGCGTACGTCCCGTAGGTTACCATTCAACCCCCTATGCATGAGAAGTAACGAGTACATCTCGTAGGCTACCCATTCGTCTTCTTTCTTAGTTTTACTTTCTTTTCTTTTTCTGAAGGTGATGCGGACACTACCTATAGGCTCCAACATTCTCCCTTCTTTTCTTTTTCAATGCATGATGCGAAAATGTTATGGTGCAATATGATATGCATATGCCTGCATATCCTTGTAAAAGTAAATAAGTAAAGTGCGGAATTAAAGTAGTCGATGCAAGCATAAAGTAGAGGGGCATAAAATAAAAGACATAAAGTAAAATAGATAGGAATCTCGGACGAACGATATGTAAATCAAACTCCGCTACATTAATACAAGTAAATCCTATCTTAAACGATTAACCTATACCTTCCAGGCTTCTAAACTTCCAATATAATCCGAGGTTCTATTAAGCGTTCTATATAAAAGTTTGGATCTTTTAACTTCCAATGATCCATCCTAAGCTTCGAAACGAATCTATCTTAGTAAATCCTAAGATTTAATGCTTTCCTCGAGAACTCCTAAGTTCTCACTTAAAGGATTAACTCCTAATCCTAAGGCACTAACTCACCTCCCTCTAATCTTAGATTCGAATCTTAGTCTTAGCTTCTTATTCTACAAACCATCATACTTATTTGCTTTCTAAAATTACTTTAATTCCTAACTATTCTCACCTTAGCCAAATAAGATTTGTTCCAAATCTCCAATTTTCCACGAATCAACAACCGTGCAAACGCACCTACAATTCACCAATTGCACAACATATTACAACTCATAACTAAGATGAGAACAAGTGTGCATTTTCGGGTGAATAGTGATTTCAGATGAATAGTGTTTTCGGATGAATATTGTTTTCGGGTGAATAGTGTTTTTCAAAAATCCGGGCTCAAAACCGTCAAATTCCATGATAGAAATTCATGATTTCAACTTCAAAACTCATTTATAATAAAAAAACGAACAAAAGTTTTGAACACTTACTTTTTGGGACTTCCCTTAGAGAACGGGAAACTTCGAAAAGGTAGGTTGGATAGGTAGCCCTCGTCCTTACCAATCCAACGCAACCAAAATCAAGCCGATCCATCAAGAAACGAATGAGAAACGAAGAAAAGAAAATCACATCTATGGTGGAATTGAAGGTCACGGCTAGGAGAAGAGAATGAGAGAAAGATGAAGTCAATTTTGTGATATTTAAAGAAGAATGAATAGTGAAATGATATTTTTGAGAAATTTGGAAATGACGGTTACGTCCTTTTATGAATTTTGACTTATGAATCGAAACCCGAAGCTCTTAAATAAATCTCAAGGTGATTAATAATTATTAATTGGCCTATTAATAATTATTAATGTCACCAAAGCGAATTTAAAAGTATTAAAACGATTAAAAAGAATTTTGGACGAAATTAACTGCTAAAATCGAAATTACAAAAATAATAATTAAACTAAATACTTAAATTGAAATAAATAAATAACATTAAATAAAATAAAATAAAATAAATAAAAATAAATAAATAAATAAAATTCACTTAAAAAATAACGGGATGTTACATTATCAGACATGGTATTCAGTAGAATAATGGCTTTACTTTCATCACCAATCTTTTCTTCATCTATTGAGGCCAACGTGATTGTAATTTTCTTGGACTTATCCAAATTTTGTTCCAATGATTTTGAACTATCCATTCGAAATCCAAAGAACTTCTCTTTCAGCAGAATTCTGTTGGTCAGTGATTTGGTGAGGTAGATATCTTGCAGTTTGTTCCAGACATCATAGCCTGTGTCTAACTCATCTACTTGCCACAATACGTTATTAGCCAAATATAGGATGATGATGGAGTAAACACTCAGTTGGAGATCAGATTTCTCCAATTCAGTCATGGTAATAGGTAAGGTTTTCGGATCTTCAATGGCCTTATGAAGCTTCTGAGAGTAAGGCCTTCATCTTCTTTCTCCAAGATTCGAAGTCACTAGTTCTATCAAATGGATGAACCTCAAATTTCATTGACATTGCTGTTGCAGATCTTTGATCTTTCTTGAACTTTCATTTTTCTTTAACCAGTTCTTCTTCAAGATTCTTGAATTCCAAGGATTCAAGAATTCTTGTTGAGCTTTCAATGAAATTTGATCAGATCCAAGCTCTGATACCACTTTGTGAAAGATAATTCTAAACTAATCAATTAAAACACAGATATAGAAGAGAGTTAAGAGAGAATTGATACATGAGAGTTATCCTGGTTCTACCATAAAGGCCTACTTCCAGTTGCTGGAGATGGCTTCTCCATGCTATGCACTAATTCAAGCTTTCAATCCTTCTATCAAGGGAGTTGCAGATCTCACAAGTTTCAGACAAATACCAATAGAAATCTCAAAGCATGCACAAGATAGATTCAAGATCTCAAATCCAGAAATTCAAGAGTTCAGACAACAAGAGGTAGAAGAAGAAGTTTCTCTCTGCTATCTTTCTCTTTCAAGAATTCAAGAATACACTTTAAGAAAGTAATGACAGAAAGCTCTCTCTCAGCTTCAGAGCCGGTCCTAAGAAAATAGGGGCCCAGTACGAATTACAATTTTGGACCCCTATCATATAATCTTTAATATCAACAAATTATAAAAAAAACTATCTTTTATAAAAATGCAATAGCAAGAAAATTATAGAGTATAAAAATTTTAGAAAATATATTTTTAGAAATATATTTTTCTTAGTCCACATAAATAAAAAATGAAGTTTTTTTTTTTCCAAACATGTATATGGTTTAGGTTTAAGAGCATAATGATAGACGATCTACATACATAGTTAAGTATAATTATACTACGATATTTTAAATGATAATTTTTTCAAAATATATTTCAAATAATAATATAATATTTTAGAATGTTATAATTTTTTTTTTTTAACATTTCAATGAATAAAAGAAAAACATTTAATCAATAAATTTATAACAACAAATCAAACTAACAAACTTAAAAAATAATTAATTCAATTTCAAAATATACCAACAATGTGATAGGTAAATTTACAATATTAGAGAAAAAATTAGTTTTTTTTAAACAAAGTTTAGTTAAATTATAAATTAAGATTAAAAATTTATTGGGCTATATATTTCATTATTATATAAGATAAATTTGAGATAGATAAAGTGAGAGGTAAATTTTTTAATCATATATAAAATTTTATTTTTAAAATCTATAAATAAACAATATATAACAAATAAATAATAAATAACTACCATAAAAAAAAAACAGCAAAATGCCTCCAACCAGAATTGAACTCGGTAGTTGAGGCAAAGAAACTCAAACTAGGCGGACAGGAAAGCCAATGCACCAAGAGCTTTTTATAGTGTTTGTTCTGCATTTTTAAATTATATTGAATAATATATTAATTTTAAATACTATATAGACCCGTCCCTTGTTTTGGGCCCTCGATATTTGGGGGCCCTGTTCCGTCGCACATGTTGAACATGCTCAGGGCCGGCCCTGCTCAGCTTCAATACAATGCCAGCTCTTAAGGACCTCAGCCTTCCATGTAGGAAGAACTTACCCCAAAGTGACAGCTCACCATTCACCAACTAACAGAATAAGGTGCAGCTCACGTGGGTCTTTAACAGTCCGACTAAATTGGTTACAATGTAATTAAGATATTCCAACTAAGCCAACTCAGCTGATTAGCTTCTTAATCACCTCATAACAATAATATTTATAAATAGAATAATTTTTAGAAAAAAAATTATAAAAAATTATGGGTAAGTATTATTATTTTTTTCCCTAGATTCATAATTTAAAGAAAGTTTTATAATCCTCTTAACAATCCATCTAGACTAACTTCCATATAGAGCTCAAAAGACTTAAATTAGTTATTTTTTCATCGATATTAGTAAACGGTATATAAAATATAAATATGGCCAATTACAACCAGTTTTAATACATTAAGAAAACATAAAATACACGTTCAATTTAATTTTTCTTAAATTATACAAGATTTAAATAAAATTATGAAATCTCATAACTCAGGCCAGATTTAAGAAAAAATAAGAAGAAGTTGGAAAGGTTTGTATTAAATTTTTTTTTGGAAAGTTCCAATTTGTTACTATTTAAAAAAAATACCCCAAAACAGTACTTCATAAAACTAAGCAGGATATTAAGAGATTTGATTTCATTAAGGTAATTTGAATTTGATTTAAATTAAGGATATTATTGAGATATTGTGACAAATAAGATATTTAGAATTAAATCCCATAATTATAGGAATTAGGTTATATGAATTCCATATACCTATGCAAGAGAAAATCAGGCATGAAAAAAATAATCTCCACTACTCAAGGATTTGACAATATTTATAACATATTATGTTATATTATATTTTATGAAATTAAGGTTTGAAAACGGGTAATTCTTGTAATAATTCCTTTATAATAAACACCTAAAAATTTAAGATAAAGACAAATAAAATAAAGGAAAACTAATTTCGTGTCACATAGACAAATATTTTCACACTGCTGCCAGCCACAGTCTATATTAGGTATATTTCAAATTTTCACACTTCCAAAAATAAAAAATAAAAAAATCACAATTCTTTCATTCATATAATTTACGTATCATATATATCTGCCACGTCATCACCCTTCACCTGCTACATGACCGACCATACGACGACCAAGAACCCAAATGAAAATCATCTTCCTCATTCAAAAGTTTCTTACTTTTAAATAAAGTTTTCATTTTTATGAGTTTATTACCAAAATTTTGATTAATTATCATCTGGGTCTTCACTCTTAATTTGAAAATAGCAGCAGCAATATGCGGGTCAATTTTTGTTTTTCACTGTTCATAAATGGGTGTTAATGGTGTCGTCATAGCCGTCTAGTATGTTTTTTTTTAATACGTCAGTTTTACAATTTATCGATTAAAGAAAAAAAAAACTGTTTTTTTTTTATAGCAAATGATTGAAGGGCAAAAGAGTTGTTGAATTTTTACTTGGGAATGTTCGTGGGTAATTCATTATTCACTATTTAATTATCTGGGTTGAAGTTTTGACTCGATTATTTCTATTCCTTGGGCTATAATTCTCTTCAATACTTAGTTTTTTTTTTTAATTTTTTGGGGGTAAAGTCTTCTCTTTTTAATCAATCAAGAAGGAAGCAAGGATTTTCAACGGTTGGTATCCTTGAACTGGTCTTAGTTTGCAGTTTTTGGTTAATTTTCTTAGTCTTTGTTTACATTTAATTTCTTCTCTCAGAAATTTTGGTGCTGTTTCTTTATCCCAATTGCAGAAAGTGATAGATTTAGATAAATCTTGTATCCAAGATCACTGACAGGTAGATTAAAGCAAAGCCACAAGGTTTCTTGAGAATCCTGTATATTGAGTTTGAGAGGATCATTTATTTATTTCTGTTTTAAATGCTTTTTGCAGGTTTGATTCGTTGACTTTTGTGTGTGTGTTTGATTGAGAAACTCCCAGTTTGCTTGATTCTGGAAATTGTTGATTTGGGAGAGATGGGAGGGAAAAGTTCTAAGGAGTCGAGTCACAGAGAGTTTTCATCATATGGATCTGGCAATTCTTCAACATGGGATCCATTCAATTTTCCTCCTCCATCACCATACAATCAACATTACCCCTCTACACCTCAGCATGATCTTAATCAACCGTCGTCTGGTTACGGGTCACAAACGCCCCAACCGCAAAGGAAATTGAATGGGAGATTTTCAAGAATAGCAGATAACTACCATTCCTTGGATGAGGTTAAATTATGTCTTGTGTATCTGTTACTTTTGTTGGCTTGCAGGCTATACTCTTTCTTAGTCCTAAATGTGTTTTCTACCAAAAAAAAATAAAAAATATCGAGTAAGGTGTTGTAATTCGTTAACTTGCAATGACGATATGAACCTCTGAATTTTTTGGCTACGGGCTGCTTCATTGACCTTTCTGCATTAACTTGAGATTTTGTAAAAAAATGATTTTATAATTATGTTGAGGAGCATTTGAAAACTCTCGAGTCTTGACAACGAAAAAACAAATTAAACCAATAGACTGACATTTTTCCGTTGTTTGTTTATCTTTTAATTATGTTGCCATACAGCCTTTTATCATTGATAGGGCTAATTGCTTATTATCGATGGTTACAACTACCGTGACTTCTTTTGTTAACAATGCGATTTTACAACAGGTGACTTCTGCTCTTTCACAAGCTGGCCTCGAGTCATCAAATCTCATTGTTGGAATCGACTTCACGAAGAGCAATGAGTGGACAGGTCAGTTCTCTACCTCATTTTTTTATAATTCAACACACTTTCTAGTCTTTCAGTGTGCTGAACCATCTTTATACATAGGTTCAAGGTCATTCAATCGACGTAGTTTACATTACATTGGAAATGGACAGAATCCCTATCAACAAGCCATATCTATAATCGGGCAGACATTATCGGTTTTTGATGAGGACAACTTGATTCCCTGTTATGGATTTGGAGATGGTAATCACACTGAGTGTTATCTTCCTATAATATTGTAAATCTGGAAACTAACAATTAGACCGTAATCTTCGCAGCATCTACACATGATCAAGATGTTTTTAGCTTTTATCCAGATGAGAGATACTGTAATGGATTTGAGGAAGTTTTGGAGCGTTACAGAGAAATTGCTCCCAACCTACGACTTGCAGGTAATTGTATCGTTGTTTGAACTGATGTGAATTGTGGTAATTTGGTTTACTCTAACCCTTGTTTTTTTCCCTCTTTTCTCCCTTCTTTCAGGCCCTACATCTTTTGCACCAATTATAGAGATGGCAATGACAATAGTCGAGCAAACTGGCGGTCAGTACCATGTTTTGCTGATTATAGCCGATGGACAGGTCTGTTCAATTTGAGTTAGCAAGTTGTTAACACATCCATCCTTAATCTTATAAACAAATTACCTCATCTCTGAAAAAAGTTGGATACCTTTTCTTTTGTATACTAGTACATCTCTAAAACAAATCTCCCTCACCACAGGTTACAAGAAGCATTGACACAGAGCATGGTCATCTAAGTCCGCAAGAGCAGAAGACTATCAATGCAATTGTAAGGGCAAGGTAAATATCAGCTAGCTTCATCTTTGATTGTCAAAGCCTTTTTTTAATACCCTCGTATAACCCGTATAATTGCAGTGAGTACCCTTTGTCAATAATATTGGTTGGAGTTGGAGATGGGCCTTGGGAAATGATGAGGGAATTTGATGATAACATCCCGGCTCGAGCTTTTGATAACTTTCAGGTCTGCAACAACCAGTTCATGCAGAAAATTTTCATTTTTTGTTTCATGTTCACAATTTTGGACAGATGTTGACTATGGCGTCTGCTTTATTTGTGTATCTAGTTTGTCAATTTCACAGAAATCATGTCAAAGAATGTAAACCCATCCAGAAGGCAGACTGAATTTGCTCTTGCTGCCTTGATGGAAATACCTTCTCAATATAAAGCAACTCTTGAACATGGCATATTGGGGTATGTACCGACTTTTATCGTATTTAAGATTCAACTGCTTTGTTAAACTTGCAAACATCATACTTATGATCTTTTTGATGAAGCAGTAGACGAACGGGGAATTTATCAGAGAGAATTCCTCTACCTCCACCTTTGTATGGTGCAACTCCTTCTCATGGACATTCGAGAACTTCACGCTCCAACAGTTTCCAGACCAGAAGACCTTTACATAACGGATATGACCCAGGAGTTGGCACAATTCCATCAACGAGTTCTCATTATGACAACCAGGTTTCTAATCCCGTTGCTTTTAATAATTAAACTTATCCTAGCAAGGCCATCTATTCTTTCATATGGAAAAACGCTAACATTCTTGTTTAGTTACTTCCAAGTTTTTTTTCTTTTGCATCATTTGAATCTCATCTATTTAGGACTAATCTTTTATGATTGTAAATGGTTGAACCTTGCAGCTTTGTCCTATTTGTCTCACTAATCCGAAGGACATGGCCTTTGGTTGCGGGCATCAGGTAAATACGGAGCCTATAATTATACTAGTTCAACATGAAACTTACTCTTGATAGATTATTCACAAATTCTTCTCCTCATACTGAGCAGACATGTTGTGACTGTGGAGAAAATCTTGAAATGTGCCCCATTTGCCGAAGCACTATACAGACTAGAATAAAGCTTTATTAGACGTTTTGCCACGAGTACTCAAGACTCCTGCGTCATTGAACCTCAAGTTTTCAGGACAACTGGAAGGTATCAATCATATGGTCTAGATTATGTTATTAAGTTCCCTCCGGTGAAATGACGCAGCATAAGTGACGTTTCAATGAACTTTTTATCATTCTACAGAGGTTGTTGGTAAATTGGTGGATGTCTTTCTTGGTCTGCCTCATCACAGACTTGGTAATTGCTACTTGATTCAGAATTGGAAGCTCATTAACCGATTAACGTATAGATGAAGCAATAAAAAAGAGTTTTTTTTTTTGGAGATGGATGCAGATCATTTCAATACAATCATTCAACTTGTTTTCCTTTCCTTCTTTTTTTGATTTGTGTGTAAATATTAAGTATTTCTATTCTTGTATAAATCTTCAAAACTTGAGTGCTAAGTTATCTAAAAAATTAAAGGGTAAAGTACCATTTTATCCTTGAGTTTTGGTCTCGTGTCTATTTACCATTTTATCCTTAATAGTAAATAACACCTTTATGGTTTCGGTCAAATTCATGAATAACGCCCTTAGTTTAAAAATGGCAAATAAGACCCATATAGTTTCAAATTATGTTAATAAGACTCCTCCCTTTTTCATGTAGACATAAATTATGTCTACATGAGTCTAATTTGCCATTTTTAAACTACAGACGGTATTCATGAATTTGACCAAAACCACAAAGGTGTTATTTGCAATTTACCCTAGTTTTTAAGTTTACTTATGCAGTTCAATAAATTATTGAACTGAAATAGAATGCATATCTCTTGAAGTTTCTGAGGTTTTTCTTTAGATATTATAGTTCAATAATTTATTGAGCTAAAACAATATGCACATCTCTTTAGTTTTTATGTTTATCTTTCGTTATTATACTTTAATAAATTATTTAATTAAAATAGGGAGCATGAATCTTCAATTTTTTCAAAAATTTTCATGCATTTATTGTAGTTCAATAAACTAAAATAGTTTTTTTAATCTTTCAAGAAATAGTTTCTGAGATTGGTTAGGCATCCAAAGAAGCAAATGTTACCATCTTCTAAAGAGTCAAATAATTAATTTAAATGTGGTCAATGTACAAAGTTGATCATAATAAGTGCACTTGAAACGATATTTTTTAACATTTTGTTTATATAAATAAAGTTTCATTTGTTGTACTTTAATCTTTTGTTATTGAGTTTAACAATATTTATATTTAATTGAAAATAGTACAATACAATATTGATACTATATTTATCGAACTCACTACAATAATCTATTGAACTCACTACAATAAAATTAGTATATTAAATAGAAGCAAGTATTTGTGATTCCTAAACTTGTTCAATAGTTAATTTTGAAGAGATCAAATGTCGGTGTCTTGTACGCTTTGATTTCTTGTTCTTTTCAAGTTTTGCTTCTTCTTTTGCCTTTTTTGTCTTGAGTTGCTTTATTTGTTATTATTTGGTTGTCAATGTCTCAAAACTAGCTTGACAAACCTCAAGAAAACAATTCCACACTTCATTAAAAATAATCCAATAAATTATTGAAATAAAACAGAGTGTGGAAGTTAAGAAAAAATGAAGGGAACAGTTCAATATTTCATTAGAGTAAAACAAAGAACAAACGTTGGTACTTTTAAGCTTCTCTGTCTAACACACAACCCATCAAACAAGTTTGAAGTCAACAAAATGAGGATTCTTAATTCAATAAAAACCAAATCTAAAAAACTAAAGAAACATACATATTGTTTTAGTTCAATAATTTATTGAATTATAACAATTTCATTGATATCATGAAATATACAAAAGAGCACCCTCAAGAGATATAATAACCGAAGAAAAACCGAGATAAATGAAGAAATGTGGATACTATTTTAGTTCAAGAATTTATTGAACTAAAACAATATGCATGTTTGACAATTGAAAATGTAAAAATGTAATATTGTAAACCAGTATGTATGTTTGACTATAACAGTAAACCAATATTTAGCTATCTACATCAAGTTTTTAAGAAAATATTGAACACACCGTTTTAGTTCAATTAATTATTGAACCGATACATTAAACCAATATTTAGCTATCTACACCAATTTTTTTAAGAAAAATATTGAACACACTGTTTTAGTTCAATTAATTATTGAACTAAAACAATAAACCAATACTTAGCTATCTACACCAACTTTTTTAAGAAAATATTGAACACACTAGTTTAGTTCAATTAATTATTGAACTAAAACAATAAACCAATATTTAGCTATCTACAAGTGACTTTTTTAAGAAAATATTGAGTACACTATTTTAGTTTAATTAATTATTGAACTAAAACAATAAACCAATATTAAGCTATCTTCAACAACAATTTTTATGAAAATATTGAACATACTATTTTAGTTCAATTAATTATTGAACCTAAAACTGGAAACCAAGATTTAGCCATTTACAACAACTTTTTAAAGATAATTTTGAACACATTTGTTATTGAGCTAAAACATTCAACCAATATTTAAGAATCTGCAAGATAGCTAAATATTGGAAGTATATATACAAGATTACTGGACTTGTTTTAGTTCAATTAACTTTTGATCTATTGTGACGACTCGTCACTTTAAAATAATTTAAATTAGAAAACACAGCTGAAGTCTTTTATTTTAAGAAAAAAATTGGCGTGGTTATGTTTGAAAGTTGCTGGCCAAAACCTGTTTATATCTTAATTTCAAAAATCTAAAATACACAAGGAACATTAAGTTCCTATCCAGGAGTTCAAAATGATTATAATCATAAACATAAAGACAAAAGCTCTTAAGAGCTATATACAATTGTAAAAATCTCAAAAATGATATAAAATTCACAAAACCATGTACATGGATTTTTACATAACACCTAGTCCATCTCGAAATCATCATCATCTCGATCAAGCACGCACCAGCTCCTCTTCCACGATCCCAAACATTACTGAAATGTTTGTAATATCATGAGCTAACAAACTAAGCCCAGTGAGAATAATAAGAATAAAAAGTAAAGATAGACCTCAAACTCGCATTTCGATTTGTGTCCAATTAATCTGACACAATTCACTCCTAAAGTTCTCCAAACTCTAGGTAATTTCATTCTAAACTTTCCAAAGGATGATATTACTAACACTGGTAGTCAATCCTCATCCATTAACTTGTTATGACATAAAATAAGAAAAGTAAATAACTTTGCATATAATATAACATCTCGATTCTCTTTCTCATCGATCATAAGCATGAATGCATGAGAGCATCCCGTAGGATTCGCATACACCCTTATGCATGAAGAAGGTAACGTGGTCTATCCCATAGGATCCATCGTTCTCCCTCCTTTTCTTTCTCACTTTCTTTTCTTTTTCTATGAAGGTGATGCGGACACTACCCGTAGGCTCCAACATTCTTCCCCCTTCATTTTCTTTCTCACTTTTTTTTCTTTTTCTGAAGGTGATGCGGACACTACCCGTAGGCTCCAACATTCTTCCCGCTTCTTTTCTTTCTCACTTTCTTTTCCATGATGCGAGATGTTATGGTGCAATATGATATGTTTTGGAGTAAATAAATAAAATGCGGAATTAAAGTAGCCGATACAAACATAAAGAAAAGGCATAAAATAAAGGACATAAAGTAAATAATATGAAACTCCGGACGAACGATATATCAATCGAACTCCGCTAACAATAATAAAAGTGAAATCATAACTTAAGCGATTATCCTACACCTTCAAGGATTCTAACTTCCGACATAATCCGAGGTTCTATTAACCATTCTATATAGAAATTTGGATCTTCTAACCTCCAATGATCCATCTTAAGCTTCGAAACGAATCTAACTTAGAACTTTCTAAGGTTCAATGCTTTCCTCGAGAACTCCTAAGTTCTCACTTAAAGAACTAGCTCCTAATCCTAGGGTACTAGCTCATTTCCCTCTATTCTTAGATTCGGTTTCTAGTCTTAGTTTCAAATGCTACAAACCTTCATACTCATTCGCTTTCTATAGTTACTTTAAATCCTAACTATTCTCACCTTTGCAAAAGAAGATTTCGTTCCAAACCTTCGATAACGCGATCAATGAAAGGTTCAAAAACACCTACAATTAGAATTATATTTCACAATCAATAAATTACCAACTATTAATCAAACGACATCTAAGTACACAAAACAACGAAAAACCCTTTAATTCTCACATTAGGCTCTCGGCCCCCCCTTCATAAAAAGGGTTTCGGTTTTGGTTTTCTGGCTTTTATGCAATTTAGATGTGTTTCGAGTTGGTTTCAAGAAATTTCGATATTCCCGATTTCAATGGGTATCGATAATTAGGTTTTTTGAACATTATGCCCTTTCCCGAATTGAATTTAAATAAACATTATTTTACTAATTTATAACCCATAATCAAACCCAAAAAGGTAAAATTCAAACGGGAAGGGTTTCGACTGAAACTTGATTTTAGGGTTATGGGAAAGTTTTCAAAAACTCTTAAAACTACTCCCGTATTTACAAACACCGAGTTTCCCGACAAGAAATCGAAAGAAAACAAAGAAAACTCCATTAAAACACTATTTGGAGCTTAGGGTTTGAAACTTTACTTACCGAGAACTCCGTGGATCTCGAGAGAAAAGCACGATGGTTAGGTGGAAAAGAATCCTAGACTCGAGGGCTTTCCGATGCAACCGAAATTGAGTCGATCCGCCGAGAAACGAACGAAAACCGAATTTCTCTCTTTCCCCCCTAAGACCCACGGTTTGGAGAAGGAAAAATGAGAGGTTTTGGTCAATTTCTTGATTTTTAAAGATGAATGAATAGTATTTTGATATTTTTAAGAAATCGGAAATGACGGTTGCGTCCTTTTATGACTTTTGACTTCTAAATCGAAACCCGAAGCTCTTAAATAAATATAAAGGTGATTAATAATTATTAATTGGCCTATTAATAATTATTAATGTCACCGAAACGAATTTAAAGTATTAAAACGATTAAAAAGGATTTCGGGCGAAATTAACTACTAAAATAGAAATTACAAAAATAATAATTAATCTAAATACTTAAATTGAAATAAATAAATAAATAAATAACATTAAATAAATAATAAAATAATAAAATAATAAAATTTCACTTCAAAATAACGGGACGTTACATCTATAAAAAAAAAAAACTGAAACAAAATCGAGAATAATACCCGAAACAACAAAAAATCAATCATCAACAACCAAGGAAAACAATAAACAATTAACAAAAATAAGTAATACATATCTAAATGAAACTAACACATCTAAAAGACAAACAAATGAACTAAACAAATCAAAATCCAAAAATCACCAATGACAATCAAACAGAAATCAAAACCTCAAAATCACCTTTAAAAAACTCATGAAAATGAATGAGAAATTGAAGATTCACATGAAAATAAAAATAAAACACAAATGAATCTGGAAAAGTCATTCAGTAATATTATCAAACAGCTTATGCCCAAAAAGACTATTCTACATCAGTAAATGATAAACATATAAAAACAAAAGGGAAAAAAAATTGAGAAAAGAAAGAAGATGAAGATTTGGACAAAATAGCAAAAACAAAGCAAACATATAAACTAATCAAATACAATAACTTAAGGAAGAAAAGAATGTCAACTAATTAATAAAAAAAATAGGAAAAATCACTCAACCACTCATTAAAAAACTTAAGAATTGAAGAATAAAACTTAACAATTACAAACCTGGAATTGATGGAGAGAATACCATGCTGAAATCGTATAAGATAGAAGTTGGAATCGCAAAGAGTGAGATAGAAACTAAAAGTGACCTTGAACTCTTGCAAATGAAAATTTTTCTTTTTTTAGCTTGTCCTTTGTTCATGTCTTCAAAAATATAAAATCATATAGTCCTCGAGAATTCTTTGAAAAAAAATCACAACTTAAACCACACTTTAGATTTAGGCTACAGATTAATAAATATAAGCATTGTGTTAATGGTCCAAATACCAACAAACCATTAGTGGTAAGAACGATTGTCCAGGGCTTTCTTCAGTTAATATAATGATCTTTCAAGTAATAAAAGCATTTAAGTAAATCTTTTTTGACAATGTAGCATCTTAAATAACTGCAAAGAGTGTTGACAAATAATCATGGAAATTTGGGTAAAGTGACCTCCAAAATCTTAAATTAACATTTTTTGACCTCCATTCTCATATTAACCTTTTTTGACCTTATGATGATGTCATCTTTGTGTGAAAACTCCCATTTACCCTTCATCTTCTCCACTCTCCTCTCTCATTCAACTTCCAATTTCTCATCTCCATCTCAACTTCTCATCCTTCAACCATTGATTCTTCTTCATCTTTCAACTTTGACTTCCATTAATTCTTCATCTCTAACAACGAAAAGGTACACAACGATTCGAAATCTCAAAACTCCTTCGATTTCCAGAAATGGAAATCCTTCGAAATCCATGGAAATCGAAGGATTTTCATTCCTTCCATTTCCATGGATTTCATACCTCCGGATTTCGAACAACACAACAACAAGAAGAAGAAGAGGAAGAAGAAGAACAACACAACAAGAAGAAGAATAAGAAGAACCCATGTTTTTAGCAAACCCACCACCATTACTAACCTTGGAGCTTCATTCTTAAATGGGTTTCTTCATCATCTTGAATAAAAAAAGTGGGGGAACTCCGGAATCCGGAAAAAGAAAAAAAAACATATTCCGGAGATCCGGATTCCGGAGCTCCAAAATCCGGAGAACACCTCCGCAATTTGAAAGAAAATTTTTTTAAAAAAAAATGAGGCTACCTCTGGAATTCAAAAGAAGAAGAAAAAAAAATTTGGGGGCTACCTCTGGAATCCGGAGTCCGGATTCTTGAGGTATCCTCCGGAATTCAAGAGAGAGACAAAAAAAAAAATAAATAAAAATGGGGGGCCAACCCCCCCCCCACCCCCCTCCCTGGTTAAAAAGAAATTATTAACTAGCCCCCATTTTTTTTTCCCTCTCTTGATTTTGATTCCGGAGGTCTGGAGGTAGCCCCTCAAATTTTTTTTTCTTCTTCTTTTGAATTCCAGAGGTAGCCATTTTTTTTTTCTTTCAAATTCCGGAGCTCCGGAATTCGGAGAACTTTTTTTTCTTTTTTTTCTTTTTCCGGATTCCGGAGTTCCCCCACTTTTTTTATTCAAGATGATGAAGAAACCCATTTAAGAATGAAGCTCCAAGGTTAGTAATGGTGGTGGGTTTGCTAAAAACATGGGTTCTCTTATTCTTCTTCTTGTTGTGTTGTTCTTCTTCTTCCTCTTCTGATTCTTGTTGTTGTGTTGTTCGAAATCCGGAGGTATGAAATCCACGGATTTCCATGGAAATCGAAGGAATGAAAATCCTTCGATTTCCATGGATTTCGAAGGATTTCCATTTTCGGAAATCGAAGGAGTTTTGAGATTTCGAACCATTGTGTTCCTTTTCGTTGTTAGAGATGAAGAATTAATGGAAGTTAAAGTTAAAAGATGAAGAAGAATCAATGGTTGAAGGATGAGAAGTTGAGAGGGAGATGAGAAAGTTGGAAGTTGAATGAGAGAGGAGAGTGGAGAAAATGAAGGGTAAATGGGAGTTTTCACACAGATGACATCATCATAAGGTCAAAAAAGGTTAATATGAGAATGGATGTCAAAAAAGGTTAATTTAAGATTTTGGAGGTCACTTTACCCAAATTTCCAATGATCATTGGGGTGCAAAGAAAATTCAACCAATTACAATTCGCCATGTTATCTAAATTATGATAATTTTATCGTCATTAAATAGAGACCAATCATAATTTGAGATGTGCCTCTATTTTAAGATAAAAGACATAAAATTGATTAATAAGATGACGCCACGTGTCTTTTTCCATGGTCATTTGATAATGTGAATTGGTTCAACCAAATTGTGTCATGTGCAGGGTATTAAATGTCGACCTCTCGAAATGCCGCGCTCAATTTGAGATTTTTTTTTAGGAATATTATATTATTTTAAATTAATGACAAAAATATTGTAGAAGTAAAAGTAATTCCAAAAATATTGCTGTTTTTAATGACTGGACGCGGATGGCTGCGTGGCGATGAGGTGGGGGGGATAAAACGTCTGTAGTATAGACGTTTTCACTTAAAGGAACAAAAGCGTCTGTACAACAGACGCTTTTGATCCTAGAGGATTGATAAAACGTCTGTACTACAGACGTTTTAACTCTGCAATCAAAAGGGGCAAAACCCTCTTCTTCTTCCTCATTCACAGCCCTAATTTCGAATTCCTCCTCTTCCTCTTCTTCGCCTCCGATCGCTTCTCACCGGCGCAACCTCATATTTTCCGATGGTTTTCATCCAAATTTGCTTGGATATTGAAGGTAACACTTCTATCGACATATACATGACGGATTTCTAATGATTATTGTTGTGGTGTGGGTTTGGTTGTAGATTGAAATTGAAAATTCATGAAATTTTATTTTTCTTTGCCATAGTTCTTGAGCCAACCCTAATTTCTTCTTCCTCATCGTCTCCCTCGCTCTCTTCGTCGGTGCAAGTTTCAATTTCTGGTGGGTTTCTTCGAAATTTGCTTGAATATTATTGAGGTATGTGAATTTTATGGTTATGAAAATTTTCATTGGTTGGATTGCTTGAGGTTAGCTCATAATGTGATGATGTCTTGCCTATGCCTTAATTAGCTTTAGATTACTATGATATGGTTTTTGGAAAGATGCTTTTGTTTTATTGACTTGGAATTGGAAATTTTTGGGTTTTGGGTTTTGGAATGAATATGTAAGATGATTTGTTTTAGCTTTTGATTGAAGGAGATCAATTTAACTTGAAAATTGAAATTTTCTTTTTCCTTTTCACTAGCTTGTTTGTTGCTCGATTAGTAATTTATTATGAGTGACGGTGATCGTGTTTGTTATAAAGAAGATCTCTTATATATGTAAATAGTGAACATTTTTACTTTGTGAGATTGGTTACATTTATAATGAAGTTTAGTTTGATTTTATTTCTCAATGCTAGGTTGATCTTGTAATTAATTGAGTAATTTTATTGATTTGAAATATGTAAATTATTCTTGTATAGATAATGACGGAAAGATCTCTAGCAATTGTCGTGTATGCCAACGGCCATGTTATCCATGGTTTGGAAGGAATAGAATATGATCAACCCCCATGTGGAGGATTTTTAATTGAATATGGGATTAAGTTTAATGGTTTTGTTGAACATTGAGTGAGACATTATCCATTGATTTTAGGACCATCCAAGCAGAGATTGTGTATAGATATCCCACCCAATTATCAAATGGATCAACTAAGTTCTCATCATTCTCAATCCATAATGATGCAAATTTGAATTTCATGTTTGCAACTGCTTTGCCTCCTCCTAATAAGATAGATATTTATGTGTCCATTAGGAGTAGAGATGAGAACCTAATAGGCCGTGACACTCAAGTTTCAATTCATGACAATCCAAGTGTTGTTTGTAGTGGCTCTGGAGGGACCTCAAATGAATTACGTGAGAATAATGAAGTTGAAAATACGTTACCTTTTGGTGAGTTTGAAGTTATACGTCTCGGAAACTAGTTCATTGATATGAGTACCCTGACAGATGATGAATTCGAGGGTATAGATTTAGACTGTCCTGAATATGAAGCCCCCTCACCAACATTCTCAGAATTAAATACGACTGTTATGAACACTATCCCCGAACATGATCTGATTGCTTGTCCTGGAGTAATAGGGAGTGATGAAGAGTTGTATAAAGGATTTTTATGTCGAAGTAAAGAAGATTTAAAACATAAAGTGAAACGGTACTCCATAAAAAAAAAATCATGAATTTGAGGTAACGGAGTCAACACCTGCTATTTGGGCTGTTAGGTGTAAGAAATGGGCTGACAAGTGTCCGTGGAGACTTCGTGGTATTAAAAAGAAGACACACCAGTTGTTTGAAATTACTCAATATGTCGGGCCACATACTTGTGTTTATGCACGTTTAACACAAGATCACCCCCAACTTGACTCGACATTGATTGCCATAGAAATTAGTGATATGGTGAAAAAAGATACAAGTGTAAAAATTGTAGTATTGCAAGCGTACTTGAAGAAAAAATTTGGATATAATGTACACTACCGACGAGTGTGGGGAGGGAAAAACAAAGCAATAGAAAGAGTGTTCGGGAATTGGGAAGAATCGTATCAGTTGTTGCCCAAATGGATGCATATTTTGAAACTAACAAACCCCGGGACTCAGGTTGAGTGGAGATTCGGGAACACTAATTTGAGAGACCATAAAATTTTTGAATGCGTGTTTTGGGCATATGGGCCGTCTATAGAAGGATTTAAGTTTTGTCGGCCTGTCATTCAAATAGATGGAACACACCTATATGCTAAGTATACGGGGAAATTATTGATTGCAACGTCTATTGACTCTGACGGCCACATATTTCCTCTAGCTTGGGCTATTGTTGGTGAGGAAAGTAGAGGCACATGGGGGTGGTTTCTGTATCACTTGAGAACTAGGGTTACACAAAGAGAGGGCATATGTTTGATTTCAGATCGACATACGGGTATCATAGCCGCTGTGAATGACCCGAAGAATGGTTGGGCGGAACCCTTGGCACACCATAGATTTTGCTTGAGACATGTTGTCAGTAATTTCAACAACAAGTTCAAAAGTAAGCAGTTGAAAAATCTAGTTTATCGTACTGCGAGTCAAGAGTCAGATTCATAAATTTGAGAAGTGGATGGAGGAAGTTAAAATTTTGAACAAGGATTGCTTGTCATGGTTTAACAATATCGAAATTCAAAAGTGGACAAAAGCACATGGCGGTGGGTATAGGTATGGACACATGACCACCAATGCTGTAGAATGCATTAATGGTGTTCTAAAAGGGGCTCGATCGCTACCTATCACCGCACTAGTCCAACTCACATACTATCGTTGCGTGTATTACTTTATCAAACAACGAGATGTATTGAGAAGTGCACTTGACAACGGGCAAACGTATACAAGGTAAGCATTGTCATGTTGTCAGTAATTTTCTTTAATATGTCGATTGGTTGGAGATTTACATGTCTTGTATTGTAGGTATGCTCTGGATAAAGTAGAGCATAATGAAGCAAGGGCATCAAGTCATGATGTTGAAATGTTTGATCGAGCTAGCGGTTTGTTTGAAGTAAGAACAGGATATCATTACTTTAATTCAAAAGGAGGGAACAAACAAATCATTAGGTTGAATGATCGCACTTGCACGTGTAGAAAGTGGCAAGAGTATGGCATTCCATGTTCACATGTCATTGCCGCATGTTCTAAGTGGCGTATTGACTATTGGGCACATGTTGAGCCTACGTACTTAGTATCCGAGTTTAGCAAGTGTTACGCTCCCCAATGGCCAAATCCTAACTTTCCCATTATTCATCCTGATAAGACGAAATTGTGTGAACCTGGTAGACCAAAAAGTACACGAATTCGAAATGAGATGGATTGGAGAAAACCAGGCACGAAGAATCAATGTGGCCTTTGCAAGCAAGAAGGTCATAATAGAAGAAAATGTCCTTCGAGACAAGTTGTTGCACCACCCTAGTTATGATGTAATTGTTAAAAATACTTGATAGTAGAATATAATTTGATGGTCTTTGTAATTTAAATTTCATAGTTTTTGTAATTTGATTGTATTTGTAATCTAAATTTGAGTTATTAATGTATTTTATTATATTAATCTTGATAGATATACATGTCTTTTATTAAATTTGAAGGATATGGATCCCGGGCCACAGGATGAGTCTGTTTTACACTTACAGGCCACACATCGCTCACGATTGGTTTGGGATAATGAGGCTGGGGCGAGCCTCCATTGTAGACGTAGGGAGGGTGTTATTGGACCTATAGATCCTCGTATCGTGCCACATCTACGAGCGTCAGGTTTTTATGGTGTAGCCACTTTAGGTTTCATACGCTTGGATTGGAGTCTTATCACTACATTAGTGGAGAGGTGGCGCTCTGAGACTCACACATTCCACTTACCAGTGGGAGAGTGCACCATCACACTACAGAACGTTGCAGTCCAGTTTGGTCTCCCAGTAGATGGAGAGCCTGTGACTGGCAGAGCGCGTCTTAATTGGGTGGCGTTATGCGAGCGTTTATTGGGGGTTATACCACCTCCTCAGCATTTACGTGGAGCCAGGCTTAGTTTGACATGGCTATCTGCGACATTCAGAAGTTTGCCACGTCATGCAGACGATGTGACCATTGCTAGATATGCGCGTGCTTACATCTTGGAGCTGATCGGTGGATTCCTGTTTGCTGACAAATCTAATACATTAGTGCATCTTATGTTTCTACAATTATTAGAGGATTTTGATGCTGCCGGAGGACTGAGTTGGGGGTCAGCATGTTTGGCATGGCTATATAGACAGATGTGTCGCGCCTCATTTTTAGATGCTTCGGACATTGCCCGCCCACTCGTCTTACTTCAGGTTTGGGCATGGGATCGTTTTCCTACGATAGCCCCTCAGCGTACTCACGCTCGCGATCATGAGTTAGTTGGTCGTCCTGTAGGCTCTCGGTATGTATAATTGTTTTAGACGTTCTATTTGTTTTTATATATCTCAAACACTTAACTTGGTATTTTTCTGTAGATGGACAGATGATTTCTGCGTCACCGCTCTTCCCACTCATGTTTTGGTCCAGTATCGATACATGTTTGATCTTCTACGGCCAGAGCAGGTAAGTCACAAGTTTAAATTGATACATTAATGTTTATCAACACTTTTTATTCTAAGTGACGATCACCTTTTGATTATGTAGGTCATTTGGGAGCCATATACCACTATCTTGGACGGTCTTCCTGCATACTGTTGTAACGGTCAGAATAGTTGGTCTGCAGAAGCTCTATTGATATGCTTCAGCATAGTCGAGTTCATTTTTCCCTCTAGGGTCATGCGACAGTTTGGCCTCATACAGGTCGTGCCAGAACCATGTAACACTAACCCAGGAGGTTTGCATGCTATGGATCTTCGGACTCGTGCCGTAGATTGGAGGAGTGAACATTTTCACTATGTTGAGGAGTGGTTATCTCGTCGGGATCATCTTCTTCGAGGTGATCCAGTTGATGGCGGCCTAGATGTTGATGCGGGATATATGGCATGGTATAATACTATCACCCGATGATATTTGACGCGTCAGGGGACAACTATTGGCTCCATGGTAATGATTTTATTATTTCTTTTACACTAGTGTAATTCAACATATCACTAATGTCTCGTATTTCTATCTTAGGCGTCTGGATTTACACGCATTCGAGCTGTGACGGACATTGGTGAGATCCCTGAATTATGTGATGAATATTTGGCCATGGTTGATGAGATGCAACAATTATATAGAGTGCCAAATGCACCGGTTGTGCCAAGGGTAAGACGACGTACTGAAGAAAACCCCCATATGCCTGATGACATTGAGCGGGAGTATGACATGATGCCAGGTGGTACTCCACCCCCGTTCTCCATCACCGACTCCGGCCAGGACCCTCTTCACCCATTTTCATACCAACTCAGGGATCTCACATTATTAGAGGCGGTTATGATCATGAGGCAGGATCTTCCGCGGGACCTTCCACGACTCGAGCTCCACGAGGACGCCAACAACGAGGCGCCACAAGAAAGACGAAACCCAACTCGAAATAGAAGACCTCCCTCTGCGGCACTCATTACCTTATTTAGATGATTTTTGTTTTTTTACATAACATTCATACATTATTGTGTTCAAATTACATTATTTAGTTTATTATGATCACATTATTTAGTTATAACATTATATATATGTTAGTTATTTTGTTCTAATCATTACTTTGTATATATGTTAGCTATTTTGTTCAAATTAAATTACATTGCTTTAATATATGTTAGTTATTTTGTTCTAATCATTACTTTGTATATATTGCTTTATTAACAAATTACATTACTTTGTATCATGCTTACGCTTGAAAAAAATTGCCAAAAACGGAAATTGATTTCATGAAATTAGAGACAACTCTGCCTTTAAAAACGCTTCTGGTCAAAAACGTCTGTTGAACAGACGTTTTAAAAAAACGCTCATCTGTTCAACAGACGTTTTATAAAAACCCTCTGGTCAAAAACGTCTATTCAACAGACGTTTTTAGGCCAAGAAGGAAAAACGTCTGTTCAACAGACGTTTTACCACATGTTTGTATAAAGCGTCTGTTCAACAGACGCTTTAAGACCAAAAGCCAAAAACGTCTGTTCAACAGACGTTTTTAGCGTAGGTGGCATAAAACGTCTGTTGAACAGACAATTTATGTTAACTAAGCTATAAATCGTCTGTTCAACAGACGATTTACTTTAGTTTTGGAATTAGTTTCCCTCCGCCCATTTATCAGGAATTATTTCTTTTTTTTGCAATTTTTCTGAAGAAACCCCCCCTCAATTTGATGCTCCATATATTAATGTAGGATAAAAAAAAAATCTCTTGAAATCGAGGATATATAGAAGTATCGAGGATATTTTAATTATCGTCCAAAATGTCGCCAACATATTGAGCGCAATGTCGCCTTCTGAATTTTTTTAACTGAATCATATATCAGAAGTAATTTAAGGCCCATTATAATACAGGCCTACAACTTGTATGTGAGAGTGGAGAGAAGTAAAGCATGAAATATGTTTTTATAGGAAGACTAAAGTTGGAAATTTCTGGAAACTTTCGATGTGGGAATCCACCTCTTCCTCAATTTGGCTTAATTTTTTTTATTTCCTATTTATATTTGCTTTTCACTTGTCTATAAAATGAATTCTAATTTAGTATTTTTATTTTTTTGAATCAAATTCTAATTTAGTATTGTTTATATAAATATTGATACTTATATATCTATGTAATTTTTTTAATTCATCTTAAAATTTCTCTCAATCTCTCATAATTTTTTTTATCATAATATAAGCATATTACATAATTTATTATACTTTTTATTTATTTTATGATGTCTTATATCATTTATAAGCATAGAAGAAAATATCAACGATATTGATAATCTCTTATCCAACTCCAATTCATCTATTTAGGTTAGTATTTTTCTAATTACTCTATTTATATGATATTATATTAGTAGAGTGATTAATATTATTAAATTATTGTAATTTTAATTATAGTTTATAGGTTTTAATCCTAATCCTAATTTCATTTTGATTATCACTTACATGTAAGTGTAATGTTAATTTTTTTTAAATATCATTTTAAATATATATTAAAATCCATGTCCTTTTTATTATTATCTTTTAATAATTTTATTGTAATAAACATTTTATAATATTATATTTCTATATATTTTATTGTACTTTTTACATTTTGTTATGTTTAGCATCATTTGTAGGTGTATAATTCATTTATATGATAGATTATAACTTAATTAAGCTATCATGAAAGTTACATAAAAAAAATCTAAAAATTCACTTATATTTTTATCATTTCCGTAATTTTTTCAGGAATGTCCATTTCCATCGATATTTCCATAAATTTGAGACTGATTCAGTGATGGATTTTTATGAATGTCTTCACTAGAATTTTCTATATTAATAAGTTAATATGTTCTTTCATTTTCAAACATAACTTACAGACACTCTCATTCTCAATTTCATGTTCAACTTGACTCATCTTTAAGAACACTTCTCTTCCTTTTAATTAATCTATTTTAGTAAGTTTTTTTCCTTTTAATGATTAATTTTAATCATTTTTTAATATTAAATTTATTATAATATAAGTTTTAATCATAATATTAAATTGATAATAAATTTTATTTAAAATATAATCTTAATGTTAATTTGATTTTGAGTAAAGTTTTAATCTTAATGTTAGTTTAATAAAATTTACATATATTGTTAAAAGTTTTATTTAAGTAAAAATTAAATGAGGACACATCATAATACGAATTGTTAATGTTAATTTGATTTTAAGTAAATATTTAATGTCAATATTAAATTAATTATACATTTTAATTAAGTTTTAATCATAATGTTAATTTGATTATAAACATATTTTAATCTTATATTTCACTAGCATATATTGTCCTTTTTACATTTATAATATATTTAACATCACTTTTAGGTGTATAACTCTATTATATGATATATTATGACTAAATTAAGGTATTAGGAAAGTTTCATTCAAAATATCCAAAAATTCACATTATATTTCCATCGTTTCCATGTTTTTTCCGGTAATATCTCTCGACATCGATATCTCCATCGATATTTCCGTAAATTTGGATCTCGACATTTTTATCGACATCGACATTTTACTCCTTGACTCATGTGGCACTCAGAGTCAAAGTTTATACTTTTGATAAAGCGTTAAAGGAATATTTATTAGAGATTGTAACTACTCAAATTCATCAATACAAATCATTTATTTCGCATTTATTTCACTATATCGAAATCTCTGTGTGAACAAATTGGCACGTCTGGTCGAACCATCTCTACCTCTCATCTCTTTTTCATTATCAAGAAAACACACAATGGCATCTAAGAAGACATCTTCAAAGATCGCTACCTCTAGTGACTCTTATAAGGGTCTAATCACTCGTAATCGTTTTAAAGATCTTCGATTACCAGAAATCCAATCTCTCTCTATTGCTGAGAGCAAAATGAAGAAGCAACTGGAAGTACCTAATCACGAAGAGAATGTTAACATCCAAGGTAACTCTATTTTTTATCGTGAAACTGAAGATATATCTTTTCATCCTCTTGAAAATATCAAAGGACCTACTGATCAAACAAATGCTGAGATTATGTCTGTCATGATGGCTGATACCGGTAGTATGGTTGAGATATGGAGAAGAGAATATCTATGCTGACAAATGCAGTTGATGAACGAGACTCGAAGATTGCTTTTCTTATGAATAAGTTGGAACATCATGATGTTATCAAATCAAGTCATAATCCTTCACAGGTGAAGATTGTTGAAGATAAAAGGAAGGATGTTCAAGAAAATCACCAACCTCAAAACTCTACTTCGATTGCTTCATTATCAGTCCAACAACTCCAAGATATGATAACGAACTCCATCAAATCTCAATATGGCGGGCCGTCTAAAAATTCTTCTTATGTATTCTAAGCCATAGACTAAGAGAATTGACACTTTGAGAATGCCAATCAGATACCAGCCACCAAAATTTCAACAATTCGATAGAAAGGGGAATCTGGGTGAAGAACGGTGGTTAAACTAAGTGGTGAAGTATGGCATGCAAGTGCACATGGTCAACAAATAATAGTAGTGGTAAGTGAGTGTCGTGTCCCACGAGGATGGTTGTCTTCAAACAAAGTTAGAATCTAAGGGTGATTATAGCTATATGATTAATTAAATAACAAAGCTAGGAGTTGTAATGCACGAAGTGAACAGATCAACACTAAGTGTAGATTGAAGGATTTGAGTGTGATGATGTGTTAGGAATCTGGATAGACTGTTGTCAACAAGTAGTGAGCTTGCCACAAGACTACAATTACAGATGGAGTTTATGAGACAACAATTTCATAAGAAAACAAAAGCAAGAACGAGTTTCCTCAAACACATTCTAACGCATTATCCGACCTTAGATTTTACCCCTAAAACCTTGGATGGATTATACTTCTACTGAACCCCTAAGATCATTCTCTATTCCTCTTAAATGTTCCCTTATTTCTAAGTTACAAATAAGATAAACAAGTAATGCCTTATTCTAAGTTGCCATACAAAGAATCTTTCAATACTTGCATAGACTCTTTTAACTCTACTTTCATAAAGGTTTAAAGAATGATGTGATCATAAAGAGTATTACATCACAATCTCCATACATACATAAGTCTCGAAATATTATCTTGTGTCTATCCATCTCCACTAACACCTCATCACAAAAGCATTTAGCCTCTCATGGCTATCAACAACATGAAAGTAAAAGTGTTTCTCAAAACAGAATTCATACTTGAATAAAAAATGGAATCGATAAATACTAGCTAATACAAAATAACTTCACGTCGTAAACGCCTCCTTCCTTGATTGTCTTCTCCTCTACGTCTTTGTCTTCGTCTCTTTTCTACAAAAGTATTTTCTTTCTTTTATATCCCTTCATTTTTGTCTTCGCTTTGCCACTTCTTCCTTTTCCCTCCAAAAAAGTAGTTGATAAAGTGTATCGGGATGTATGCATTGCTGGGATTTATGCCCTAAATCTTATGTAATCCATTTAAACTATAAATAAATAAAGGAATTATTAATTAGTATTATTTACATTGTCATTTATTATTAGTTTAATAAATGTAATCCATCATAAGATCCAGAGTTACGTATGATAACTTAAAGAGAGCATATGATGCGGGAAGATTCACTTAAGTGTAACTCAAATAGTCTGTGGTACATGAATAAAGGTTAGGTGCCTTATTTCTGGTAACACCACTAACACGACCCACTTTTGAATTGGCACAAGTGATCTCATCTGGATCGCTCATGTAAAGATATGTGAGTGGGGGTGTTGCTGCAATAGAGATTGTAGTAGACTGGACTAAGATAAACTTACAGTCTTCTGGGAAAGCCGTCACAGAAAGACATTTCGTTTATCAACTGGTTAATCATGTACAATTGATCTTAATCCTGAGTGGATTACGAACTTTTGATTGCAAGAGACAAGCCTTTGATTTGCATAGGTGAGAGTGACTCGAATAGTTCGCTCAATAAGCCTCCCACTTTGGGGATTGCATCTTGCTTATAGCTGGGAACGTAATTACACAAGAATTGGAATTCACTCTTTTCCATATACGAAAATAGATAAGTAGTTCCCTTACGGACTGATTCGGTCTTGAACAGTGGGGCCCCATATTCCTCTGATCAAGGAAAAGGTTAAAGACGCATAATTGAGATTATGTAAGGTTGTTCATTGGAGAATCAGTTGGGCTTAAGAAACAAGATGTATCATGGAGGTTAATACGGTGTAAATGCCTAGCCATGGATACGAACTAACCTGTGAATGATCAAAGTGTAGTTAATGATTATAGCCAATGGACATAACTATGTCTATAGTACTAAGAGTGCAACTCTATATATTTAGTGGAGTTATCTAGGAGTTAATGAATGAGAATTAATTGATTAAAAGGAGTTTTAATCAAAGGTAATTTTGGATCATTGGAGCTTAGTCCTATAGGTCCATTAAGTCCTCCGAGCTAACGCATGTAATCGAGAACATAAATTAATATGATTAATTTCTCTTTGGAAAATTGAAAAATGAATAGAGGAGTCTATTCAATTAATTAAAAGAAATTAAATAGAGGAGTCTATTTAATTAATGATGGAATTAAATAGAGGAGTCTATTTAATTATTAAATAGAAGAGTCTATTTAATTATGAGAGATTAAATAGAGGAGTCTATTTAATTAAATTAATTTTGTGTTGTCCAAAATTAATGGGGATTTAAATAGAAGAGTCTATTTAAATATTTAATTTGAAATTATCAAATTAAATGAGGAAATAATAAAAGGAGTTTTATTTATTGGAATAAATAAAAGGAGTTTTATTTATTTATTTAAAGGAATTGTTCCATTAAATAAAAGGAAAAATAAAATGCCCAATAATATCATTGGTGGATGACATGGGCGTGTGACCCATGGTGGGGTCACACGCCACTTTGGTCAACAGTTGACCAAGAGTTTGCATTTTATTATTTGAAATATATTTAGAATATCTTATTTAAATTAATATGATTAATTTAAATGGAAGATATGGAATAATATATTTAAATTGATATTGATTAATTTAAATAAAAGATATGGAATATTTTATTACGGAATAAAATATAATATCTTTATTATTCAAATATATTTTAGAATATCTTAATTAATTATTTATTAATTTAAAGATATTCAGAAGATTTTCTGAGGCCTTAGTTTTCCTATAAATAGAACCTTTGGGGTGACCCCAAAACACACAACTAAGAGAGTTAAAGTAAAGGCTCAGGAAATTCCCCTCCTCCCTCTCTCTTGGTCGCCGCCCATAGGGTATTGGGAAGAAAATTTCTTCTTCGCAATTTATCTTTTTCCAAAGGAGATAGTGCCCACGCACCGATTCTCTTTTCTGCTTAGTGAGGAAGATCTTTTTGGTGGTCCCAGGATCGTAACCATCGAAGAACGAGGAAGAGTCAGACACTTCTTGACAAGGGTTAGTATTCTGTTTATGCATTTAGATTTTGTTAATATTATACTGCAAGAAAAGATCCGTGGGACTTCCTCTTGAGAACTCTTTTAGGGGCCTCAATCCCCAACATGCATGACTAAGAACTGTAGCATGAAGCGACTGCTGCCTTTCCCATCAAACAGCTAATCAGCGAAGATAATATCTCTTTATCCTCTGAGTGCCTTGCTTCAACAACATCACAATGTGCTTCTCTTTGTGCTTTTCCCTACAAAAGTAAAGAATTTCCAAAAGCACCAACTAGAACTATGATTGCAAGGGTTGTATTAGAACGCTCAAACAGTTATCAATTAATGAGAGAAAAATGATTGCAAAAGGCCAAAATGAAACAAAGGCTTAATCCGAATTTAGAAATTACAAAAGTAACTTAGATAAGTGTAGAAACTCACCATTCTATTAATTACTTGGTCTTTTTACCTAGATTTATCCAAGTTTAACTATGTGAATCCCCCTTTTTAAGGACTTATCAGAATCCAAAGCAGCATATCGCCCATTTCGTTGAGACATGTGAAAATGCTGGTACTCGGGGAGATTTTCTAGTCAAACAATTTGTCTGAACGCTAAAGGAAAATGCTTCTGACTGGTATACTGACTTGGAGCCTAAATCCATTGATAGTTGGGAAGAATTAGAAAAAGAATTCCTGAATCGCTTTTATAGCACAAGGCAAACAGTTAGTATGATGGAGCTCACCAATGCAAATAAAAGGAAGGATGAGCCTGTCTTTGAATACATCAACCGCTGGAGAACTTTGAGTCTCGATTGTAAAGACTGTCTCATTGAAATATCTGCTGTGAAGATGTGTATTTAAGGCATGCACTAGGGATTGCTTTATATCCTGCAAGGTATAAAACCCCACACTTTTGAAGAACTAGCAACTCGCACTCACGAAATGGAGCTAAGTATTGCTAGTATGGGAAATAAGGAAACTTTCGTCCCCAATTTCAGAAAAGAGAAGAAGGAAGTCAAGGAAGAAAAAGCTCCAAAAATCTCTACCAAGGATTCCATGGTGGTCAACACAACCCAATTTAAGTTTCTCCCAAAAGGAAAAGAGAAGATGGACTAAAGACGACAAGGAAATGAGAAGCATCGTTTAACTCTGAAGGAAAGACAGATAAAGATCTACCCCTCTCTTGATTCTGACATCCTTGACATGTTAGAGCAATTACTCA
Source organism: Gynostemma pentaphyllum (assembly GCA_028015215.1). NCBI lineage: Eukaryota > Viridiplantae > Streptophyta > Magnoliopsida > Cucurbitales > Cucurbitaceae > Gynostemma > Gynostemma pentaphyllum. Next base: position 2,090,495 of record CM051352.1, on the reverse strand, counting down.
AAAATCAACTCATTGAACTTCCAGAATGAAAAAGGCCTAAAGAAATGGGAAGAACAAATGAGCCTAATTATTGTAAATTACACCAAGTCGTTAGTCATCCGGTGGAGAAATATTTTGTTTTAAAGGAAATAATCTTAAGGTTAGCTTAAGAAAGAAATATTGAGTTGGATCTTGATGAGGTTGCTTAGTGAAATCATACTACGGTAGCATCACCGAAAAATTATCCAGATTTGCAAAATCTAGAAGCGACCTTAATTCAGTTTAGAACTTTTGAACCGGTTGTTGTTTGGTTCCAATCTAAAATCGAGAAGAACAGCCTGCAAGAGGAAGTTAAGCCTGAAGACAATAAAGATGAAGTCGGATAGACTCTTGTAACCCGTCGAAAGCAACGTCATGTTGATATTAAATTCCTTCCATCCAAAATAAGGCGTGGAAAGAAGACTAAGCATTCAGGGAAGAATAGTAAGAAGCCTAAATTTGTGGTGGAAGAAAGCGAGGATATCATTCTTCCTCGACGAAAATTACTCTTGAAGAATTCTTCCCACATGATTTCTTTGATGATATTGAAGATAGAGTTCATGAAATTGTTGTTTGTAATGCAGTTAACATACTGAGTGGTGATGATCATTCTATAGATAAAGCTCAAGATGTGATGAATTTGAATGGTCTATCTTCTTTCACACTAAATGATTTGTTTTTACTTCCACAACAGGTGAAACACACTCTTATTGAAGCACTATAAGGTTCTGAAGCTTCTCAAACTTTAAATTTTCAAACACATACATGTGCCTCATGTTGTACGTCTATTGCCTTCACTGATGAAGATTTACTATTGGGGTCAAAGCCTCACAATAGACTTTTATTTATTTCAGGATATCTCCGTGAGAAAAGAGTTAGTCAAATTCTCATCGATAATGGCTCAGTAGTTAACATAATGTCTAAATCCACAATGAAACAATTAGGCATCACAATGGAGGAATTATCAAAAAGTCGTTTAATGATCCAAGGTTTTAACCAAGGGGGACAATGAGTAATAGGCATGATTCACTTAGAACTCATCATCGGGGATTTAAAAGCTAATACAATATTTCATGTCATTGATTCTAAGACCACCTATAATTTGTTATTAGGTCAACCTTGGATCCATGGAAATGGAGTAATAACTTCCAGCTTACACAAATGCTTCAAGTTTCATCAAAACGGTGTGAAGAAAGTTGAGGTTGATACCTATCCTTTCACAGAAAGCGGAATCTCACTTTACAACCTTCACATTCTCCTATTTTGAGATATATCCCTTTATCCCGGAGGAAGAAGGATCAATCACCGCTCACCGAGTGCTAAAAAATGGTAAAAGTTGAAGATGTTAAAATCTTAAAAGAAAGTTTTACCATACCTCTCACAAGGATGATGATAACTCTATAAAATAGAGTTATTTGGTCCTATTTTAATGCCTAAGTGATAATGATTTGATTGAAATTTGCTTATATTTTGTGCACTTTGAACTCATTTAGAATCATTCTTTATTAAAGTGTATTTTGGAAAAATTCGGGTTTTTAGCAGTTTAAAGTATATTTAGGATTGTTCTTGGCTCTTGGTATTTAATTTTGTCAATTTGAATGAAAGAAAGTTCTAAAAGAATTGCAAATTTCATGCAGGAAATAGGAAAAAAGTGCAGAATTTTGAAAAGTGCTGTGGCAGTGCTGCAGCACAGCTGCAGCACACTGGGCAGAATTTGGACAGCAGCTTAGTCACGATTTTCAGCCCAAAAATATTAGTTTTTTTGGCCCGCTTCAGCAAATTCTTCTCAAATAAAATAAGCCCATCATAGGGGGTCAACTTAGAAGCAAATTTGGAGGAGATTTAAGAAAAGCTCAAGCCCAAAACAAAGAAAAATAGAAGATTAACCTAGAAAAGAAAAGAAAAGGCAGCAGCTTGAGATTTGGACAGACTGAAAACGTAAAAAAAGAAGAGGCAGCGTACGTGAGGAACAGAGGCAGATCGTGAGAGGAGGAGACTTCTTCTTCTTCATTGGAGCTTTGTTTTGATTTCTTCTCTTCTATTTATTTACTCTTACTTTCATTATTCTTCCTTCCCCATTCTTAAGAACTCCATTGTTGAACTCAAGTTATGTTAGGTTTAGTTTTGATTTTGTTGAACACTTTTGTTTATTTGAATTTCATTATGAACTAAATTTCTTAGGTTGGAATTGATAGATGAACCCTAAGGGGAATTAGTTTTCACAAGCTTTAATGAATTCAATTTTTATGCTCAATCAATAGTTCAATAATTTTTATCTCTTTGCTTATGCTTGATCAACCTAAGTAAATTGCTTAGTTTAATTTTAATTCTGAAAAGGTTAAAATTGAATGGAAAAGTATTGATTGATAGGGGTTAACGATTCTTGAAATTGTTTTTGGTAATTGCATAGACATATGTAATTACACCTTAAGGCCTAAACCGGAACATTAAAACATATTTCTTAATCTAATTTTACCTAGACATAGGATTTAAATTGGATTATGAATTAAAATCATGCTAGGCTTGACAAAGTCACGTGAATAATAGGGTTTGCTTGCATATAAAGTGTGTTTATTATTGCAGAATGCTGCAGCACAGCCACAACACTGCTGCAGCATTTGTGAATTCTAAGACTTTTTAGGGGGATTCTTGATTTTCCAACCATTCATCTCTACATAGTTTCATCACTTTATTATTCTTGCATATTTTAGGAGTAATTTAAGCCACTTTAACCCATCTTACTTATTTTCCATATTTAATTTAGAATTTTGTCATTTAGTTTTGCATAATTTCACAATTTTAGTTATTTAGTTTCATAAATCAAATCACCCCAATTTATCATTGTTTTTATTTTCTTTAAATTATTTGTTAAACACCATTTTAAATCACTAATCCTCGTGGGAACGATATCTTTCTTATCACTTTATTACTTGTTTGACTGCGTGCACTTGCGTATTACGATTTCTCACAACAGATGACAAACCAAGGAGTCAAGAATTCATCGATGGAATATATTGATGAGAATATTATTAATAATGATACTTGTAGTCCTAATGTACGAATTGAAAGCGTGTATGATCCTAAGGCATACAAACTTCTAACAAATGCAGGATATGACTTTACAACTTGCATGGGGCTAGGAAGTTTAAAGATCTTTGATAATGAAAGATCAGGACTCTCTAAAACACAAAAGAACCTTTTGAAGAAAGGTTATGATGTACCTCATTCCAATGCTGGAATTGGTTATACAAACTCGTAACCAATACGTATAACTAGGAAGGGGAAAGAAAGAGTTGTAGATATGCACTATATCTCGGCAGAAGAAATTGTCAATTCAAAGAAAGAGAATGAAGTTAGTGAAATGATCTCTTTCTTTGATCGCCTTGAAGTTCAATCTACTCGTCCCTCTGTCTTCAAAAGATTGAATACATTTAGAAAATAGGAGGAGGATCAACATCATACTTCAACTTATTCTTTAGTTTTTCAAAGATTAAGTGTATCTACGGCAAATGAAGAAAATAAGAGACAAAATTCTGTCTTTCATAGCATGTCACGTGAAAGTAAAGTGAAACCCTTGAAAGAGAAACAATTGGTTGGAGTAAAAGATATGAAACAAATTCAAAGTGTCATTCCTTCACGAATGAAGAGAAAACCTTCACTTTTAATAAATACAGAAGGTTCTTTAAGAGTGAAGTGACACTTCATTATCTCTATCAATCCAAAAAAAGAAGATTATGATGAGAATGATGCAGAAGATTATGTCACTTGTCATCATGTCACTATTGAAGAGACATCAGACTTGAAAACTTCTGAGGAGAATCCTGATGAAGCTCCAATAACATTAGAAGATGTGAGTCAATCAACTGTTGACAAACTTAAGGAGATAAAACTTGGTACGATGGAAGAGCCTCAGGTAACCTTCCTAAGTGCGTTGCTCTCTCACGAAGAAGAAGGCGATTACATAAAATTGCCGATGGAATATAAAGATGTCTTTGCTTGGTCGTACAAAAAAATGCCAGGACTTGACCCTAAAATTATAGTCCATCATCTTGCGAATAAACAAGGTTATCGACCAATTAAGCAAACACAACGTCGCTTTCGACCAGAACTTATTCCTCAAATTAAAATAGAGGTTAATAAGTTGATTGAAGCTGGATTTATTCGTGAAGTAAAATACCCAACATGGATAGCGAATATTGTTCTTGTGAAGAAGAAAAATGGACAACTTCGTGTTTGTGCTGATTTTCGTGATTTGAATAATGCATGCCTAAAAGACGATTTCTCATATCCCATCACTGAAATTATAGTGGACGCTACCACAGGTCATGAAACTTTATCCTTCATGGATGGGTTGTCAGGATATAAGCAAATCTGAATGGCTTTTAAAGATGAAGTAATGACTGCATTTCACACTCCAAAGGGGATATATTGCTATAAAGTAATGTCATTTGGACTAAAGAATGCTGGAGCCACTTATCAACGTGTTATGCAAAGAATTTTTTATGATATGTTACACAAACATGTTGAATGCTACGTAGATGATTTGGTCGTTAAATCTAAAAAAATGGCAAATCATTTAGAGGATGACCGCTTAAGAAAATATCAGTTAAAGATAAATCCCCTCAAATGTGCATTTGGTATGACTTCAGGAAAATTTCTTGGCTTCGTTGTAAGACATTGAGGAATCGAGATTGATCAATAAAAAATTGATGCTCTCCAAAAGATGCCAGAACCTAAAAATTTGCAACAGTTAAGGAGTCTCCACGGACGTTTAGCCTATATTAGAATATTTATCTCAAATTTAGCTGGCCGTTGTCAACCCTTCTAAAGATTGATGAAGAAAGATACAAGATTTGAATGGGATAAAGCATGTCAAAATGAATTTGATAGTATAAAGAAATATTTACTTAATCCTCCAGTTTTAGGTGCATTTATAAGAGGAAAGCCTTTGATCTTATATATTGTTGTACAAGAAATGTCACTTGGAGCATTGCTTGCACAAGAAAGTGAAAAAGGTAAAGAACAAGCACTTTATTATTTGAGCAAGACTTTGACTGAAGCCAAATTAAACTACTCCAATTGAAAAAATGTGTCTTTCACTCTTTTTCGCTATTGATAAGTTGAGGCATTACGAGCAAGACTTGTAACAATTTTGTGTGACTGTATTCAATCCTCAAGGAGTTTAATGTGGCCGTTTCATAAATCCTCTTTCATCAATGTTGCGATGAAATTCAAGTAATTAGTGCACCTATAACTCTTGTTTTAGAAACAAAAAAAAATTAATAAAAAATAATAAAGAGTTTTTACCTTGGCAAATTAAAAGACAAAGTTCTTGGGGAATCGAGGCACTAAGCGGCAGAGACTTCTAAAAAAATGAGGCACTGTTATACAATGAAGTTGAAGTAGGTCAAACAAGAAGAGTCTATATTTGGTAGTATCCCATTAATTGAGGTATGAGTTATGATAATTGAAATTATATGAATAATAATTTTAATTACATGTCAATCGTCTCATCTATATGAAATCCAAAATTCTTTCAAAATTAAAATTTCAATTTTGTACGAATTATCTTAATCTTAATATATTAAAAGTGTCAATGGAGGGAGAATCTTTCTCTTCCAAATTTACCCTCATCTATATTTTAAAATAAACTATTTGCTTTCCAATAATTTGATTTTTTAATTTAATTACGTACATTATTTAAATACCAAACAGACCACGAAAAAATATATATTGCGTACATTACACAATGTATATTAAGCATAGAAGTAGAATGTATATTACGTATATTACAGATTATATATTAAACACACCATGAAAAATTGTATAATACGTATATTACAGACCACAAAAAATGTATATTACGTATGAGAAAAACACATAGTTTATGTATATCACGTATATTACAAATACTATATTTAAACAAACAAACAAAAAGTGTATATTACGTGTGTTACAGACTGTATATTAAGAAAAACATAAACAGAACGAGAACCAACACCAGTTATGTATATTACGTATATCACAAAAAAGCTACATTTTAAAGAAACATCACCTTAAAAAGATAAATAAAAAACGTATATTGCATATATTACACGCATCACATGAAGACTATTACGAAATTACGTATATTACATGAAACAACAAATGACATACATGAGAAAAAGATATAAAAAAAATAAAAAAATAATAATACATTTCGTTAATTTTTTGTTATTTTGGTTTAGATATGCGAGATTCGGAAGAAAAACGGTGAAAGTTATTTATGAAAAAACGAGAATGAGAAGAAATTAAGGAGAGAGATACTAAATTAAAAAGTGTAGGAAATTTGTGAGATAAACATTTGTAAAAGATTAAAATGGTGGATTTTTAAAAAAAAAATGAAAGAATGAGGGAGAGGGAAGAAATTGATATGAAATGGATAAAGAAAATTAGGAGAGAAGGAATAAGAAATGAAATGAAAGTTTGAAAGAAAATGATATAAAATGGATAAAGAGAATGGGGGAGGGAGGGAGGAAGAAATGAGAGAAAAATGAGGGTGGAAGGGAGAGAATGAAATATATAGAAAAACATGGGAGGGAAAAATGGGAGGGAAATTTTTAAAAAATAAATAGAGAGAGATGAATATTAAAAAAAAAAAAAAAAAGGGACGGTGGGTGAGGGAAGGGGAGGAGAGAGGAGAGAATGAATGATGATTGAAAAGATGGGAGAGAAAATGAGAGAGGTGAGAGAAATGATTTGACAAGGGTTTTTTTGTATTTTTACAAATACATGTGGCTATTTTAATGAAAAAATAAAATTGTGGCTATTTGAGTAATTAGGGGTCAAAAATGTGCTATTTTTATATTTGTTCCTAAACATAATGATAATGTGTTTAAATTTAAATTTAATTTATAAAAAAAGGTTTATTTCAATTAATAATTAATTAATGTCACATCAGCTTTTAAATTAATTAAATAATACACAGTCATCATTAAAATTAATATAAAATTGACACGTCAGCATTCTGTTAACTATTTAACAGATTTTTTACGGCAGAGACCAAATTGAAAGCAAAACGAAAACCCAGAGAGTACAAATGTCGGTTTTGAAAACGCAGGGACCAAATGGTAAACAAACTTAAAACTCAGAACCAAAAGTGTCTTTTTCCTTTCATATAATTTCGTATCATATATATATGCCACGTCATCACCTTTCACCTGCTATATGAGACCGGGCGACCATACAACGACCAAGAACCCAAATGAAAATCATCTTCCTCATTCAAAAGTTTCTTCCTTTTAAATAAAGTTGTCATTTTTATGAGTTTATTACCAAAATTTTGATTAATTATCATCTGGGTCTTCACTCTTACTTTGAAAATAGCAGCAGCAATATGACGGTTCAGTTTTTGTTTTTCACTGTTCATAACTGTGTTAATGGTGGTGTCGTCATAGCCGTCTAGAATGTTTTTTTTTAATACGGCAGTTTTACAATTTATCGATTAAAGAAAAAAAAAACAGTTTTTTTTATATAGCAAATGATTGAAGGGCAAAAGAGTTGTTGAATTTTTTCTTGGGAATGTTCGTGGGTAATTCATTATTCACTATTTAATTATCTGGGTTGAAGTTTTGACTCGATTATTTCTATTCCTTGGGCTATAATTCTCTTCAATACTTAATTTTTTTAATTATTTATTTTTGGGGGTAAAATATAAACTTTCTAATGGAAGATAAAATTGATCACAAGAAGAACTAATTTTCATTATTGATGATGATCAAAGATATCAACAACTGAGCTGTAGTAGGTAAATGTTGAATAGCTAGCTTCTTTTGATGGACCAAATCACGAACGAAGTATACGTCTAGCTCAACATGTTTAGCCTTAGAATGAAGAACGAGATTTGCACTTAGATGAACAGCACTGAGATTACAACACCAGAGAATTGGACAAGAATCAGACACAATGTGTGATTCAGAAAGTAGAGATTTTAAACATAGAACCTCAGTTGCTGCATTAGCTAAGCTAGGGTACTCTGCTTCAGTGCTTGAACGTGATGTATGCTGCTTTTTGGATCTCCAGGAAACAAGATTGCCTCCAAAGAAGATACAAAAACCTGATGTAGACCTCCTATCATCTGGATAAGTAGCTTAGAGGGCCAAGATCCTTAAGAGAGAAAGTGTTATTAAGTGCTGTAATCAGTTTGAAATTTCCTCATTGGAGCTGCCAGTGATTAAGATATTATCAACATAGATCAAAATATAAATACGTGACTTTGATGTGATTCTAAACAGTAGGGAAGTATCAGACTTGGAGTTGCGAAAGCCTAAAGAGAAAAAAATTGCTCAATCTCTCAAACCATGCCCTTGGAGCTTGTTTTAAGCCATATAGTGTCTTCTTGAGTTTGCAAACCATAGGTAGGGAATCATTAACAGAAAAACCAGTAGGAAGCAGTACCTCTTCTTTCAAAATTTCATGGAGAAAGGCATTTTTAATATCAATTTGTCTTATAGGCCAATTATAAGCAAGAGAATAGGTAAAAAGAACACGGATAGTGGCTGGTTTAACCACGGGGCTAAAAGTTTCAGTATAGTCAATATCTGCCTGTTGATGAAAGTCCTTGGCAACTAATCTTGCCTTATAATGTTCTTTTTAATCTTGAACACCCATTTGCAGCCAATAATTTTCTTATTGAGTGGTTTAGGAACCAAAGTCCATGTGTTATTTTTCATCAAATCCTGATATTCTTCTGTCATGGCCTGTTTCCAGTGACTAGATTGCATAGCAGCCTTCACATTAGTTGGTTCACAATATACAAGATCAACAACTAGAATTTTTGGTTTGAAAACACCATTTTTGGCCCTTGTAATCATGGAATGTTCATTCTGATGAGGTAGAGAAGAAGAGACAGGTTCTGGTATTTGAGGGGTATTTGATTCTATTTGGTCTGAAATAGGAAGAGGAGGTGTAGAATTGGAATTGGCCAGTGGAGAATCAGAATTGGGTGTGTTGGACACATGATTTTGAGATGAATCTGAAGAAGGAGCCATACGAAGAGATATATATGAATTTGGCATGGTAGAAATAGGGAGAAAGGATTTTGAAACAACAGGAATAGAGGTAGAAAAAGAAGGATACATGACAGGAAGCTGCTAAATGGAAAAATAATAAGTATAAGGGAATGAGTGTTCATTAAAAATGATATGTCTTGAGATATATATCCGACTAAAAGGAGCAAGACATTTATAACCCCTATGTTGATGACTATACCCAAGGAAAAGACATTGTTGAGATCTAGGATCCATTTTGTGATTTGTATAAGGTCTTAGGTAAGGATAATAGGAACAACCAAAGATTTTTAAAAATGAATAATCAGGGAAACACCAAAAAGCTTCTCAAGGGGACTGGTTCCTTAAAGGGCGGAAGTTAGCGGCCTATTTATTTCAAAAACAATAGTATAGAAAGCGTCATCCCATAATGTGTTTGGCATTGAGGCTTGAGATAATAAAGAGAGGCCTAGTTCTACAATTTGTGTGTGTTTCCTTTCAACAATTCCATTTTTCTGAGATGTATGTGGACAAGAGAGTCTATGAATAATCCCTAAGGATTGCAAAAGAGGAGAAAGGGGTCTATATTTCCCACCCCAGTCAGTTTGAAGAGATTTGAGGGATGTGTTTATTGAAAAGAATAAAAGTCTTAGTATGTTTCAGACTTGGTTCTAAGAAAGTAGATCCAAGTATATCTTGAAAAATCATCAACAAAAGTTATGTAATATCTAAATCATTGTTTAAATGAGATTGAGATGATCCCTATAAGTCAGAGAAAACAAGTTCTAAAGAGGCAGTATATGCAGTTAAAGAAGGAGAAAAAGGTAGTTTGTGACTCTTTGCCACTTGACAAGAATGACAGAAATTGAAATTTTTATTAGATGTAGAAACAAATATTACATTGATGTAGAATCTTAGAAATGGTTTAGCATGACACAAACGTCTATGCCAAATATCAAACAAAGTACATTCTTTTTCTAAAGACTTATTTGGTAATGAAGTTGAGACAAAATGAAGATGAAGAGCCGCAAGATTGGAGATAGATTTTTGAAGAGAATAATGCTTCTGTAGATGAAATTGATATAGCCCATCATGAACAGTCCCTTCAAGAAGAATTTTGCCACTTTCCTGTGATTTGACAAGACATAAATTGGGATGGAATTCAAAGAAAATATGATTATCTTTAGAAAAGTGATGAACACTAATAAGATTTTTGGTTATATGGGGAACATGAAGAAGATTTGTAAGGTGAAAAGTATTACAGGTAGAGGGTGAAACTAGAGTGGAAGAACCAGAATGAGCAATTGAAAGCTTCATACCATTGACAACTTGAATTCTGTTGTTGCCTTGATATTCTGATCCAATGTTTAGATTGCTTAGATCATTAGTAACATGATTGGAAGTCCCTGATTCCGGAATCCAGTTGCTGTCAAAAGAAAAATCTGTAATATTAGTTGCAACAAAAGCAGTCGGATTGGGATTTGATTGCTGATAAGGATTGAATCCAGAAATCTGTGAATTTGATTCCTAATTGTTGTTATGATTCACTCCATGAAAGTTTGGATCAAAACACATATAGCTTTTTAAGCTAGTATGACCCATCTTACTATACAATTGGCATTGAGGGCGATTGCCATTTCCTTGCCAGTTTCTTCCTCGATTGTTATTTCCACCATTTCCTCAATTTCTGTTGTTGTTCCCTTGCTGTTGATTTTGATTTCTTTGACCACTATTTCCACCATTGTTATACTTGTTCTGATTTTGCTGAGTTCTCTGTCCACATTTACTTCCATTTCCAACAGCATGTTGAGTAGTGAAGTTAACTGATAGAAGTGAAATATCTGCAACTCCATTTTTTCTTTCCAAGCGAGCTTCATGTGAAAGAAGAAGAGAAGAAATACTCTGTAAGGATTGTTTCTTTGTTTTGGAAGTCATCACAGAAACAATTGAATCGTATTCAGAATTCAATCCTTCAAGAATTGTCATGATGATATCTTGATCAGTTAACTTGTTTCCCACCGAAGCTAGAGCAGCATAACTGGTCTTCATCTTACTCAAATAGTCTTTCATTGGTAAACCATCTTTCTTGAGATTATGCATTCTTGATTTGTATTGCATAATCTTTGCCATATTTTGAGTAGAATATACATCTTCTAAAGTTTTCCAGATTTCTCTTGCAGTCTTGCAACTTGTCATAGAACTCAATAGGCAGGATGAAAGCAACTTATCCTGTTTTCGCCAATTGAGGAATTCATGATTGACGCCATTAGAAGGAGTCAGTGGATCTGGTGCAGAATGTGATCCATCAATACACATTTCGAGATCATGACCTTCGATTGCAGTGAGGATTTCAAATTTCCAAGAGAAGATAATTATCATCCTTCAATTTTACAGTGGATTGATGTTGCTTTCCAATCTTTACAATAGATTTAGACAAATAAGCAGTGGCTGTTGATGAAGATGCAGCCATGGATGATCAGAGTTTGCGGAAGAAGATGAAAGGAAAAAAATAAATCAAGAACCTTCAACGGCAGTTAGCCTTCGGCTCTGATACCATATAAACTTTCTAATGGAAGATAGAAATTGATAACAAGAAGAACTAATTTTCGTTATTGATGATGATCAAAGATACAAGCTATAGTAACATAAAAGGAGTGCTAATCAGCTGCATGCAACAAGATGTATAGTATGAGCTGCCTTCACATAAAGTCTTCTCTTTTTAATCAATCAGGAAGGAAGCAAGGATTTTCAACAGTTGGTATCCTTGAACTGGTCTTCTTGGTCCTTGTTTACATTTAATTTCTTCTTTCAGAAATTTTGGTGCTGTTTCTTTAACCCAATTGCAGAAAGTGATAGATTTTTCAAGCATTAAAATATTTAGATAAATTTTGTATCCAAGATCATTGACAGGATCATTCATTTGTTTCTGTTTTATATGCTTTCTGCAGGTTTGATTGGTTGACTTTTGTGTGTTTGATTGAGAAACTCTCAGTTTGCTTGATTCTGAAGGAAATTGTTGATTTGGGAGAGATGGAAGGGAGAAATTATAAGGAGTCTAGCCACATAGAGTTTTCATCATATGGATCTGGCAATTCTTCAACATGGGATCCATTCAGTTTTCCTCCTACATCACCATACAATCAACATTACCCCTCTACACCTCAGCATGATCTTAATCAACCGTCGTCTGGTTACAGGTCACAAACGCCCCAACCGCAAAGGAAATTGAATAGGAGATTTTCAAGAATAGCAGATAACTACCATTCCTTGGATGAGGTTAAATTATGTCTTGTGTATCTGTAACTTTTGTTGGCTTGCAGACTATACTCTTAGTCCTAAATGTGTTTTCTACCAAAAAGAAAAAAGATGGAGTAAGGTGTTGTAATTCGTTAACTTGCAATGACGATATGAACCTCTGATTTTTTAGGCTATGGGCTGCTTCATTGATCTTTCTGCATTAACTTGAGATTTTGTATCAAAATGATTTTATGATTGTGTTGAGGAGCATTTGAAAACTCGTGAGTTTTGACAACGAAAAAACAAATTAAATCAATTGACTGACATTTTTCCGTGGTTTGTTTATCTTTTAATTATGTTGCCATACAGCCTTTTGATTTCTTAATGTAGAATATATCAATTAACTCATCAATGATGACAATTTGATAATTGCTTACTATTGATGGTTACAATTACCATGACTTCTGTTGTTAACAACACGATTTTACAACAGGTGACTTATGCTCTTTCACAAGCTGGCCTCGAGTCATCAAATCTCATTGTTGGAATCGACTTCACGAAGAGCAATAAGTGGACAGGTCAGTTCTCTACCTCATTTTTTTTTAATTCAACACATTTGCTAGTCTTTCAGTGTTCTGAACCATCTTTATACATAGGTTCAAGATCATTCAATGGACGTAGTTTACATTACATTGGAAATGGACAGAATCCTTATCAACAAGCCATATCTATAATTGGGCAGACATTATCGGCTTTTGATGAGGACGACTTGATTCCCTGTTATGGATTTGGAGATGGTAATCACACTTGAGTGTTATCTTGCTATAATATTGTTAATCTGGAAACTAACAATTAGACCGTAATCTTCGCAGTATCTACACATGATCAAGATGTTTTTAGCTTTTATCCAGATGAGAGATACTGTAATGGATTTGAGGAAGTTTTGGAGCGTTACAGAGAAATTGCTCCCAACCTACGACTTGCAGGTAATTGTTTCGTTGTTTGAACTGATGTGAATTGTGGCAATTTGGCTTAAGCTAACCCTTTTTTTCTCCCTTGTCTCCCTTCTTACACGCCCTACATCTTTTGCACCAATTATAGAGATGGCAATGACAATAGTCGAGCAAACTGGCGGTCAGTATCATGTTTTGCTGATTATAGCCGATGGACAGGTCAGTTCAATTTGAGCTAGCAAGTTGTTTAACATCCATCCTTAATATTATAAAACTGCCTCATCTCTGAATAAAGTTGGATACCTTTTCTTTTGTATATCTCTAAAACAAATTGCCCTCGCCATAGGTTACAAGAATCATTGACACAGAGCATGGTCATCTAAGTCCGCAAGAGCAGAAGACTAACAATGCAATTGTAATGGCAAGTTAAATATCAGCTGGCTTCTCATCTTTGATTGTCAAATCCTTTTTTTAATGCCCCCGTATAACCCGTATAATTGCAGTGAGTACCCCTTATCAATAATCTTGGTTGGGGTTGGAGATGGGCCTTGGGAAATGATGAGGGAATTTGATGATAACATCCCGGCTCGAGTTTTTGATAACTTTCAGGTCTGCAACAACCAGTTCATACAGAAAATTTTCATTTTTTGTTTCACATTCACAATTTCGGACAGATGTTGACTATGGAAACTGCTTTATTTGTGTATCTAGTTTGTCAATTTCACAGAAATCATGTCAAAGAATGTAAATCCATCCAGAAGGCAGGCTGAATTTGCTCTTGGTGCCTTGATGAAAATACCTTCTCAATATCAAGCAACTCTTGAACATGGCATATTGGGGTATGCACCGACTTTTATCGTATTTAAGATTCAACTGCTTTGTTAGTCAACTTGCAAACATCACCTATGATCTTTTTGATGAAGCAGTAGACGAACGGAGAATTTATCAGAGAGAGTTCCTCTACCTCCACCTATGTATGGTGCAACTCCTTCTCATGGACATTCGAGAACTTCACGCTCCAGCAGTTTTCAGACGAGAAAACCTTTACATAACGGATATGACCCAGGAGTTGGCACAATTCCATCAACAAGTTGTCATTATGACAACCAGGTTTCTAACCCCTTTGCTGTTAATAATTAAACTGATCCTATCAAGGCCATCTATGCTTTCATATGGAAAAACACTAACATTCTTGTTTAGTTACTTCCAAGTTTTTTTTCGCATCATTTGAATCTCATCTATTTAGGACTAATATTTAATGATTGTGTTTGGAATTGGCTAAGTGCATATTAGTAATAATGGAGAGAGTTTGTTAGAGGAGTGTGGATTATAAATAGAGTGAATAGGAGAGGTTAGGGGTATCCAAGCTATTAGTAAAGTAGTCATTAGACTATTGAGGGGAAGAGAGCTCAGCCTCTTGAATGCTTAGCAAGTTATTGTAATTGTTGTATTTTCTATTAATATCAGTTTGGTTCCAATCAGATTGTAAATGGTTCGACCTTGCAGCTTTGTCCTATTTGTCTCACTAATCCGAAGGACATGGCCTTTGGTTGCAGGCATCAGGTAAATCCAGAGCCTATAATTATACTAGTTCAACATGAAATTTACTCTTTATAGATTATTCACAAATTCTTCTCCTCATACTGACCAGACATGTTGCGACTGTGGAGAAAATCTTGAAATGTGCCCCATTTGCCGAAGCGCTATAAAGACTAGAATGAAGCTTAATTAGGCGTTTTGCCACGAGTACTCAAGACTCCTGTTTATCCTAGTTTTGATTCCTTGAAAGCTTCTTTGAAGCTCAAGTTTTCAGGACAACTGGAAGGTATCAATCATATGGTCTAGATTATGTTATTAAGTTTCCTCCGTTGAAATGATGCAGCGTAAGTGACGTTCGTTATCGTTCTATAGAGATCTTGCTGGTTAATTGGTGGATGTCTTTCTTGGTCTGCCTCATCAGAGACTTGGTAATTCCTACTTGGTTCAGAATTGGAAGCTCATTAACGTATAGATGAAGCAATACAATCATTCAACTTGTTTTCCTTTCCTTCTTTTTTTGATTTGTGTGTAAATATTAAGTATTTCTATTCTTTTATAAATCTTCAAAACTTGAGTGTTAAGTTATCTTAAAAATTAAACAAAGGTTACCGTTTGTAACCTGCATTTACAATGTAATTATCAATAGTGCTTGGTTTTAGTTCAAATTTCTTGCTAAAAATGGAGCAATAAGACTCAACGCCATCTTGGAATCAGATTCAATAATGATGAGTTCTTGGTAAATTTCTGAAGCGAGAAGAAGACCCCTTTTAATAGCAATTAATTCGACAGTTACAATATGGAATTCCCTCCCACAGTTCCATCCGTATTGATTTTACAGAAATTCAGAGGAGGGGGACTCCAAGAAGAAACAACAATAGGAGAAGCAGGACATGTTTCAATATCAGTCATTTTTATGGATTTTATTTATTTATCAAATTAAACATGTTTTGTATACAAATGTTCATTTTCTGAATTTTATTAGTTTTAATTTGAAATTTTTAAAATAAGTTATTGGTTTAACATATATAAATCTATTAATCTAGCTTTTTTAAAAATTTTGAAGCTTGAAAAAGCATCAATGGCGTTTTTTTAATAGGTTAGTTTTTAATTTTACTTAAATCTTGCACAATTTAAGGTTCATAATTTCCGTTTAATCTTGAAAATTAAATCGAGAGTATGTTTCGTCTTTTCACAATGCATTTAAATTATCCCCAAAAATAATTGTAAATCTAACAATTGTTTTAAAATATAATTATAACTAATTTTGAATGTGTCAATTAGTGATTAGTATTCATTTATATATTTTCGAATTAAGTTAATCGTTAATTTACTATAATATCACTTTATGTTAAAACTATTGGTCTACCTATTTCAACGATTGAATTAATGTTCGAATCAATAATTAACATTTAACATTAACTTATAAATAAGTTAAAATATATTATATTTACAACTAATTCTAAACAATGATACATTTATAAATATTTTTTTTAAAAAAATATTATATTTATAAACTATATCAAATTCTTCTACTTAATGAAATCTCCTTTTTTATTAGGGACAATTACTCAAAGGGCAAAATTTTGCATATTAATTATTAAAATGTTAGAACTTTTTAAAAATTACTCAAAAAGAATAATTATAGTTCAACTATTTATTAAACTATAGTTTAATAACTTATTGAAATAAAAAATAAAAATAAATTTATTGAAAATAATAATGAAAAATAATCAAATAGTTCGATAAATTAATGACTTGAACTTAAAAAAAACAAAAAACAAATAAATTCATTGAAAATGCCCAAGAAAAATAATAAAGTATACTTGAATTATTTATTGAACTATAATTATTTTGAGTAATTTTTAAAAAGTTATGACATTTTAGTAATTAGTAAGTAAATTTATGCTATTTGAGACCAAATCTATTTTTATTATCTTTTTTACTACGTATAGAAATTAAAATAGAAGGTGAAAGGAAGCAACAAGTTTGCCAATGATTTTCCTTCAAATATTGCTATCAATAAGTTACAAATGAATCAATGATACAAGCAGCCCTATTCCCTCTAGTCTCCACTAAAACTATTCCAGTAAGAAAGATGGTATTAATGGTAATATGAATTACTCGAACGACCATACGATTCCTGGTAATTCGAGTCCGGCACCATAACACTTGACAATAGAGAAACCGGCAAGCTCCTTCCTTCTGGTTCCTGAAGGAACTTCTTATCTTCCAAATAGGATTCAATCTGCACGATTATCTGCTTCAACCCTTGGTTTTCCTTTGCTCTCAGTACACCCAAGAAGTTGACAGAGATGATGTATAGAAGCTTCCCAAACTGAGATTTATATCTCCTGAAGAGCGCAAAGCCTGCTGTCTATATGATATAATACGGGATCGTAAGCTACGGTATTTTTAGTTCACATTTCTCAGTCATAAATCTTCTATTGATCTATTCAACTTACTTGTAAGAATGCATTGAGTGCGGTTGCAGTATACAGAGTGGGAGGAACTGAATTCAGGAATCTTGCCAGCCATGCCCAACCTTCCTCAAGCCCATGTGAATTCCGAACACCAGTTACTTCTGTCTGTCAAATTATACATTCTTATAAAGCATATATGATCTAAAATAGTTAACTGTCTCGAAGATCAAACAATTCAATTCAATAGTTCCCGAGCCATGAGGAACAAACCTGAATCAGTGCGCCATAAAGTTTCATGTAAGATTCTACGCGCTCCAAATAATCTTTAACACTTTCCATCTTTCCTTCATCCTCTCGAAATCCAATAGTCTTGTAATATGACTCTTTGGATTCAAAAGCTGCCTAAAGTAAAATGTATGTCAAAATGAAAATAATCTCTGTAGCAGATTTTAATTTTTATCTAAATGCAGTTACAATGAAATAGGTATAAACTGACACAAAACTAAAGAGAGCTCAAATAAAAATGGTACTTCCACTAACAAATATCTTTTTTTAGATTATAAAAATAAAGAAATGCTTTCAAAATCCAGTCATAGACTCTTTTATGATATTTAGGGGCTTCTAAGAAGTTAAGATGCAATTGGAGCACGCTCCCAAATACTAGGCAAGAACAAAATCATTATTGATCAATATTTCATTAAGAACACAGAACACTGCAATCCTAGCAAGGAAACAGAAAAAGTAACATAGCAGTGTATTGAGAAAAAATGATAAAGAACCAAGGGTTTCCTCAATCCTCAGTTGGAAATAAATAACTCACCTCCGAGTAACTTATGTGCTTTGGAACTGTATAGATGCAAGCTCTATGGAACTCCGCGAGAAGAAGATCCATAGCATAAGGGACCTGGTTCAAAACAATTTGCAAGTGAAAATTTTCTTTTTTAGCTTGTCCTTTGTTCATGTCTTCAAAAATATAAAATCATCTAGTCCTCGAGAATTCTTTGAAAAAATCACAACTTAAACCACACCTGATTACGCTTCACTTTAGTTTTAGGCAACAGATTAATAAATATAAGCATTGTGTTAATGGTCCAAATACCAAACATTAGTGGTAAGAACGATTATCCAGGGATTTCTTCAGTTAATATAATGATCTTTCAAGTAATAAAAGCATCTATGTAATTTTTTTTTGACATGTAGCATCTTAAATAACTGCAAGAGTGTTGACAAATAACCATTGGGGTGCAAGTCTCTGATATTTACGCAGACCAAGTGAATTAGTACCTGTGCGGTAACAAGAACAATAACATGACCGCAAGCAAAAGCCGGAGTATCTGGACTTACACAATGAGAAATGACCTGAAATATCACAGCTTGGAAAATTAAAGGCCTCAAGCAACTGTGTCCAACTGTACAAAAATTTCAAACACAGTTTTCCAAGTGCATGGTTGCTAAATTAATAAAAGAGGATTGAAAATAAGATGATGAGTGAAAAGTTTCTATGGAGAAATGAAAGGAATAACCAAATATGCTAGCTACTGTATATAAAATATTGTAACTAGTTCATAAGAAAACCAGATTGTTGTCTAGTTATGTGAAAACAGTACACTATTTGAGTGTTTTGATGGGAACAGAATTGGCAAAAAAAAATTGGCCAGAATTTCATTAGGCAACTGCCTCATGGTTTCATACATCATAGAAGTGTGGACTCTCCTGTAAAATTCAAAATTAAGATGACTTCTTAACTAACAGAGCTAACAGAACTACCCAAAACAATGGTAGCAACTAACAACTATTGCAAAACTCTATGTTGTAATTTTTTAGGTGCTTATTAAGTGAACAGAGGAATTATAAACAAACTCGTCCTTGTTATGACAACGTAACTTGAGAAATCCTACTATATTTCCAATTCCTGTGTTCACTAAATTCAAAAACTACGCCCTGTTTCTTGAACCTACAACATTAGTACTTCAAGAACTCATATTTCTTATTCAGGTATATAAATCCAAGAGCTTTCAGCCCATGACTTCTCGGTGGAATGAAACGAACTATTAACCACCACATCCAACCTTCGGGCATGGCCCATATTCTACATGTCATCAACTACTTTACTACTACTACTATCATGAGAAACATAAAAGCAAGAATGCAAGGCTAATGAATTGGAACTTGGTATTACCTTCTTTGCAAATGCTGCAATGCTAATGGTTTGTGGACAGAGGGGATCCTTAAAAATCTTGAGAAGCTCATTCGCTTTTGTTCTGATCAGATAGTGTGTAATCAACAATTGTTTTCTTTAATATAAGATTAAGATACAAGTATATGAAGGAATCGTTTATACAACTAAAAAGAAACGTATAATACAAGGAGTAAAAAGTAGTTAGCTAAAGGTTACTACTAGTCTACCACTTAGAGAAACTAAAACCACGTAGAATATTTCTACAATTGCTACTTGTTGGATCAGAGTATAGTCCAAAAAGGGAGGGTAAATGATTAATATGAATCTATGACCATACAAATGACACACTAATTTAATAACTTCAGCTTTTGATTTTAGTAACAGTTTTTTATGAAAATTATTTTTTTTTAGAAGAATTTTTTAGAAATTCACAACAATTATATTAAAAGAAAAGAATGTACAAGAGGTTAAGAACACCTCCAAAAGAGATTACAAAAAGGAGTTCCAAGGTAAGTATAAAGAAGAAAAAGTTACACCAAAATTTAAATGTGCATTATTTTTTGACCAAAGATAAATGAAATACAAAAAAGGGTCCCTGATGACGAGACATATTGTTAAAAATACGGTTGTTCCTCTCGATCCAAATCACCCAAAAAAGTGCCGCCACAACAAGATTCCAGAAAATGCTCTTACGATTTCTTCTTGAACCAAAAGGGGAGATGGAAAATAGAGTGCAAATGTCCAAAGGCATAACCCAGAAAATATCAAAATGAGTCAAGATCCGGCCCCAAAAAACACCAATAAAATCACAATGTAAGAATAAATGATTTCGACTCATGATCCTTTCCACAAAGACAACACCAACAAGGGGACAAAGACCAAAACGGATTCTTTCTCTACAAAAACATCACAAGTGTTAATCTTCTCTAAAGCAAGAGACCAAAGGAAAAATTGGACCTTAATAGGAAAGCCTTTTTGCCAAATAAAAGTATAAGGAAAATGAGGTTGAGAAGGGACTTGAATCAATTTTGAGAAAAAAGAATTTGTAGTGAAAGAGCCCGAAGGATGAATGGTCCAGGTTTTACGGTCCTCCAAAGGAGTAGGCAGAAGAAAATGGATGGAAGAAAGTAAATCTTGAAATTGTAATAACTCAATCTCATTAAGGTTTCTTCTAAAAGAAAGATTCCAAGAAGAGGAAAAGCTATCAAACAAAGAAGCAATTGAACAACCAACATTAGAGGACACAAGGTAAAGCTGAGGATAAAGAGTTTGGAAAGAAACTTCACCAACCCAAGTATCCTCCCAAAAGTGAATACGTAAACCAAGGCCTAAGGTAAAACGGGTGAAAGAGTTAAAAACATCAAGACCTTGTGAGATAAATTTCCAAGGGGATTGAAAGGACACATATTTAACCACATTCGTTTCCCAACCAAAGGTAGAAAAATCATATTTACTCTTCACAATCGAGGTCCAAAAAGCTGAAGAATCTTTTGAAAAACGCCATAACCATTTACCTAAAAATGCTTTATTTCGAAAGATCAAATTGCCAATGCCCAAACCTCCACAAGTTTTATGTTTTGAAACCTTTTTCCAGTTAACAAGATGAGAATGAAAACCTTCATCACTACCATTCCAAAGAAAATTTCGAAAAAGCTTTTCTATTAAACATGCAACTTTCATAGGGAGTTTGAAAATAGATAAATAATAGAAAGGAAGACTCTGTAAAACTGATGCAATAAGAATAAGATGGCCCCCTTTTGAAAAGAACCCTTTTTTCCACCCATCCAATCTAGAACTTATCTTATCAATAACAGGCTACCAAAAAGAAACAGAAGTCGGATTGCCCCCAAAAGGAAGACCAAGATATTTCATTGGCCAAGAACCAACCGCACAACCTAAAACGGAGAAGCTAAATTTTGAACAACATGATCCTCCAAATGAATACCATACAAAGAACTTTTCGCAAGGTTAATTTTCAAACCTGACATAACACCAAAGAGACTAATGATGGAAGTCAAGTTTTTAATTAAACGAACATCGTGATGGAGGAAAAAAATTGTATCATCCGCAAATTGAAGATGGGAATCATTGACATTATCCATACCAACAAGAAAACCTTGAAATTGACCCATCCCAACCAACTTCTCAATTAGACGACTAAGAATATCAGTGACCAAGATAAAAAGAAAAGGAGATAAAAAGTCCCCCTGTCGTAGACCTCGAGAAGCCTGAATAAAACCAATTGGAGCTCCATTAACCACAACAGAAAAATTAGAAGAGGAAAGGCAACCTTTAATCCAAGAACGCCACTTCTCACAAAAACCTTTAGAAAGAAGATAAACCTGATTTGTCAAAGCAAAGATTGAATCCGAAGAATTCACAACAATTAAATTAAAAGAAAAGAATGTACAAGAAAGGCAACCTTTAACCCCCGGCTGAACCTACTGAAGGTAAAAAAAGCCCAATCTTTAAATCTAGAACCCCAAATACTGGCCGAAAAAACCCTATCAAAAGAAGTAGATTTTGTTTCCTGAAAAAGAATTAAATCCGGTTTTACCTCTAAAAGGAAATCCTTTATTAATTTTCTTTTTGTCAAAGAACCCAAACCTCTAACATTCCAACTTAAAATCTTCATAAAAAACTGAACACAGCCCAAAAGAAAATGGAAAAAAAGTCAAATCTGACCAGCCAAACCAACAGAAAAAGAACTGTTTGATGCAAAATCTTTAAAAGTAACATTTATTTTTGAAAGAACAAACAATTCGTGCAAAGAATCCCAATCAATTTGGTTAAAAAGCTGTGACAATTTGGAAATCGAATGAGCATTTTCCTACATATAGTGATTTTGATTTTCAAAAGCCAACAAATTTTGGACCGAGTCAGAAAGTGAAATAGAGATATGATCTCGTGAAAAGGTTGGGAAAAATTGTGATTCATGTAAGGGGCTTTGAGAAGAGCATTGGGGGGACAGTGAGCAAAAAGGATCAGGGATGGTGGAATGAGATGAGCAAGTGGGTAAAACAAAAGCATTCCTATCAACATTCAAAGATTCAAAAGTCTGTGGAGAAGATAAACCTGATTTGTCAAAGCAAAGATTGAATCCGAAGAATTCACAACAATTAAATTAAAAGAAAAGAATGTACAAGAGGTTAAGAACACCTCCAAAAGAGATTACAAAAAGGAGTTCCAAGGTAAGTATAAAGAAGAAAAGTTACACCAAAATTTAAATGTGCATTATTTTTTTATCAAAGCTAAATGAAATGCAAAAAACGGTCCCAAAGTTGATGATGATCACGAGACATATTGTTGAAAATACGGTTGTTCCTCTCGATCCAAATCACCCAAAAAAGTGCCGCCACAACAAGATTCCAGAAAATGCTCTTACGATTTCTTTTTGAACCAAAAGGGGAGATGGAAAATATTGCAATGACAGAAATCTAATATTTCACTACAATATTCATATTGAAAGTAAACATCGTAGATTGCAATAACATTAATCATTTTCCTGCCTAGAAGAAAGGAGAAGTGGGGACACAATTTCCAGATCCTAACTTGTAGCAACCCCTCCACATGTTTTTTTTTATACCAGTGTCCGGGCCAGCGTACGCGCACCACGACTAATCTCATGGGACAACCTCATAACCCTACAACACTTGGCGTCGATTTAATTGTAGGATAATATCCTAGGTAGGTGACCAACATGGTTTGAACCCATGACCTCAAAGTTGGAAAGCAACCCCTTGACCACTCGGCCAACTTTTGTTGGTTTAGCAACCTCCACATGTGAGCGACATCCGACAGGAAACTTGTAGGAACCAGCAGCAAAATCACCTTTAATTCAAGGAACTTGGATGCTTCCATAATTCCATTCTTGAGCAAAGCTCAATCCCTAAACAAGCTTACAATCTCCTAACTTCCCCCATCTCACATTTTTATTAAGTTATAACCATCAATCTCTAACAAACTTACCATCTAATTACTAGTTTGCCCCTAATAATATCCCTAAAAACAATCTTATCATAATCCTATCAGAAACCAAGACTAGCAAAGATGTTTGCACGATTGCAACGAGACCAAATATAAATGGAAAACAAGTGCCTTATCAAAACTACTTGTAATTGAAAGAATTTTATTTATAAAAAAACACCCTTAAGAATTTTCATACCTGACATTCTCTTTTATTCCCCTTATTTGTCGAATTAACCTAGCAACATGTCTTTCATGGCTGCTAAAATCCTAACAAAAAGTGAAGACGGTTATTTTCTTAAATGAGAACAACATCCAAATAAAAAGAAAGATATGGGTAAGCAAACCTTAGAATACGTGATAGTAAAGAATTTGAAATGTAATTCACAAAATAAATCTCTCGATTTTGATAAATAATATAAATTATTCTAAAAATGTCAGCAAAAAAGATTATTCTTAAGATGTAGTAAACGAAGAAAGGCTTACAGATATATTTCTAACACATCGACATAGTACGTAAGTCGTAACCAATATTAAATACCACACGCTAACCTAAGCAATAGCAATTGCTTAGAATATGCATGTATAATAAAAAATGTTCAACTCAAAATCAGCAAAATAATAAGCCTCCGTACCACTTTTTTGCTGTCTTACCTTATTTGAGCTGAGTCTCAATGCTTGGTTTCCCTCCTCTATCTCCTTAAGCTTTTGTAGTCTCCCCTGCTCTAAAGTTAAAGCACTTTCTGAGGCTCTGATTATGATACCTACCATGAGGTTGGCCCAAAAAAAATTCATATTGGATGGAATATTGAAAGCGGACAAGTTGGTAGACCACACAAATACATATATGCATATCCATCCTCTACTGATCAAGAAGAAAGATGGCAATGACAGACTAGAAAGAAGAAAAAGACGCAGAATATGTCAAAAAAATTAATATATGACATAATCACATCTTTCCAAAAACCACCTGATGATCTTGATAATTTGGTTACATCCAACGCAGTTCCCTTAGGTTGGCCAGCGGGCTGGGTAGTAACCTGGTCTTTAGTAGTTTCCGCTTGAGCTACTCCAACGTCAGCCTTTTTTAAGTTTTCAGCTGCTTCCCTCTCAGCTGCTTCTTTAACCGCTCTTCTCTCAGCCTCCATAGCAGCTTTTTTGGCTTCATCAGCTTTAGCTTTGACAATGGCCTGCACGAAAAGAATACAGATAGCCCTTATAAAGCAAGGTCATGCAACTTTTCATATTAGCACTCGATGATGAAATCAGTAATCATCAAGGAGACAAAAACGTCCAGCAAATGTAAAACCAATGGATGGTAGGTTAACTCCCTAACATAAGCATTATTATGTTTAATGGGAAAGTTTAAAAGAGTTTTAATGCCGAGAAATCCAATTTCCTATGAGCCAATGGCATTTTTGGTGGAGTATTAGCAAGAAAAATGTTATCACCTTTATAATTAACAAAAGGCTGATTACAAAGTGAAAAACAATCCTTATTTTAGGCTGTCACCCAAAGTATATGAGAAGTAAAAATATAATCAAAATTAACCCATGACAACTAACAAACAACTCAGAAAACTAATACAAATAAACTAAGAAAAGATTCTTTCATCAGAAAGAAGCAAAAGTACATAGGAGAGTAAAAGATATGAACTAAAAACAAAGAAACTAAACACAAAAGCCAAGCCAAGTTTACATCAATTTTCATCCAAGGCAACTATATTAGTAATGAGCAATGCACGCTTACAGGCATTCAACAAGAGAATAATTTTCATCATCTTCAAATTGCTAATGACAAACCTCTGCTTCCGCTTTAGCCTTTTCTTGGCGTGCTTTTTCTTCTAGAAAAGCCTTCTCCTTTCTTTTGGCCTCTTCAAAAGCTGCATCACTTCTTATTTTTCTTTCTTCTATTTGAGATCTTAGTTCATGGTCCCGCTGGATAGCAGTCAAGTGGTTATCAAGGGCTTCTGCACTAAAAGCAAAGATAAACGATAAGTATTTTCCGTGTTTAAAAATGTTTTACAAACTGTTTTTTAAAATGGTTCTGTTATTTTAATTTTAAAAACCGCTTGGAAATATACATTTCATTTTTGTGTTTTCATTTACTTATTCTACTCATTAATTTCAAAATATCACAAATTTAAATTAAGTTATACTTAATGATTATATAAGAATAATTACTATAGAAAACAGTAAAGAAAACACATGAAAACAACAAAACATTGTTTTGATTTTCTCTGAAACAAATTTTCTGCACGACTTTTCTTTTTATTAAATATTAGAAATAGAAAACTGTTTTATACATGGTGAAAGGAAAAGAAATAATTCAGAACTTCATATGCCTACATGCAATAAATATTAGTTATACATTTCTTACTTGCGAGATAATGAACTTATACTTGACAGAGAGCACTCATGGATCACAAGAATAAAAAAAAAGGCTAACTCTTTAATTTAATTTTTGTTCTGACCTATAAGGAAAAAAAAAATGTGTGATGCAGCGATACTAGAGTACGGCAATACGCATAAGAATTTAATTTTTTTTCCTTTTTGATAATACACGGAACGTTTTTCATTGATGAATGAAAGGCCAAAAATGCCAAATGAATTTTTTTAGTAAAAAAAACAAAAAATTCAAATTCAGCTGCTGCATAGAAAATTGGGAGAAAGAACATCACAAATGTACAGAAAAAATCTGGGACGGCCATTCAAAGAAAGGTCCCAATAAAAATAAAGATTTTCCTAAAATAAAAATGGAAGAATCGATCAAACAAAAACGATAAAAGAAGAACATACATCTTGCGTCGATATTGAGTATCAAGCTTTCGGTCAGCTTCCAGTCTTGCCTCTTGATATTTTTCAATTTGAAGCAATGAAGAATGTGACTTTTCACTTTCTAATGTAAGCTCAGTCTCCAACATTGAGATTTGATTCCTGATTTCCTCCTGTTCATCAATCAAATTACAACAGCATTAGAATGGGAAAGAAAGTTTGCCTAACCTAGATATACATATACATCGTAACTTTATGTGCCTGTGCGTAACACACAAAAAAATATAGATAGGAAACTACTAGTTTTCACTACCTAATAAGTTTTAAGACAAGCTGAGAAAAATAAACCCAATACAAATTAAAGTTAAAATTCTATTATTAGAGCTTAGAAGTGAGTAGTGAACTAAAAGACACAACTTAGGTGGGTATATTACAGAGTACAGATACAAACATTCGATCTCCAAAACCATATAACAAGATTTAGGAACCTAACATTGTGAAAAGAAGAAAAAAATATATACAAGAATGCAGAGTGGTATGATAAGACATATCTCACTGAAGTGTGTGATAAGTCAATCTCAAATGAAAAAAGATGTGATGACTGGAACAAAAGGAATAAATGTAACTCATTAGCTCCTGCAAATAATACCTTCACACCAAGCTGATGCTCATATGTTTGCTCAATTAAAGCACCTTCTACTAAACCCACTTTCTCCATGAGACAGGCCTGAACTTCAAGAACCGATTCATCATCAGAATCATCACTGTCGTCAAAAGGCAAGCATTGACATCAAACTTCATGCCGTCTTAGTGTACAAGAGAATGTAGTAGCATATGGAAAGTTTTGCATATCACAAAGAGAACAAAGATTAAAATATTTGTAACTCCTTCGGATGATACAAAACACAAAAAGATACTTACAAAGTGAATTTCACATGGAGGATACATGAGGAAAAAAAACTAGATATCAAGATTTTAATTAATTATATTATAATAAAAAATTTATTTAAAAAGAAATGAAGACAAGAATTATGGATTGGAATAGAATACCTAAGAAAAATTTCATCACAATTGAAGCGCTTAGCAACGAAACTTTGGCCATGAACATCTTCACTATCACTGTCTGTCTCTAGCATTTCATCCTCACGAACGCACATTACAAAAGGCTTAGAGCTTCTTTTCACAGATTTTGAGTTGTAGAATTCACTAGCAACATGTAAAACTAGAAACGTTTAGATTAAAAAAATCGAAGCATGCAGTTGCACACACGTTCAATTCACCATATTTTCAGAGATACAGTACAGAAAAATATGTACCGTGATGGTGGTGCTTTTTTGTAAGGTAGAGAAATGGTGGAAGAAGCATTTAACTTCCTTTCCAAAGATTGAAGTTCTGATACCAGAGCATCAAAGCTCCAATCAGGGTCTGGGTCAACCGTAACTCCATCAATTTTATGAGGACAGCGAAGTTCCAACTTAAAGGCTCCCCTGAAAATAAAAACACAACAAAACCAGATCACATGTATAATCATGATTCCAATGATGAGAGTGTTGTTCAAAACCAAGCTGAACAATGCTTCAAAAATCAACAATTACTCATGAGCTAAGTAGAACTTAAGAAATACATAAGATAAGCCACCATATTATGAGAGTTGAACTTACATTGCTTAAAGCTAAAGAGGCAGTCTTTCAATCAACGTGAATCGCTTCGACAGCCAGAGAGATCAAATTTAAACCCCCTCGAACGTCGGTAAACTCCACCTTCCACTAAAATTCATCATGGGATGGGAGAGAGATCACTATGCAACCCTAAACTCAAAGTGAAATTCAAAATTAACAGAATCTTAAAAAGCACATTGCTTAAATTGAAGAGTAAAGGAACTGAAATCAGAAAGAGAACAGGTAGTGATGGTAAAAATGCGATTTTGAGCTGTTTCCTTAAAAAAACAAAAAACAAAAAAAAAAAGATTCAAAATTTAACATCGAATTGTACAAAATCCAAGCAAATTCAGCAACTTCGAAGTAAATTTTGGCTTTTGAACGGAGGAAATCGGTTAAGAATTGACAAAAAAAGAGAAGAAAAAAAAAAGGGCGGCGGCGGCGTTGGTCTCGGCTGGAGCAGCGAGAAAACCAGAAAAGAATAAGGGAGGAGGAAGAAGGGTCGGGGGGAAGAGTTGTGAAAAAAGAAGTATCGCCGGCGCAGCATAAGTTTAATTTTATTTTGATTTTGAGAGTTGTATTGGATTAGTACAAGCTCACTGCCGGCGAGTTTAATTTTATATTGATTTTGAGAGTTGTAGGCCCAATACGGGCACTCGGCTTGTACTAATCCAATACCGGCGTAGCATAAGGCTTGCGCCGGTATTGGTCCACCATTTCTGGTGCACAATCTGTGCGCCGGTAATGGCTGTCTTTTAAGTGGCAATGTCGGCTACGTGTACGTGCGGCGCATTGCTCACGTCGGTAGAACTTGTTATTCTGGTAGTGTTTTAACCACACGATTCAGCAAGCATTCTACAACAATCAAAAAATTTCAGAAATTAAATTAAATTTCCAGAAAGTGAAGATCAAAAGTACATACCCGTGATATGTTTAGATTCAATTTCATAGAGCACGCGCGAATCAAGAGCATAAGGGGTTAGGGTTTAATTTAATTTTGTGTAACGGCCAACGGGACGGAACGAAAATCTCTATATAATTCAAATTAAAAAAAAATGATAATTGGTAAATTATTATTATTTTTTTTTCATTATTATTATTATTATTATTATTATTATTATTATTATTATTGAAGATAATTGGTAAATTATAATCTTACACTTTGTTGCACATCGTATCCCTACACTAATTTAATGGGGGAAAAAACCTAACGTACGTTTTCCATGGGCGGAATAAAAAAAGATTAAAGTGTAGGGGTATATTTATCATTTTACATATATGATAGAATCAAACTCAATATTTACAAACAATAGCATCTCAAAAACTTATTTGTAAATATAGCAAATAGCTAAAATTCGCACATATAATATTACCAAATTACCACTAGCATCGCTCAATTAATCACTGATTTCCGTATATACAATCACTAATTTACACAAAGGTAATCACCGATTTTACTGATTCACTGTATTCAATCATATTTTTTACATGTAATCACTGATTACCTTATAAAATGTGAAGACCTAACACTTTTAAATAATTTAAAATCAAATTGACAGCGGAAGACTTTAAATTTAATAAAAATTTGGCATGGATATGTTTAAAACTCGGACTATCCATAACCTGTTTACAATCTAAAATCCGAAATCTAAAAACACAAGGAACTCAAGTTCCTATCAGGAGTTCAAAGAGATAATGATAAAAGTGAAATGAAAAGCTCTTAAGAGCTTATAACAAATTTTACATCTCAAAGACCAAAAACAAAACAAAATAAGATAAGGCAAGTTCCAGAACTTTTAAATGACAACTAATCCATCTCAGCATCATTACCATCTCGATCAAGCCACACCAGCTCCTCTCTCATGACCTGAACACCTGAAATGTTGTAATATCATGAGCTAACAACTTAAGCTTAGTGAGAATAATAAGCATAAAAAGTAAGGTTAGACCTCAAACCCGTATTCCGATTTGTGTCCAATCAATCTGACACAATCAATCCTAAATTTCTCCAAACATTAAGTAATTCCATTCTATAATATCCAAAAGATGATACTACTAACACACGTAGTCTAATTCTCATCCAATTACTTGTTACGACATAAATAAGAAAAGTAAATATACTTTGCATAAAATAAAACATCTCGATTATCTAATTCATCGATCATAAGCATGAATGCATGAGGACATCCAGTAGGATTTCGCATTTGCCCTATGTACATGAATGAAGATAATAGGTACATCTCGTAGGATACTCATTCAACCTTATGCATGAGGAAGTAATGTGAACATCTCGTAGGATACCATTCAACCCCCTATGCATGAAGAAGTAATGCGTACATCTCGTAGGATACCATTCAACTCCTTTTCTTTTCTCTGAAGGTGATGTGAACTTCCCGTAGGATTCATCATTCTCCCTTCTTTTCTTTTTCACTTTCTTATCTTTTTCTGAAGGTGATGTGAACTTCCCGTAGGGTTCATCATTCTCCCTTCTTTTCTTTTTCACTTTCTTTCCTTTCCTTTTTTTTTGAAGGTGATGCGGACACTACTTGTAAGCTCCAACATTCTCCCTTCCTTTCTTTCTCACTTTCGTTTCTTTTTCTCTGAAGGTGATGCGGACACTACCCGTAGGCTCCAACATTCTCCCCTTCATTTCTTTTTCAATGAATGATGCGAAAATGTTATGGTGCAATATGATATGCATATGCCTGCATATCCTTGTAAAAATAAATAAGTAAAATGCGGAATTAAAGTAGTCGATGCAAGCTAAAGTAGAGGGGCATAAAGTAAAATAGAAAGGAATCTCGGACGAACGATATGTAAATCGAACTCCGCTACATTAATACAAGTAAATCCTATCTTAAACGATTAACCTATACCTTCCAGGATTCTAAACTTCCAATATAATCCGAGGTTACATTAATCGTTCTATATAAAAGTTTGGATCTTTAACTTCCAATGATCCAACCTAAGCTTCGAAACGAATCTATCTTAGTAATTTCTAAGATTCAATGCTTTCCTCGAGAACTCATAAGTTCTCACTTAAAGGATTAACTCCTAATCCTAAAGCGCTAACTCACCTCCCTCTAATCTTAGATTCGAATCTTAGTCTTAGCTTCTTATTCTACAAACCATCATACTTATTCGCTTTCTAAAATTACTTTAAATCCTAACTATTCTCACCTTAGCCAAATAAGATTTCGCTCCCAACCTCCGTTAGAGTGATCAAGCAAAGTTCAAACCACCTACAATTAGAATTATATCTAACAATCATTAATAAATCATACATCGATCAATTATCATCTAAAAACTCAAAACGATGAAAATCCCCGAAAAACCCAAAGGGTGCTCTCGGCCCTTCAATGAAAAATGGGTTTCGGGTTCGGTTTTCCGACTTTTAGGCACTTTAGAGGTGTTTCGAGTTGGTTTTAAGCAATTTTGAAGATCCCGATTTCAACGGGTATTGATATTTCGGGTTTTTGAACAATAATCGATTTCCCGAATTTAATTTCAATAAACATCATATCAATAAAAGTAAACCCTAAAACAACCCCCTCGATGTAAAATTCAAACGGAAAGGGTTTCGACTGAAACTCGGTTTTAGGATTTAGGGAAAGTTGTCAAAATCACTAAAAGCAACTCCCGTAATAAAAGTCATCGAGTTTAACGGCAAGAAATCGAAGATTCAAAATGAAAACTCCATTAAAACACTATTTGGAGCTTAGGGTTTGAACTTTAACTTACCGAGAAGTCCTTAGAACACGGATGGAAAGCACGATAGCTAGGTGGAAAGGATTCCTAGACCTGAGGGCTTTCCGATGCAACCGAAATCGAACCGATCCGCCGAGAAACGAAGAAAAGCCAAAAATTCCTCAATCCCCCCTTATAGTTTCGGCCTTGGGAGAGAAAGGATGAGATGAAATGGTCAACTATGTCAAGATGTGTTTTTAAAGATGATGGAATAGTATTTTTGGATATTTTTAAGAAATCGGAAATGACGGTTGCGTCCTTTTATGACTTTTAACTTCTAAATTGAAACCCAAAGTTCTTAAATTAATCTAAAGGTGATTAATAATTATTAATTGGCCTATTAATAATTATTAATGTCACCGAAGCGAATTTAAAAGTATTAAAACGATAAAAAATAATTTCGGGTGAAATTAACTACTAAAATTGAAATTACAAAAATAATAATTAAACTAAATACTTAAATTGAAATAAATAAATAAATAAACAATATTAAATAAAATAAAAATTCACTTCAAAATAACGGGACGTTACATAAAATTATCGTCGATTTCTTGATTCATATAAATAAGGGTTTTAAAAAAATGTTATATTCCTAAACATCTCTATCTCTATCTCTACTATATTAAAAGGGACTAACATGGAGAAACATTTTTAGACCATTATATCATTCATTATTTTTTAAAATTACAAAACATGCCACTAATTAATTGTCTTTTTACTAATTAATCATTTATAATAATAAAAATCTATTATCTATTCATAACACAAAACTATTTTTTAACCGTACTATTTAATTATTTTAATACTTATAACAAACATATTAGCTGGTGTTATACTAATTTGCATAATATATACTCTATATAAGCCCAGTCTTTTGCTAAGGTTATTATTTTTTTCAACCATTATTTAAATCTCAATCTTTTGCTAAGGTTATTATTTTTTGTCATAAAAAAATTATTTGGTAAATTTACCACGTTATTATTTATTGATTAAAATTGTAGTATAATTAATTAATATTAATTATTGTAAATTTATTATAAAATTAATAAAAAAAATAATATGATATATTTCAATAATTATTTCATTATAAATAACTTTATATTTAATAAATTTAGTTGTGTTAATTTACCATTTAGTTTTGGTCATTGAATTATTATCTACTTTATATTTTGATCATTAAACTCTGAAAATCACAATTATATAACTCAACTTTCAAATTCATATTTAGTCCTAAAGGCCGTAATAATAATAATAATAATAATAATATATAATCTATTGATATATAATAATTAGGGAAATTTACATGAATGTTATAATTGAGTGAAATATTTACAAAAATGTTAGAAAAAAAAAATATTTACAAAAATGTTATAATTATAAAAGTCGAGTATATATCAGTCAATTTATTAGTATATCAGTTAATAATTAATAGTATATCAGTGATATATAATAGTATATCAGTGATAGAATATTAATGATCGACTGATAAACTACCATTGATATACTAAAAGTTCACTGATATACTAATAGTGATTGACTGATATACTCAGAATTTTTAAAATTCTAACATTTTTGTAAATATTATTTTTTTCCTAACAAATTTGTAAATATTATAAAAATTTCTAACATATTTGAAAATGCCCATAATAATTAATATTTTATTATTAATATTATTGTATAACCAGAATAATAGTCAAACAATATTAGACCATTTTTTAACTTTATATTTTCTTGACATTACAAAAACATGACATTTAATTTCTTTCATGCTTCAAAAAAATTAATTTAGTGTGGTATTTTATAAGTAAATAATAATTTTAGAAATTCAAAAGAAACCAAAATGATAAAAAAAAATTACATTTTTTTCTATGAAATTTAAAAGAAAGTAAAACAAAAGAAAAAAGAGATAACAATCACTCTGCACGAGGAACGGAGCAAATAGACTATAAGGTGGTGTTTGTTTGTAGTGTTTGGGGATGGGGATCCAAGCCCCATGGTGATGTTATCCCCATCCCCATGTTTGTTTTGCCAAAAAAAAGTTGAAGGGAAAGGGATTAAAACCCCATGGTGATCCATATCCTCCCCTTCATGGTGTTTAGAACACCTCCAAAATACATGGGGTTTGTATAAACCCATTGATGTGATGAGAGAGAAAGGAAGAGAAGAGAGGAGAGAGAGAAAAAAATTATTTCATAAAATAATTTTTTCATTTCCATCCCCATGCAAAACCAAACACAGTGAACTCGTCCCCGGACATCTTCGTCCCCATGCATCTCATCCCCAGGCATCTCAATCCCATGAAAACCCGGAAACAAACGCCCCCTAAAACTGTTGCCTTCCTCGCCATTTGGTGAGCTGAAGAGATTAGTAATGGGAGCGTTTTTTCTTAGTTGATTAAATAAAATCAGTAACAAAAAAGTAAATGTATTGTCAGTTTTGATCATTTATAGTAAGACTCTTATGCCTTGTTTGGTTTGCAATATGAAAAACAGGATCTAAATTCAGTGGATTCTAATAAATTTAGGGTAGTATCCAATAAATTTGTTAGTTTCAGAAATGTATTTGATAACAGATTCAAATTTAAAATTGAAATCCAGAAATTTGAAATCAGTGTTTGGTTGGTTATTCAGAAATTTAAAAAAAAAAACTGTGAATTAGAACAAGTGTTTGGTTAGTATCCAAATCTCAAATGTTCAACTATATTTAAATTTTTCAAAGTAATTTCCATATATCATATTTCACATATACTATTAGATTTCACTTGTAAGAATATAATTCTATTTATTAAACAAGTTTGATAAACTATTTACATTTTAACTTAATTTAATGATAATAATTTGTAAAAATATAATTATATTTCTTCATTCAATCTATTCATTTGTATATCAAATTACAATTATCTGAACCTTATCACATAGATAAAGCACGTGGGCTGGTCCAAGCCCACCACAAGCTCGGCCTGTAAGTTAATGGTTAACGGGCCCGACCTATAAATCTTTGCACTGGATATGAATCATGTATTTGAATTCAAACTCAACCCCCGGGTTTTATCCATAGAGCCCTATCAGAACCGACCTGAAACCCGGTTCAAGGTCCGTTCATTTAAATAAAAAAAAAAAAAATATATATATATATATATATATATATTATTTTTTTTTATATTTAAATTAATCTTATATATAATTATAAAAACAAAGTATAAATCAAAAAATAGGATATAGTGAAAAAATAAATTAACTTTTTTTTCCATCACTTTAGAATTAAGTTTAAGTTTAAAAAGTTAAAAATCAGCTTTAAAAAATGCAATTAAAAATTTAATTAAATAAATAAAAACTCGAACGGACCGGGCTAACCTTGAAAAATGGACCGACCCGACTCAATCCCGTAAAAACAGGTATGGCCCGACCCAAATCCGTAAAATGGGCCCAACCCGTATTTTTATCTCATGTGTTCAAACTCGTGGATTGGATTGTGTGGGTGAGGTCAATCTGCGTTTTTCAATTTTTGAGTTGGATATTTTAGATTCTTGTTTTAGTTGAATTCATTTTTTAGTCTAAAAAAGAAATTGAATCCAAACTGTTTTTTTCTGATTGTAAACCAAACACAAAATAAAACATATTTCTTTTATTTAATCAATCCAGATTCATAAAACTGAATCTGGATTGCAAACCAAACGGAGCCGTAGACTTCCCTTTTTATTTTTTTCTATAAATTCCATGATAGAGAAAAATAGAATAGAATGAATATTTAGTATTGGTATTAGAAATGGGCCAAAGGCCATTAGCTGACTCTCTCTGATCAATGAGGTGCTAGCTAGAAGTATATGGGTGAAACCGTAGATTTTTCTAATTCGATGATGTAGTTGTAAAAGGAAGAAGAATGAAGTAAGCAAGCAAGCGATGAAATATTTCAAGAATATATAGAGTAGTCGTTGGCCTCTTGATATTTGTTTAAGGGTAAAATGCAAATAAGACCCTTGTGGTCTTTTCAAAATGCATGAACACCCCTTGTACTTTGAAAATGGCAAATCACACCCCTGTGGTTCCAATTTTTTTCAATCAGACCCCTCCCCTTCAATGTCAATAATTTTCTTTTAGCCACAACTTCTTCGTTTGAACTCCGATTTGGACGATTCAAAATGTTTTGGAATCCTCATTTTAGGTTCTACATAAATGTCACTTCAAAACTTTGAAATCATTAATAAATAAAAGATTTTACTAACATCGAAACACTAGGTAAGATTGACATTGCTAACTCTTTTTGTTATTGATAATTTTAAAGTTTCGAAGCAATGATTATGTAAAGCCGGAAATGAAGATTCCAAAACATCTTGAATCATCCAAATCGGAGTTCAAACGAAGAAGTTATAACTAAAAGAAAATTATTGACATTGAAGGGGAGGGTCCGATTGAAAAAAATTGGAACCACAGTGGTGCGATTTGCCATTTTCAAAGTACAGGGGGTGTTCATGCATTTTGAAAAGACCACAGGGGTCTTATTTGCATTTTACCCTTTGTATAATGTAAATTCAACCATGTCTTTTTTTTTCACCCTTTGTTTCATATATGAAATAACTTACGGGTTTATATCTTAATATAATTAGGGTAATGTGTCCGACAATTTTTTTTTTTTTTTTTTACATTTGCTTCAATATTGGGGAACTCCTATGATTATTATGATTGTGGGTTTACTCTCAAAATCAACAATTAAGAAATAATAATTAATTCAACGCACGTGGTAAAAATCTAGTTTATTAAAAGTATTATATTTATAAATATTGCACACAAGATTCTACTACGCAATAAAATTTTCCTTAAATTAATAGTGTATGATTTATGACAAACTAAAAGTGTAGGGGTATAATTTACAATTTACTCTTTTTTATATTTTTGTAATTAGGTTATATGTGTTCTACTAGTTTTATTTTTTGCAGTTTACTGACTATATTTTAAATAATTTCATTGTTTTGTTTCAATGTATATATTAATTACATAAATTTAGGTTTAAATCACATCTCATCTCGTGTCGTCTCATCTCATCTCATGAGCAAATATATGTGACAGTCTACGAGCTATTAATTATAATAAATAAAAATCCAACTTTTAATTTTAATACCTATGCTTTTGACAAAGATATGAGTTTAAGAGTGAATGAGAATAAGATAATAAAGTATTAATAGTTATTATTGTGTGCGTGTTTTTTTATTTTTAATATTACATTAAATTGAGAGAGAAAACTCGAACGTCCACCGCATAAAAATGGGGTAAATGTCTAATTGGCTATGTTCAAGTTGGTATTATCGTGTTATCTCTATCGTGATAATTGAGCAAGAAAATATGAATTATGTCCATACCTATCTTTGATATTTCATAGGCATTCCCACTTACTAGATGAAGGACTAGGAGTACCTTTAAAGATTAATCCAACTAACTAAATTAGCCAAGATGGCAAAAAAGCAAGAGTATTGCCTTGTAAGCGTGCCAAACCAAAAGACCCAAACTTTTCAAACAAATCATACTATTACCATACACATTATAATCGCCTTCATTAACACAAACTGCAGTCAACTAATTTTGATAACCTGATCAATCTCTCACTTTGGAACAAATTATATAGTTTTTTTTAATATCGAGGGATTGAGATTGAGAAGATTAAAACTCATACACACTTTAAGTAATGAGTTTTAAAACTATAAAATCATATGGTATCGGAAAAAACTTGTTTACTCCTTAGTTTGAAAAAGTTTTTTCTCACTTTCATGCGTGTCTAATTTCTATAGGATCAAAGATATTATTTGGACTCATAATTATTAAAATAAAATTTTCATCTTCACTAGTTACAAGGAGCTCATCAATGAACCAAATAATTTAATACACATATGTAAGTGAGAAAGAAAGAGATTCAATTATTGGAGGAGAGTTTTCTCGTATGTGTGACACGTGACATTTTAAAAATAAAAATCTTTTTTTAAATATTAACTTCCCTCTATTTCATTAGTTATATAAAATGGAAATTGACACGCGAAAGACAGCGTCAATGAAGCAGCCTTCCTCCAATAATTTCTCCTTAACTAGTCACAATAGAAGTTTTATTCTAACTATTAACGGGACCATATATTTATTACATATTTTAGAATGATCTAATAAAAACGAGACATGTATTTTCCGTGGCAAAGAAGTTTTAAAGTTGAGTATAAGTAAGAACACAAAAACTCCGTATTCTATTCCAATCTACAACAAAGCAATATCTAAAGTCAAGATGAAGGAGTTCAATTTCTTCACCTCTCTCTCCATCCTAATCCTATGTCTCCAATCAATTATGAGTGTGGAGAACAAAGCAGCGATGAAGATGATGGCGCTGCCCCTGCACACAGATTCAAGGTGGATAGTGAGCGAAGGAGGAGAAAGAGTAAAATTAGGATGCGTGAATTGGGCATCGCATCTAGAAAC
This sequence comes from Gynostemma pentaphyllum, assembly GCA_028015215.1. NCBI lineage: Eukaryota > Viridiplantae > Streptophyta > Magnoliopsida > Cucurbitales > Cucurbitaceae > Gynostemma > Gynostemma pentaphyllum. The sequence continues at coordinate 2,052,529 of CM051352.1, read as the reverse complement.
GATGGTGGCGGAGGGGTTATCAAAACAGCCGATGGATGAGATTTCAAAGCGAATCGTGTCGATGGGATTTAACTGTGTGAGGCTAACTTGGCCACTGTTCCTTGTCACTAATGAATCTCTAGCTTCACTCACTGTCAGGCAATCGTTTCAACGTCTTCGCCTTAATGAATCAATTGCTGGTATTCAAGCCAATAATCCTTCCATTATTGATCTCCCCCTCATCAAAGCTTACCAGGTAGGTACCCACTTTTTTTTTTCTTTTTTTAAAACATTTTGTTAGAAGTCAAACTTAGTTTTTCTCGGGTGTGTTTGGTAACTGTTTCTCGTTTTTTTTTCTCCTTATTGGAAATAAACTTGTTTCCTATATCCTTGTTTTTTATTTTTTAAATATATTGATAAAGTTGTGTTTTTTTACCCATTTTGAAATGCATTGTAAATATTTGAAAATTGAAATTGATATAAATTTTTAAATGTATTTTTGTTTTTCTTTAAATAAAAACGAGAGAACGATAAATAAAAAATGATATTAAACACAGTTTTATTTTTCTTTTAAAAAAGAAACAAGAACAAAAAACGAAGAAAAAAAAGGAATAAGCAACAAAAAATAAGAACGTTACTAAACGAGCCATTAATCATTGAATTATGACGAAATATCAAAACAATTCATTTTATTTATTTCTTTAAGAAATATTTTATTATATAAGGAGAATAGACTTAAAGTTACGGTCAAATCAAATGTGATACTAATATTTGTCCATACGAATTATTCTTAATTTTTAGGGATAAATGCAAAAAAACTCCCTGCATTTTGGGTTATTGTTAAATACCCCTGCATCTTTTTTTTTTTTGTTTTAAAATACCCCTATACTTTAGTAAAATTGCAAATCACACCATTTAATCAATTAGTTTTAACGAAATTGAAATGCATTTATATTCTACGTATGTAAAAATTCTAGTAAGTTTTAACGAAATTGAGATACATTTATATTCTAGTAAGATTTTTGCTTTATAATATGTAATTGTTTTTTTTTTTAAATTAAATGGGCAGTTGCAAATCTAGTAAATTTTTCTATAATATTTATAAAAATATCAACTCTTAAAAAATATTTGTAGATATAGAATTTTTTTATTGGTGAACCAGTGATTAACATTGAATTATATATTTTTACACTAAGTTAATCACTGATTCCCAAAGTAATCAATGTTAATCACCGATCAACATAGTAAAAATTGATATATTTACAAACAATTTTAAGTACTAACTTATTGCTAAAAAAAGTGAGATTTCCCTAATTATTTTGTATAGTAAATTAATTAAACAAAGATTTGGTGGGAAAAATAAATGATGCAGGCAGTGGTGGGAAGCCTAGGGGATGCAAATGTGATGGTGATATTGGACAATCACATAAGCAAGCCAGGATGGTGTTGTAGTACTTTTGATGGAAATGGGTTTTTTGGGGATCCATATTTCAACCCGGATACTTGGTTAATGGGCCTCACTCGAATTGCTACTTTGTTTAATGGTGTGGCCCATGTTGTTGCTATGAGCCTTAGGAATGAACTTCGAGGCCCAAAACAGAATGTTAACGATTGGTATAGGTAAATCTCTCTCTCTCTTTCATTCTCTACTACATTTCCAAATATTAGTAATTTCAAGAAGTGATTCGGTGTTCGTTTGGAATAACGTTTAGAAGTGTTTATAACTAAAAGTAAGCCATTCTATATCAGTGATTTATTTATCATGTTAATTGAATTTGAAGTAGTGAATTATCACACGTAAACGATTTTAAAAATTCCCTCCATTTTACGAGGGCCACTCACTATAAATTTTCGTTTATCAAATCTCTCCCGTAATGTACAAATCTTTATATATATTGAGATATTATATCAAATTGGAGAAGAGGTGCTTAAACCTTCAATCTTATGAGAGGGAATACTGATGTCTTACCAAATTACCAATTGATAAGAATTCTATATATATAATTTTATAAAGTACAGGTGGGATTGCAGATTTAAATGAGGATAGAAACTATGAATTGGTTTATCAACCAACCTAATATCAATGAAGGATACATTTTCAATTTAAAATGAAAATGAGTATGAAACATCTACTCATTATTTAAAAAGACATTTCTCAGACTGAGATCCATCAATCTCATATTAAGATTGACGGGATCTCAATGTAAAAAAATGTTATTTTTAAAATATTTTAAAACATTTACTATTTTTAAAATTACTCATAAAATAAATACTACCTATTGAAATTTTCCTTTAAAAATAACAACACAACAAAATTTTAGGCACCCCCATATGATTGAATTTTTATGAACTAATAATGCAAGGTACATGCAAAAAGGAGCAGAGGCAGTTCATTCAGCAAATCCAGACATTCTTGTGATTCTTTCAGGGCTTACCTTTGACACAGACTTATCTTTTCTCAAAAACCAACCTTTAAATATCTCATTCACTGGAAAACAAGTATATGAGATTCATTGGTATGCATTTTCAGATGGAAGTGAATGGGAATCTGGCAATCCTAATCAAGTTTGTGGAAAGGTAGTTGAAAACTTCATGAAAATGTCAGGATTTCTATTGGAACAAGGAATGCCTTTGTTCTTGAGTGAATTTGGAATTGATCAAAGAGGCACTAATTTGAATGATAATAGGTATTTGAATTGTTTTTTGGCTATGGCGGCCGAGCTCGACTTCGATTGGGCACTTTGGACTCTTGTTGGAAGCTACTATTTTAAAGATGGTGTTGTTGGTTTGAATGAGCATTATGGTGTTCTTGATTGGAATTGGTGTGCTGTTAGAAATTCCAGCTTGCTTCAGAAGATTTCTGCCATACAATCTCCCTTCCAAGGTATAATTTACATTTCCCTCTTCCAAAAACTTCAACTTTTAAAGTTGGAAAATTTATGTTAAAATTTTTAGCAGTGATTTAAATATAATATTAGTATACAATGTTCTAAGTTTTTTTTTTTAACTAATCTCATGAGACATACAATATTTGACTCGTAGAATAATATGTTAGGTAGATGTTCATAAATTTTAGCGCATAACCTCAAACCATAAAGTCCCGAATTCAAACTTCTATGTTTGAGTTTTTTTCAACATCTATAAGCACGTCGACTAATCTCACGAGACAACTGTGTGATCTTACAACATCTGGCTAGTAAAATATCCATGAATTTGAGCCCATAACCTCAAGACCATAAAGTCCATAGTTCAAACTCCCATGTTATTATTTTTTGTGAATTTATCAACAGATCACCTATTTAAGTCTTATACTAGTATAGTAGTACATACACCTTAAGTTTTTGAGTCAAGTGGTGATTTAACGTGAAACTAAAACGAGAGTTCTTGTCTTACAGGGCCAAGCATATCAGAAAGAAGGCAACACAAAGTAATCTTCCATCCATCAACAGGTCAATGTGTGCTAAGAAAATCACTGTTTGAGCCATTAAGATTAGGTCCATGCTCTGAATCTGATTTCTGGTATTACACACCTCAAAATATTCTAACTCTGAAAGGAACATATTTCTGTTTACAAGCTGCTGATGAAATAGGGAAACAAGCAAAACTTGGGATAATTTGCAGTGTCTCAGGGGCAAAATGGGAAATGATTTCTGATTCAAAGATGCATCTTTCATCAAAAGCTAGCAATGGTTCAACAGTTTGCTTGGATGTAGATCCCAATGATAATATAATTGTTACTAATGCTTGTAAATGCTTGAGCAAGGACAAAGTTTGTGACCCAAGTAGCCAATGGTTCAAGCTTGTTAACAGCACCAGAGATTCCACTCATTCAATGTCTGTGTTTGGTAATTTGGGCTCTGCTGTTGCCAAGTTCATCGAGTCTAGTTTCTGAATCGAAGGAAATACATATATCCTACATGTTTTTTTTTTTATTAGAATAAATATGTCGGTGAGATTCATGTATTTATTTATTAAAAATATTAACATATTGATTATCTACTTCTACGTTTTATCCAATCTAAATGAGACACACGTATCGGAATTAGAATTAATGGTTATGGTTAAAAAAAAAAAAGAGGCCTCATAATTTTCTTACATTTTATATTTTTATCGAATAAAACCTATTGGTGAGATTCATGTATTTATTGTCAATTACAATGAAGTCCAATAAAAATGAGTTACATACCAAAAACAAATAGAATTAATTATGCTAAACAAATGAGAAAAAAAATGCCCCCATGCAGGATCGAACTACAGACCTCCAGTTTACAAGACTGGCGCTCTACCACTGAGCTATAGGGGCTGATTTGGTTCACTTCTATTCAATAATTATTTTAATTTTTTATTTATTAAAAAATTGAAGGGAATTCTTTTTAAATGATTAGGCTAGTTTCTGTTAGATAAATATGGTGATTTTTTAACTGTTTGAGGAGTCTAGTCTTGGGTGGATTAATCATGTTGAATTTGCTTAAGTGGATAAAGTATAAAATTTGGTTGAAAAAGTAAAAATTGGGTGTTGTGGGCCTCAAATTCCTTTCCCCTTCTTCCTAGAAATAATTGTGTTTGGTTTTCTTTGTTCTTGAAATTGTTAAAAGTAAATGGTAAACATCAAAAAGATGAAAATGGGCTGATTTTGGTAATGAGTCAAGATTTTCTTTATTCCAAAATAGGAAAATTAATTTTCAGGATTTTTTTTTCAAGATTATATTGTTGTGAATTTGTTTTTCTACCAAAAAAATTTAAAGGGGAAAATCAAAAGGAAGAGAAAAATAATTCTGTTAATATGTTATTTGTTGTTTTCAAAACTGCTGTTTTTATATTAAAGAGTTAAATGAACCAATGACCCCTACATTTTGAAAGTTTTTCAATTTATAGCCCTACATTTTTAATTTGAAAAGTTTCACCTCTACACTTTGAAAAGCCAACATCTGTTATATTTTCCATTCAAAACTAACCGTGGTTATATTTTTTTTCTTTTACTTTCCATTTTGGTTCTTTACATTTAAAATTTCACTAATGTCCTCTTAACTTTCACTCCTAGTCCTGGGTGTTTGGTGCAAAGGAATGAGAATGTGATGCCTGAGAATGTGAAGCCTGTGTTTGGTATGCAGGAATGAGAATAGAAAAAGTGGTTTGGTTTTTTATTTAATTAACTTATTATATATTTTTTTTAAAAATAATGATGTAAAAATAAATTAAAATTTACAATAATATTTTATTTAAAAATATTATTTTAATTTAAAAATAAATAATTAAAATTAATAGAAACCATATTTAATATTTATTTATGATGAGTTTAGGATGTCAATATAAATAGTAACTATGGGATTTGGATGCCCGGGAATGCGATGCCAAATACCCCAATATAAAATGTAATACCTAAGTTATTGATAGTGTGATGCAACTCATTCTTTTTTATTATATATCATATCAATATTTATCACTATTATGTACAAACCAAATTTGAAAGTTAAATGAAAGTTTGAGGATTAAAATTGAGATTTTAAAAATTAAAGACTGGGATAAAAAGTAGATAAAAATTAAAACGATTGAAGTAAAAAAAAATTAAAATTTAAGAACCTAGATAAAAAGAAATCGATAAAGTGATGATAAAGATTTTCTTTAAAGGTTAAGAATCACACTTTTATCTTCTTTTTTTGTATTGATTTTTTCTTTATAGTAGTGGCCATAAAATGTGTCTTCGTGTTCTTTTAAACAGTAATAAATCATGTAGAAGCGATTGAAAGTAATAGATCTACCTATTTATTTATTTATTTATTATATTTGATAATAAAATATACGTGATACTACTATCAATGAGAAGAGAGTTGAAATTTTTTAATTTAATGAGAGATTAAAAAAAATTCTCTTAATAATTATGTCATAGACCAATGTGTTGGCAACGATAAAAATCTCATTCAAACAAAACATATATATTTTTTTAAAGACTAGAAAAAAAATAGAAAATGCTTAAAATGGTCTCAATTCATTGCATTCACCGCACCGACATTGCAAATTTCTCATTTTAGACTAGGCACGTTTAGATGTAAAAACATGGATAAACTCTAATAAATACTCTAATTAATCAATCGACCTGAATCGTTTTTCCTACTAACATGAGCATAGTTCAACTGATTATATATTTATTCCCTTATCATGAGATCAAAAGTTCGAGTTTCTTTTCTCTCAATTAATATAATATAAAAAAAAATTGTTTTTCCTCTTAAAGGTTAAAAGAAATACTAATTAAGACGTTCTAAAATTAGAATAATTTTTAAAAAAAATATTTGTCTCAAATAGCATAAATTTGCATACTAATTACTAAAATATCAAATATTTTTAAAAATGACTCAAATACCATAATTATAGTTCAATAAATTTATTGAACTATTTTCACTAGTATTTTTAATGAATTTGTTTGTTTTTTTAAGTTCAAGTTCAACAATTTATCAAACTATTTGATTATATATCATTATTATTTTCAATTAATTTATTAGTTTTTTTACTTGTTTAGTTCAATAAAATTATTGAACTATAATTATGCTATTTGGATAATTTTTATTAGTTAATTTTAATTTTTTATTTGTTAAAAAATTGAAGGGAATTCTTTTTAAACGATTAGGCTAGTTTCTGTTAGATAAATATGGTGATTTTTTTAATTGTGTGAGGAGTCTAGTATTGGGTGGATTAATTATGTTGAATTTGCTTAAGTGGACAAAATATAAAATTTGGTTGAAAAAGGAAAATTGGGTGTTGTGGGCCTCAAATTCATTTCCCTCTTCTTCCTAGAAATAATTGTGTTTGGTTTTCTTTGTTCTTAAAATTGTTCAAAGTAATTGGTAAACATCAAAAAGATGAAAATGGGCTGATTTTGGTAACTGAGTAAAGATCTTCTTTATTCCAAAATAGGAAAAAGAATTTTGAGGATTTTTTTTCAAGATTATCTTGTTTTGCAATTTGTTTTTCTATCAAAAAATTTAAAGGGGAAAGTCAAAGGAAAAGAAAAAATAATTTTGTTAATATGTTATTTGTTGTTTTCAAAACTACTGTTTTGATATTAAAATGTCAGTTAGTATATCCTTATATATTACATATAAGTATAAATCCTTATATATTACATATAAGTATAACTACTCTAATCCGAGATATAGGTTAAAGACATTAACCTTCTGTTTGGATTAAAAACAAACATAAGAAATGAACAAAATAAATTGAAATAAAGTTTTTTTTGGGATTTTTTTTTAACCAAAGATCGTTTTACATATGGTTTTCAATCCCTAGATTTTTCATCAATACAATAAAATTTTAACAGTTTTTTTTTTTTAACTTTCCATTTTGGTCCTTTACATATAAAAATCTCACTAATGTCCTCTTAACTTTCACTCCTAGTCCCTTAAAGATAAAATGTAATACCTAAGTTATTGATAGTGTGATGCAACTCATTCTTTTTTATTATATATCACATCAATATTAATCACTATTATGTTAGGAATCAAATTTGAAAGTTAAATGAAAGTTTGAGTATTAAAATTGAGATTTAAAAATTAAAGACTAGGACAAAAAGTAGATAAAAATTAAAAGGATTGAAGTCAAATTTTTTAAATTTTAAGAACCTAGATAAAGAGAAATTGATAAAGTGAGGATAAAGATTTTCTTTAAAGGTTAAGAATCAGACTTTCATCCTTTTTTTATCGATTTTTTCTTTTATATTAGTGGCGATAAAATGTGTCTACGTGTTCTTTTAAATAGTAATAAGTCATGTAGAAGTGATTGAAAGTGATAGATCTCACCATCATCATCTGGCTCGCGGCATAAAGGCCGGCTCAAGTTCGGCTCGAGCTCGGCTGAAAGTCAATGTTTGTCGGCCAGCCTGTTAAATGTTTGGATTGGATATGGGCCTCCCTTTTTTGAACGAGCCGACTTGAGCTCGGCTAAAAAAAAGCTCCAATATTTATTTATTATTTAAATAGAATTTTATATTATTACCAATTTAAAAATTAAAGATAAAAAATAATAATATACCTAATCTCCCATCTCTAATTCCTCCATCTTTTTCCAACCACCATGCACTCATCTCTCTTGCTCCCCAAATCTATTAAAAAAAACTACTCACCCAATCTCCCACCTTCAATTCTCCATCATTTACCAATCCATAACTTAACCACCATTAATTCACAAAAAACCTTAAGTTTTCAAAAACTTCTATCTCTTCCACCATTCTCATATCATCCAATTTTACCAACAATTCATAAAAATCAAATCCCAAAACTCTATCCTCTCATTTTCACACACAAAAGGGACTCCAAGAGTAATTTCTTACTTCAAAACCCATCTTTCCAAAAGTTTCTCAAAATTTTGAAATTTGGGAATACAAGGATACTTTGATCCCAAATTTCATAAGTTAAGAAGTTTATGGTTTGATTTTAAGAATTTTAAATTACCTTTTTCAAAAAAGAAAATATTCATTTTAAAAATTTCTTAGAATTTAAAATTTGGGAGTACAAGAATGCTTTGATCCCAAATTTCATGAGTTAAGAAGTTTATGATTTCATATTAAGAATCAACTAAATAATTTATTTTCTTAAAAACTCATTCTTCTAAAAATTCTAAAAAATTAAAATTTGGGAGTGCAAGGATGCTTTGATTCTAAATTTCATGATTTAAGATGATTTATAGTTTGAAAAAAAAACCACTTTATAAAAAGGAATTGTTTAGATGCTAACTTTCCTAATTTCAAATATTTGAAAACTCCCGAAGGGAATTTGAGGGGGTAAGGACGCTTTCTTCTCAAACATCTTAAGGTGAGAAGTCTTGTGGTAGGAGGCTATAATAAGACTTCATTTTTTTTGTGGCTTTATGCCACTCATATTTAAATTATTCATATCATTATAATGATTAATGATTGTGATCAAATAAATATGAGACATTTAAAAAATAAACACACACACAAAAAAATTTCCTAATGGCTTCACGCCACTCACGATTATTAAACATACCTGAGACATTTCAAAATAAAATAAAATAACATTTTTGTTTAAGTAAAAAAACTTTTATTAACATAAAAGAGAATAACCAAAACAGTAATCGTTATTAAAACGAATGTTTCAGGGTGCTAATACCTTCCCAAAACATGAATAAACTTCCAAACCCATTTTTTCAAAATTCGCAAACCATTTTATTTTTGTCTTTCTCGGGTGACCAATCACACCCATTTCAAAACCAATGATTGGTGGCGACTCCTATTTTTTTTCTTGTTCTTTTCTTTTATCCTCTTGTCATGTTAGAAAAGGACATGTGTGTTTTTTTAGAGAGGGTCGGCCGCTCCGCGTCGTTCGAGGGGGTAGCGACAACTACAATATAAGTTAAGAAAAATGCATATGATTGATAAATGAGTGGGCGTCAACATAGTTGGGATGTACTTATATTGTACTGCACTTTATTCTCAAATATTCATGTATGAAATAATTAATAAAAATATCTATTTTTTAAAGTTGATACTTTTGTGTAATTACTTAATAGGATAAAATAAAATAGTTAAATTATACAGCGGATAAAATTGAACAATTTTTGCTTTCTTGCCGTTCAAAATAATAAATTTAATATATTAATTTTTTCAACTCTTTTTTGCTATTTAAAATAATAAGTTTAATATGTTAATTTTGTTAACACTTGATTTTTTTTAAAAAGTGATTCGAAAGTTATGCACCATTAGTTTTTGAGATAATGTAATACAAAAATGAACTCTATGATAGGTCGAGCTTGACTCGCTCCAACGAGCCAGGCCCAAACTCGGCTCGATAAGCATAGCCCATGAGTCGAGCTGTGAGCCTTAAAATTTTAAATTGGGCCGAGCTGTGAGCCCTAAAATTTTAAATTGGGTCGAGCCAACTCGGTTCGACTAAAAATATAGGCTCGTTGGGTTCGAGCCCAAGCCAAACCTGAACCTTCTAATGTTTGGGCCGAGTTGGCTCGACTCAACCTATTGATGATGGTGAGATAGATATATCTATTTATTTATTATATTTGATAATAAAATATATGTGATACTACTATTAATGAGAAGAGAGTTGAAATTTTTTAATTTAATGAGAGATTAAAAAAATTTCTCTTAATAATTATGTCATAGACCAATGTGTTGGCAACGATAAAAATCTCATTCAAACAAAACATTTTTTTTTATCCGAAAGACTATAAAAGAAATAGAAAATGCTTAAAATGGTCTCAATTCATTGCATTCACCGCACCGAAATTGCAAATTTATCATTTTAGACCAGGCACGTTTAGATTTAAAAATATGGATAAACTCTAATAAATACTTTAATTAATCAATCTAACTAAATCGTTTTTCCTACTAACATGAGCATAGTTCAACTGGTTAAACATCTATTTCCTTCTCATGAGATCGAAAATTCGAGTTTCCTCTCCCTCAATTTATGTAATATAAAAAAAATTGTTTTTCCTCTTAGAGGTTAAAAAAATACTAATTAAGACGTTCTAAAATTACAATAAGCTTTTTAAAGCATTTGTTTCAAATAGCATAAATTTACATACTAATTACTAAAATATCATAATTTTTTAAAAATGACTCAAATAGCATAATTATAATTCAATAAATTTATTGAACTATTTTCACGGGTATTTTTAATGAATTTGTTTGTTTTTGTTTTTTTTTTCTTTTTTAACTTCAAATTCAATAATTTATCAAACTATTTGATTCTTTATCATTATTATTTTCAATTAATTTTTTACTTTTTTACTTTTTTAGTTCAATAAAAATATTGAACTATAATTATACTATTTGGATAATTTTTAAAAAAAAAAATCTGACATTTCAATAATTAGTATGTAAAAATATGTTATTTTAGTAATTGTCTAAAAAAAACTTATGAGGGTCAAATTGCCTAGAAAAGTATATAAAGACCATAATTAAGTCCAAGAATTTGAATGGAATCGCAAAACCTTATCTATCTATCTACATTTTTAAGAATATTACAAATCTAGGAAAAAAACTTTCGTAATATTTAAAAAAATATATATAATGATTTAAAATATAATAAATTTTAAATTGGTCAATCAGTGATTAATATTGAACTACATATTTTTACAATAAGTGAATCGTTCATTTACATATTAATCATAGTTAATTACTAATTAACACAATAAAAATCACTATATTTATTAATAGTTTTAAACAGTGATATATTTATAAAATTATTTTGAAACTTACTACCCAATTAAATTTTCCATATTTTTATTTTATTTCCTTATATCTTTTTATAATTTCTCAGTTTTCCCACACATTATTTTTAAACATAACAATTACAACGATAAGGTCACAAGTGTATTAATCCAAACAAAACAAAAATAAAACAAAGTCAAAAGTAGCCAAATTCCATTAGTTTCCATTTTTTTCTCATTTCCAATGTCATTTTCTTCTCTATCGTTATCAATTAAAACAGGCCGGCAACGTAGAAACTTTATGGGCAATATATAAAGACAAAACTGCTAGCTGCTTTCAAACATTTATTTTTCATTTCACTCACAAGAAAATAACCCTAGTTAGCTTTGGTTAACCATATATATTATGCTTTTTTTCCTTAATCTTTAAATATTTTTAAAATGTATAAGATTCTTTCAAAGAATTTAGTACGATCATATTGTATTTATTAGAATTTAATCCAAATTTTACTATGGCTCGACATAAAAAGTTTGCTAACAATACCTTTAAAATAATAGTTTTTTGAACTCACCGATCTTAAGTCATATCTCACTTTTAAATGGAATTGTCGTCGGGCGAATATGGGAATTATGTTTTAAAGAGGCAAAAAACTTATAAAGATAATTTTAACTGGAAAATGGTGTAAAATAGTTAGAATATACTCAATTTATTTTTCCCTAATTCTTTTTTTCAATTTTTACATGTATTTTTTATTTTAAAAAAAATGAGGGGGGCAATTGCCCCCCCCCCCTCTCCTCTCATGCGTAAAGATACAGCTCTGAATGCTCGTTTGAGTTAATTGAGTTTTGATATATTTTCATTAATTATAAATTTTTATCTCAAAACCAATTTATAATGAGAGAAATGATCCATATATGAAATGGCAAAAATATAACATCCATTCATGTTACATCGATCTTTAGATAGAATTTAAAGTAAATTGGTTAGAATTTTATTAAGTCAACGTGGAGAAAATGAAAGGTGGAATGGAGCCTATGATATGAAGTCTCTTTATTTGGATCATAAACTTTTGATTTTTCTATTCGTTAGTCGTAGAAAGAAATTTAAAAAAAAAAATCATGAAAATGAAATCAAGTGATGGGGAAACTTCTTCCTTTTTTTTTTATTTTTCTTTCTTTCTTTCTAGATTATGCAAAAGGCTAAGCAAGTTGGCAAGTTGGTAAGAAACCACTAAAAATTTTAATCATCATTTTTTTAATATATATTGAGAAAATAAAGACTTTTCATAATTAAAATCAGAAAATTCTACAATATTATTGGAGTTTATATTCATATATTATCTATCCTACGCTTTTTCAATCTGTATAATATATAATTATTTGACCAAATTGAATCATTTTCTCCATTAATATAATTAATTGAAACTTTTAATTATTAATTAATTAGTCCAAGTTGATACTTAGTTAAATTGTTTTGCTATAAGCCAAGGAGACATGCAGCTGCATGCATGTGTCCAAAGATTAATGACGATAAGAACAAGAAGCTTTTCATCGGTGTTCTTAAGTTAAATTAACGTTATATTTTCAATTAAATGAGATATTAATGAAATAATGGAGCTCTCTCTCGTTATAATTTAATTATTAATATTTTTTTAATATTAATTAAACTCTATTTTGATTAATACGAGGCTAAAGTTTGACTATATGTATATATGGGATTATGTATGTGGCCATGTGGAAGAGTACAAAATTCACTTCCTAGTACAATATCATTTATAATTTATTTACTTTGTCAACAATATTATATATATTTAATCAACCGATTAATTAAGTAATTATTGTGTGACAACCCATTTGATTTAATCACTCATAGTTGATTGAAGTATTAAAATATTTCAAATAGAGCCTTGAAGCTTTGTGGAGCTCAAGAGCTAGCAATGTTGGCTATTCATTACTTGAAAAACGAAACCCATGATCTTTAATGTATAATTCTATTAGAAAAAATTGTTCACTTAATCAGCATTTATTAATTCCTCTTTATCATTTGATATATGGTAGTTTAAAAAAAAGTAGTGATAAAATATCAACCATGAAAGAGTAAGGGTATTAAAAAAAATAAACAACATAAAATTTACGTGAAAATCTAGAAGAAATCTAATTAATTACAAGTGTTTTAATTTATAGCTATCAATACAAAAATATATATAAGGGAGAAAAATAGTGTTAATAATACGATCTTCTACCACCAACATATACTTTTTTTTTCCCAGAAGACCCATTAATATAGACCTCAGCTCATTCGTAAGGGTTATCGCAGTTTCATCTTTAATAGAGTGGTTTAATTTTCACTCACAACCTATTGTATTAAAAAATCTTAGACCTCTATAATTCTCATTTTAAAAAAGTTGCACTATAGACGAGTCAGATAACTTGTCAATATTAGAGTATATATATATATATATATATATATATATATATATTATTTTTACATACTAACTGAAATGTCAAAATATTTGAAAAATTACTTAAATATATAGCAATTAAATAATTTATTAAACTAAAAAATGTGGGGAACAAAACTGAAAAATTAATAAATCAACTTGTTGTTACTAGTTGAGTTGCACTTCAACTTATCTCGTAGAACATCGCATCGCACGTACGTAAAAACCGAGTAATATCTAACATATAAACAGTGGGAAGATGAATATTGACCACAACTTTTCCAAGACACAAAAGATATATAATGTAACGTCATAATAATTTGATTGAAATTTGAAGGAAAGACCATATATTTATATTTGAGAGGTCTCAAACTGCAAGAAGGGCTGCGATAACAGGCCAAAAATATAAAGGTGAGAGGTGATATTTTTGGTTTCCTTTATTAGCTAGACAGCACTATATATTCTTTTTTTTACTCTTATCCGCACTCAAAACCGTACTTCAACTTGCCAACTTGTTTATGACCTTTCTACAATGCTGCTGTTTTAATTCACCACACACACCCCCATAATATAGATGGATAGATATTTATGATGTTTTGGCGATCACGATCTTATAAAGATTGTTCACTATTCTTAGACTGATCTTATTTTTTACATCGGATGTTCGTTTGAGTTTGTTAGACTGTGACATCTTTTAAATAATTTAAGGTTTTATCTAAAAATTAATTGATAACAAAAAAAATAAGATGTGTTCTCTGGCTACGCACTATCCTCTCCCATCTTGTGTTTGTGTTTTAATTCACCACAAACACCCATAATATAGATAGATAGATATTTATGATGTTTCGTCGAAAAACTCGATTGATAATGAGATGAGTACTCACGATCTTATCAATATTATTATGTCATTTTTTATTTTTTTATGTGGGATTCTAGATATATATGCTTTAAATACAATAGCTTTTTTTAGTTCAATATTCTTAGACTGATTTTTAGATCGGGTGTTCGTTTGAGTTTGTTAGGCTGCGATATTTTTTAAATATTATGAGGTTTTAAACGGAAAAAATAAGATGTGGTATTATATTAAATATTGTTACATTCTTTTAGTTGTTTGTCGTGAGATCTTAATATATATAACTTCTTATGAATTAGATTTTATAGGTAGTTTTAGTAAACTGCTTATCCAACACGTTAAATTTTTTTTTACTTAACAGAAAGATTAATCTCTTTGTATTTTTTTCCATCTCTTTCAATCTCTTATAGTAATCTTTGTAAAAGGAAGAATTTAGGTTTTAGATAAAGAAACAAGTTCATTGGAAATTATTTTATCAATTAGTCGTTTTAATGAAGTTTGGTGTTTGTTTTCATTTCACTTTAAAAGGTTAGTCTCTCTATTGGAAATATCAAATATATAATATATGATATTAAAATAAAGTCATTCATAGAGAGAGCAGAAAAAGATTTGAGGCGTGGGCATGGGCCAGCTAGAAGGCAATTGAGTTGCTTCCATTGAAATTGAATATTCCATTATTCAAAGTCTCTTTTAATTTGTCTGCTTTTTCACTCACCAATGCTCATCATCATTGTCAAACTGTCGAATATGGGTTCTCTGGCTACCAAGATAGGAGTTTCAAACCTCACATATATCTTCATTTTTTCTCTCTAGATTTCCATTATTTATATAGATATATATATATTCCAACTTGTTATATATGTTATTAATCTTTTTTGAATCCGTGGATAAATGGGATATCTTGTTTCAAAGATAATATGAAAAAAATAAATTTTGGAAATGTGTAAATAGAGGAAGAAAGGGTGGAAGTTCATACATTTTTATGTTTAATTAATCCCAAGCAGAGAAGTTGACCTTTGATTATTCTTATAAATTATATTGTTAGCTCTCTATATTCTCTAGAGATAACATGCCTAGAGTTTGAGTGAGATTGTCATCAAATTATTTAGCATGTGTCTATTACATTAAATAAAGGGATGATAACAAATCTAACAAAATTTTATGAAATATTTATAAAATAGTCTATTTTAAAAATATAAATAAAATTTGAGTGACTCTATCAATGATTAATATTAAATTACATATTTTTACAATAAGTCAATCACTTAATTCACACATTAATCAATAATAATCACTAAATAATATAAAAAATTGTTATATTTACAAATAGCTTTAAGTAATTTTATATTTATAAAGAATATATAATCACTCTCCATCAAAGTTAATATATTTTTAAAAATATATAAATATATTTATATATTTTTAAAAGTTTACTTGACGTTAGTCAGGATATATATTATCGTTTTGATTTAAGTGTCAGTTACTGAAATAATATATTTTTACATATTAATTACTTAAATGTTGGAACTTTTTAAAAATTACTCAAATAGCATATTTATAGTTCAATAAATTTATTAAACTAAAAAAAGTAAAAAAAAAAAACTAATAAATTCATTGAAAATAATAATGAAAATAATCAAATAGTTCGATAAATTATTGGATTTGAACTAAAAAAAAGTAAAAAACAAACAAATTCAATAAAAATACCCATGAAAAATAGTTCAATAAATTTATTGAACTATAATTATATTATTTAAGTAATTTTTAAAAAGGTTATGATATTTTAGTAATTAATATATAAATTTATACTATTTGAGACAAATTCTTTTGTACCAAACGGACTCTTATATCACATAATTTTTTCCCACAGATGTCTATATATAATGCAATTTTTGGACCACAATATTTTTTAATGTTGATTTATAGATGGAGTTGTTGTAGACCACAAATTTTTATCAATAGTTTACAATGTATTTATATTATATAGACACCTTTGTTCAAATTAACCAACATTGTCTTTAATCTCCTGCTATATATATATATATATATATATATTCTAATCTCAAAAGTTAAAAGTAAAACACTTAGCTACCCTATTAAGTAGGTATTCCTACTCCTTTACTCGTAGACAAAAAAAATATATATTAAAAAATAAGAGATTAAAAAATTGAATAAATAATCTCAAATGAAGAAACGTAAATAAATTACGTTAATGAAATATAGGAGGAACTGCTTTTTTTAGAGTTGTTAAGTTTTATCCAAAATTAAAAGCTTTCTAGTAGTGTACCTTTCTCTTTTTTTCATAAGCTTTCAGATTTGATAAAGTTCATGCTTAACTAATTAAGTAAAGATGCAATCTAATGATTTGGTTGTTTGGTTTATATCTTGATTTATTTTACATGTAAATATTGGGGTGGGGTGAAAGATGAAAACGGGACTCAGAACATAATGTTCAGTCATTATTATTATAACAAAACTTGTTAAGCTCGTTTAGAGTTTTAGCTCAATTGATTAGACACTTATTCTCTTTATTTGAGATTGAAGGTTCTGAGTACTTCTTCCCCTAATTTGACATGATATCTAAAAAAAAAAAAAAAACTAGTTTACTTACTTCTATGGTTAATCTTTATATAAACCTATTTTTTTTTATAATATTTAATAAATATAAGGAGCAGTTGCAAACCTAGCAAATCTTTTAGTAATATTTGTAAAAATAATAACTCTAAAAAATATTTGTAAAAATAATAAATTTTGATCGTGTGAATTAGTGATAAACATTGAATTACATATTTTTACAGTAAATTTATCACTGATACATGCATTAATCATGTTAATCATAAAAATTACTATATTTGGAAATAGTTTTTAGAGTTGCTGATGAAATTTCCCAAAATATAAAGATACTATTAATATATTCAATCTGACGATGATAAACCATAATAAGAAAGTAAGTAAGTAAAATTCCTCCTATAAATTTGAATATAGCTCAATTAGTTAGATATTGGTAATGTCTTTTATAATAAAAGAGTTGGAGCCTTCTCTCTCACAATTTGATGTAACATGTCAAAAAAATTCAATTCCTCTTTAACAGTATAAAGCTAAATATATATATATATATATATATATTTATTTTTCAGGGTTAATTTCTTATTGACAATTAATGTTGTTTATTTACTTTTATATATATATATATATATATATATATAAAACTAAATACAATTATGAAAATTAAATTATATTGTGAAAAGCAAACATACCGATAAACTTCCTTAATTAAATGATATGTATTAATCATATAATTATTAGGAGAATAAAAATTTAGATCACAATAATGGATAAAAATATTTATTTATTTAGTTTATTAGTGTAATTAATTCTTTTTACAATTCTGACATAAATTATAATGAAAAGTAACCATAAAAAGATATACATCATCCAAATAATAAAAATTTAGATCACAATAAAATAATTACCTTTTTCAAATGGTTACACTCACTAAAATAATTAACCATTTTCTTATAGGTAATTAACAACACCTTCAAAATGGGCATGTGACTATTAATCATCACTTCACCCAAAAAGGAAAAAAACTCATTATTTCTCCCCTTAGCAAATCTAAAAAATCCACACTTCTAAAATTAAAAATTAAAAAAAAGAAAAAAAAAATGTATACAAATTTATTTGTAGGTAAATTTGAATCATCTCCATTTGAGAAGATTAGGTGAAGAAGGACTAAAATTAAGATTTGAAAATGAAAGTTTCCACACTTTCACTTCCCCATCAAGACTTCCACTACACATCATCAAAACCCCTTCACCACAATCATTTTTATCCACTACCAACGACCTCACCGGTTTCTGATGTCCTTCCAATACAGACAAACAATTATACCTCCCATCTTGTCCACGTTGCCAAATCCTCACCGTACAATCCGCTGACCCACTCATCAACAAATCAGAGACGTTGATCAAGCTTAAAATCGCTTTCCTATGACCTCTCAATGCACCAATCACAGCCATATGATTCGCACTATCCTCTCGTTCCCACACTAATATCGAACGATCGCACGCACCCGAAAACAGCAACGATCCGTCGTCGTTTAACGCCAACGCATTAACCGCCGATTTATGCTTCTCCAACGTCGCCACTAACACGTGCCGTTTCTCTCCCGGCGGTTTCGACCAAACTCTAATTCTCCGATCCGCCGATCCTGTGTAAACGATTCCCCCGTTCGAGACCACGACGGCGTTAATGGCATCTTCGTGAGCTTTCACCGATTCAATACATCGGTGATCGGATTCTCTCCAAATCTTTAAGGTCTTATCCCAGGAAACGGAGTAGATCAATCCGTCGTGCACTGCGAGTCCCGTGACGGCATCTGCGTGTTGAATCCAGAGAAGCTTCTTATGACGGCGGACATTAACGTAATTTTTCGGGAGAATGAAACGGCGAAGCTTGTCGTTGACGGTTGGAAGAGTGGAGATCAGTTTATGCTGTTTATTATTATTGTTATCCTTGTCTGTAATTTTAATTTTCCAGACGCGAATCTTTCCGTCTTGATGAGAAGTTAGGGTTTTGCCATTGATGAAGGAAATTCCCTTAACAGAACCGGAATTCGAATCTTGAAGATTGAATGAATCAACGAGAGAGAAGGAATCGGTACGATCGTAGACGTTGATTTGGTGATTAGAGGCGGCGTAGAGAAAGTTGGCATGGACGGAGAGAGAGGAGATCGGGAAAGAGGAAGGGAGATTGAAGAGATGAGAAACAGAGAGGTTTAGGGTTTCGGAATTGGGGAGTTTATGGAGAGAAGGAATGGAAGGGAGAGATTGAAGAGAGAGATTGCTGTACAGACTGGAATTACTGGTAGTGTCGGAGATAGAAGAAGAGGAAGAGGAATTGCCGGAAGTGTCGGAGAATAAGAACGGCGGTGATGGATTTAGCTTATTTGGTTCGTCGGCGGTGGCGGTGAAGGTGGAGGAGGAGCAGAGGGTCAGCCATGGATGAAGCTTCTTCATTCTGTAAGAGAGAGAGATGGGATAAGGCAGAGAAATGAATTATGAGGAAGGGATATATATAGGGAGGGAAAATGAGGAAGGGGAAGCTGAAAAGGAAGGGCCAATGAGAAGTTGACACGTGGATGATAAGGATTCATTTTTGGAAGTGTGACGGTACGAATACGATACGTTTTACGGTTTTAGTACAAACGTTGATCAAACTCAAACGAAGAGGGTAATTTCGGCAACATATATGTTTTTTTTTTTTTTTAAATGGTAACTACACTTGGGTACATTACACATTTAATTCTTGGTTTTGAGCATTATATTTATTTGGTATTTAATTTTTAAAAATTTATATTTTTTCAATTTTTATATATAGTTTAAGCTTTTAATTTATAATAGAATTTTATGTGATATTTATAAATATGTTAGTGTTTAAAATTATTTATAAGTGTAATAGTTGTTTTTTTTTTTTATTGAGTTAAGATTTAAGTCTTTTTTAATATTTTTTAAATTAACTCCTTCTCTTTTTTTTTTTTTTTTTTTTTTTGATCTTAATTTTTTTTCAACATTTCTCATTTCATGTTGTACTTTTTTCAATTATTTTATGATTTATGTTGTAAACGAATTTTTTAAAAATGACATCTTATTCAAGAAGATAAATATTTTATTTACGAATATTTTATTAAAACTTACTAAAAATACGTTTAATTTAATGTTAATTTTAAGATTTTAAAAGTTAGTAAAAAATTCTGACCCGATCAAAATATGTTATATTTTTAAAAGTTGATAGTTTTATAAATATTATAGAAAAATTTGCTAGATTTACAACTCCACATTTTTATTATTTATTTATACTATTTTTTTTGTGCTATCACGTTGGTATGAAATTAATTTTAAAAAAACATTTAAGTGTGTTTCAATTATTTATTTATTTAAATGTATGATTTTAATAAATGATTTGTTGACTGTTATTTACATAATTAAATTAAATAGTAAGTCATAATAAATAATTTATTTAACGTTTTCAATTTAAAAAATGAGAGTAACTATTCATACATCTTATTATTTAATAACAATAAAATAGAAGTTATATATCTCTAAAGCTTTTTTTTCTTGTCAACTTAAACATAATTCAAATAGTTAGACATCCTTTCTTCTCATGAATTTTTCTTTTAATTTCCGAGTAAGCGCAGTTATAAAGTGGAGACAGCAAGATTATAGCTAATAAAGCAAGTTGCGGTTTAAACGCGGGGTGTGAGATGGTCATGTCTTGTTGAAGAAAAATGCCAAAATGAAAAAGGGTAAAAAGAAAGGGAAAGAGGAAGCTTACTTTGAGGCTTCATTTATCTGTTTGTTAACTTATTGGGTCCCTTGTCGGGAATGGGAGTGTCTCCTTCCTCAAGTCATTCTCCCTCACCAAAAATTATTGGGACCCCAATACCTTCAATTTTAATATCTATCATGGTAACTATTTTAGAATTTTAAAAAATAGTAAGAGGGTAAAATGTAAATGAAACCCATGTGGTTTGTTTCAAATGCATGAACACCTCTTGTGGTTTAAAAATGACAAATCACACCTATGTGGTTTCAAATTTTTTCAATCAGACCTCTCTCTTTTAATGCCATTAATTTTCTTTTAATCATAACTTCTTCGTTTGAATTCGATTCGGATGATTCAAGATATTTTAAAATCCTCATTTCAGTCTCTACACTACGATCATTTAAAAACTTCTAAATCATTAATAAACAAAAGAGTTAATAGTGTCAATCATACCTAGTACTTTGATGCTAATAAACTCTTTTATTTATTAATCATTTTAAAGTTTTAAAGTGACTATTATATAGAGCCTGAAATGAGGATTCTAAAACATCTTGAATAATCCAAATCGGAGGTCAGAAGAAGAAGTTATGGCTAAAATAAAATTATTGGCATTGAAGGAGAGGAGTCTGATTGAAAAAATTTGGAATCACAAGGGTGTGATTTGCCATTTTCAAACCACAGGGGGTGTTTATGCATTTGAAACAAACTACATGGGTCTCATTTGCATTTTACTCTTTTAAAAAATAGTAAGTGACCGTTTGAGATAGTTTTTAAAGTGTTTTTGATAATTATTCAAAAACACTTTTGAAATTTTTATAAAAAAATATGTGTGGATTGAATTTCATGCATGCTTGTTTTTGAACCATGTAGAAAAATAAATGTTATTCTTAAAAAAAATTTAAATTTTTGCTATTTTTAAAATATCCATTCATAAAATACTATTTTTGAAAACCTCTTTTTATAGGGTCCAAGAGGCTTTTTTTAATAGTAAATTTGAAATATAGTAGAGTACTCTAAAAAATAAAAAAATGACACTTTTTAATATTCATCAATTTAATGAATGGAAATAAAGTATTAACTTAAAAAATTCATTAAAAAATTGATTGAAATTCAAAGTATCTTAATAACCATCGTAACAAAATAATAAGTACAATGAAAAAAAATGTTTTTTTTATTTACTATCAAATTTTTACTATATATGAAATTAAGATAATTTCTCAATTTTTAGCCATCTAATTTTTAATTATTAAACTTTAAGATCATGAGTTGTATACTAGTTGGGAGTGGAATTTTTATTACTTTAAACCCTGCACAAAATCTCACTTAGAAGATTTTTCTAGTTTAGTTTTTTCTTCTTCTTAATATTATATAAAATTTAGGTAGGAAAGATTAACTTTCAAATTCATAACAAAAGATGCTCAAGTAAGCTCTAATCTTGTTGAATTACCTGATAATCTCAATTATTTTCCCTCTCTTTTTTTTTTTTTCCTTTTAAAATATGATCAAGTTGATGGTGTGACATTTTCCAAGTTATTTGGTTTCTTTCTTAACTTTTGGTTTCCTTTTATGGTTTCTGTTTTTGGCTGACTTATTTAATAATTTTAAAAGAAATAACATAATGATTATGAAATATGCAACTTGCTTAGGTAAAGTTTTTTTTCTTTTTTCTTTCTTGAAACAAAATCATTTCATATTACATCCAGTATGGCAGCTTCCCTTGAGTTCGATGGTATTAGCTAGTGGGGATATTTCAAGGCTAGATAGAGGACCCTACTATTTGTTCAAAGGGATTCACTTGTCTGTATTCAAGGTACGCATATAATCGACTCGTGAACGGATTTTCTTTAAAACTTTATGTTGTGGATGGAATTATATTAGTACAAGTGGAATTTTTAAACTTGTTTAAATAATGCACAATCGGTATGTCTACGTCACCTGAAAAGATAAAGATACATCACCTAGGAAGCTAGATCTACGTCATCTAATAAGACTACGTATCAAATACCAAGAAACTACATTATATTGATACCCAATCAAACGATGACATGTGGCGTGACCAACAAGTGACACGTCGTTGGGAAGCAACACGTGGCCCAATCCTGATGTGACAGGTGGCACGATGATGTCATCAACCTCCTTTAATATAAATAGGGGAAGAAATTCATTCATAAGGTAACTAATTTCTACTACAATTCTCTCTGGCACACTAGCTCTGCTTGCACTGACTTAATGTTGAGAATAACTCTAAGGGCCACTCCTCTCATTACCAATTGGTTTTGAGATGGATGCCCACATTATTAATATGGTATCAGAGCCCAACAAGCCCAAACGGGCATTCGAACCAAAAAATGGGATTCGACCCAAGAATGGTGAGCCCAAAAGAGGCACCATCTTGAGGGGGCATGTTGAGAATAACTCTAAGGGTCACTCCTCTCGTTACCAATTGGTTTTGAGATGGATGCCCACATTATTAATATGGTATCAGAGCCCAACAAGCCCAAACGGGCATTCGATCCAAAAAATGAGATTCGACCCAAGAATGGTGAGCCCAAAAGAGGCACCATCTTGAGGGGGCATGTTGAGAATAACTCTAAGGGTCACTCCTTTCGTTACCAATTGGTTTTGAGATGGATACCCACATTATTAATATGGTATCAGAGCCCAACAAGCCCAAACGGGCATTCGATCCAAAAATGGGATTCGACCCAAGAATGGTGAGCCCAAAAGAGGCACCATCTTGAGGGGGCATGTTGAGAATAACTCTAAGGGCCACTCCTCTCATTACCAATTGGTTTTGAGATTGATGCCCACATTATTAATATGGTATCAGAGCCCAACAAGCCCAAACGGGCATTCGATCCAAAAATGGGATTCGACCCAAGAATGGTGAGCCCAAAAGGGCACCATCTTGAGGGGCATGTCGAGAATAACCTACAGGGCCACCTCTCATTACCAATTAGTTTTGAGATGGATGCCCACATTATTAATACTTAAGCATCGGAGGGTGTAAGCCAAGACCACACCACCTGCTCTCTTTATTTCTGTGCGCGTACATACAGTGCTCGTCAACTACTCAGCATATCACCTACGCAGCACCTCCAGTGCAGCGCACTACATCCGACTCGTCCCTTACTTTCAATTCTTTGCTTACGTGGAAGCTATCCATTTTTTCGCAATAACATTTGGCGCCGTCTGTGGGAAGAGTATATAACTAAGTGCTCTACCATCAAGGATGAGTCGTAGAAGTCAGCAACATGGTAATGATATAGATGACGGTGAAAACCGTAACCCCCATAATACGAGATATCAAACTCGTAGAACTAGAGAACGACAACAACAACAACAACAAGCTGATGAAAATCAAGAAGTAGTTAGAGTTGTGGCAATGCCAGACGGAAGGGTAGATGCTCTAGAAGAGCAAGTTCGAGGTGTGAATCGAGATCTTGGTAAAGTACTCGAAATTCTTACATAAAAAACTGATCATCAAGCTCCTGCTCACAACCAGGAAGTACAATCCAAGAAAGACAAAGAACCTATAGAGCGTATAGGTGAATCACGAAATCATGAGAATGGTGGTTCAAAGGGGAAGTCAGAACTAAATATCCAGGACAGTTCATCTTCCTCTCATAACTCTTCTCGCAACAAACAACCTAGTAAAAAACGAAAGCCCGACCTCAGAGAAATTCTCAATAAAAAAAAAAGAACATTCAAATGTTGTGAAGTCTACTGCAGTAAGTGCCCAGCCTTGGGCGCAAGAGTTGCCAGAGTTGAAAAAACTCCAAGATCAACTTGGTCATATGAAGAAAGAGTATAGAGGAAAGACTTCTCTTGCACTAGAAGATCTACTTGAGCAAACTGAACCGTTATTCACCGATGATATAATGGAGGTGAAACTTCCCACCAAATTCAAAATGCCAACTATGACCACGTATGACGGTTCAAAAGATCCACTCGAGCATGTCGATACGTTTCGGACTTGGATGGAGCTCCAGGGAGTCCGAGATGCTATAAAGAGCAGGGAATTCCCTCTTACATTAGGAGGCCCAACACGCGGATGGTACAAGAAGCTCAAGCCAAGGTCTATCTCTTCATTTAAAGACCTTACTCGATCATTTGTAACTCAATTTCTTGGTGGAAGGGATCACAAGAAACCAGCTACGCATCTGTTGACTGTGCGTCAGAAGTCAGATGAGAGCCTCCGTGACTATGTAGTGAGATTTAATAGTGAGGCGTTGAAGGTGGAAGGTTATTGTGACGACATAGCTCTGACTGCTGTTATGGCCGGCTTGAAAGATGAAAAGTTCTTGTGGTCAGTAGGAAAGAAAACACCACTACATATACCGAGCTCCTCACTAGAGCGCAAAAATATATGAGCGCTGGAGAATTACTTAATGCAATAAAGACTTCAGATGAAGAAGGTAGTAGTAAACTATCAGACCACAAGAAGAGAGACAGAACAGAAGATTTTTCCTGGAAGACTGATCGTCATGAGGATGACAAAAGAAGGAGATCAGGTGACCAACTTGACAAGCAAAGTTTTCCTTCTAGTAAGTTTAAAAAATACACTCCTACCACGGACCCGATTGAACAATTACTCTTGGAGATCAAAGACAAAAACTTGGTAAGGTCGTCTAGGATGATAACGGGGTCAAACAAGAGGAACAAAGACAAGTATTGCCTCTTCCACAAAGACCACGGGCATACCACCTCTGATTGCTTCGATCTCAAGGAAGAAATTGAGACCTTAATTCAAAAAGGGTACTTGAAGGAATTTGTGATAAGTAAGAGGGATGAGGAAGATCAGAACTGTGATAATCAAAATTTTCCATATGGAGAAATAAAGATCATCTTTAGAGGCCCGACTATTGAAAAAGAGCCCAAGCCCTAAAAAGGACCATGCTAGGTCACTGGGGTATTGGTCAAGGCATCAGCACATTGATTGATCTCATCTAAAAGGCCCTACTCTATCTACGATGACGTCAAGCAACTTATATTTCATTTCAACAATTTTATTTATTTAAGTTTTCATTTCCAATAAATTTTTTTATTGTAAGTAGTTCAACAATAAAATGAACAAGATTGTATATTTTCTACTTATTGCATTTACGAGAGTTGAATCATTTAGAGAACTCTTAGACTCGAGTTAGATTTCAAGACGTAAAACTCTACTCGAGTGGGGACCAACTACGTGAACCTACTACAAAAAGTTCTAAGTCCGCCACGGTGGAAGAGCTAAATAAAAAAAACTAAGTCTACTAGGGAGTGCAGGGCTCGCAA
Organism: Gynostemma pentaphyllum; assembly: GCA_028015215.1. Taxonomy (NCBI): domain Eukaryota; kingdom Viridiplantae; phylum Streptophyta; class Magnoliopsida; order Cucurbitales; family Cucurbitaceae; genus Gynostemma; species Gynostemma pentaphyllum. The sequence continues at coordinate 2,026,477 of CM051352.1, read as the reverse complement.
GAGCCGTACCTAGTAGAAGAGTTTAAAATGACTAAAAATTCTAAGTCTACCAGGGAGTGCATGGCTCACACGAGCTGCACCTGGAAGAAGAATTGAAAACGACTAAAAAATTCTAAGTCTACCAGGGAGTGCAGGGCTCACACGAGTTGCACCTAGTAGAAGAATTTAAAACGACTAAAAAATTCTAAGTCTACCAGGGAGTGCAAGGCTCGCACGAGTTGCACCTGATAGAAGAATTTAAAAACGACTATAAAATTCCAAGTCTACTAGGGAGTGCAGGGCTCGTACGAGCCGCACCTGGTAGAAGAATTTAAAATGACTAAAATTTTCTAAGTCTACCAGGGAGTGCAGGGCTTGCATGAGCCGCACCTGGTAGGAGATTTTTTTTAAAAAAAATGTCAACGGTCGAAGGTCAAAAAGTCAACCGTCGACGGGTCACAGGTCACGGGTCAACTAATCAAAAACGAGGTCATGCGATTTTTTACAAGTCTAAGACAAAATACAAATGACAAGGTTCTGATGACGAACCCCTATTGACATAGCCCTGATGACAAAGCCCTAATGACAACGCCTAAATGACGATGTCTCATCATAAGGTATAAATCTTCAAGGCAAGGCAAAAAAAAAAGGTCAACTATCAAAGGTCAAAAAGTCAACGGTCAACCGTCATGTAACAACCCGATTTTTCGCATATGAGTAGTTTAGCCTTTTCACCAATTTTGATCCAAATAACATTATCATTAGTTTTCCTGAACCGTCGTGTCGCTACGAGTCCAACAAAATTGACTAGGCTCAATTCCGAGTCCCGAGTAAAAAGTTATGGCCTGAATACCATTTACGCCCCTAACTTATATTATTCTTTCAGGGGCACTATCGTCATTTCTTAGTCAACCTATTGACACAAAAACCTAGATCAAAGAGGTGTTTCTTTCATTTTCTCTCGTTCTCAACCGCAGTTGTAGTCGTCCTTACGCTTAGCCGTCTATTCGACAATTTCATGCTCGTTTTTCCTCTAATCCTCAAGTCACAAACCTTCTCATCTAGCCGGAATTTCGCTCGAGTTCCTCGCCGTTTACATCATTTTGTTGGGGTAGACTCTTCACTTTTTATCCATTCGTCTGTTCCTTTGATTTAGGGTGGTTTTGAGTCTATTTACAACTGAATCAAAGTGGTTTTCTTGCTATTCGTTGGGAGATTTAAGCTCGCCGGTTTCTGGTTTGTTTCTCGCTGGTTTTGAGACGTTTTGGCTTCCTTTTTTCGCAGAGATCGGGTTTGTTTTGGGTTGTCATCAATCACATTTGTCATGGTTCCTCGTTCTGGACATCTCTGATCACGTTCCCAATTGATTTCCCCGTCGCACGAGCTCAGATCAAGCTATTTGGTCATCGCCGGAAGTCTTGGTAAGCAACTGGTTATTTTCTTCATGTTTTCCTTACGTGCAGGTGTGATGGAGAAGAAACGGTCCAGTTGGACCGGATGGGCTGGTTCAACTGAACCGGTTCAGCTGGTCCAACTGGTTCAGGGGTTATTTTTAGCCAATTTTCGTCCCGTTAATCCGGTTCTCGTAAAATTGACATTAATTAAATGTTGTCACAGGTCTTGGGCATATCTAGGATTTTATTTGGCTTTATTTTGAGTTCGATTGCTCGTTCAATTTGCTATTAAGGTAGGTTAATTCCTACTTAGAAGTTAAATTGAATTCATTGTGATTGCTTGTTTGTTAAGTGATTTTTATGGTATTTTCGGGAGATGAATTATCGATGATTATCGATGATTATTATTATTATTATTATTATTATTATTATTATTATTATTATTATTATTATTATTGATTTTAATTATTATTATTATTATTGTTGTTGTTGTTGTTGTTGTTGTTGTGGTTGATTTTAATTATTATTATTGTTGTTGTTGCTGTTGTCGTCGTTGATTTTAATTATTATTATTATTATTATTATTATTATTGTTTTTAATTATTATTATTATGTGCTCGTTTGATTTGCAAATATTGTATTTATTTAATTTATGTTCGTTAATTGGTTATGTGCTATAATTAGGGTTTAATAACGATTAAAGTTTAAACTAACATAATAAACACATCTATTAAATTCGTAGAGTCGAATGCTTAGCATGACACGTTATCATGAGTGGCCCTATACCTCACTATGATACATATATGCGAATTTAATAGCAACAAACATAATAAATATCTATTAAATTTGTAGAGTTGCATGTATATCATGACACGTATCATGAGTGGCCTTATACCCCACTATGGTACATATATGCAAATTTAATAGTAAGTTGAACATAATAAATATCTATTAAATTTGTAGTCTCGCATGTATATCATGGCACGTATCATGAAGTGACCCTATACCCCATTATGATAATATATGCAAATTTAATAGTAATAAAAGAGATGACGTAGGCTAAGTACCTACATAGTGGTTATGATCTTTCAGAGCTGAGTCAGTTATTCTGTGGAGTTGTAGGCTAAGTACCTATGAATTATTGATAAATGGTGGAAACGGACGAGTATCCATAAGTTATTATAATTATATGATTATGTGTTGAATTTAATTTGCTTATTTGAGTATGGACTTAATCTACTAAGCAAAAAACTCACGGTATTCGAATGCCCTGCAAACTTTTATTTTGCAGGTAACATTAAGGATAACGGGAACCATGGCGATTGACGAGGATGAGGCTACATTGAGAGCCCTTAGGACTTATTATTTATTTGTTTCATTTCCTTTTTGAATATTTTATTTTATTGAGTTTTTGTTAGTCTTTATTTTTATGGAATTTCATTTTTACTTATTTTATTTGTTTTATTTTTTTTAAAATGGCGCCAAAAAAATGGTTTTATTTTGAATATCTTTTGGGTTATAAATAAACGCTTCCGCTACTATTTGGTTTAACTCCGTTTTAATTATGTTTTAAATGACTCATTATTTATTTATTGGTTATTTTGGGTCGGGTCGTCACACGTCATCGGGTCAAAGTTCAACTGGTCATAGGACGGGGTCAAACAATTTTTACAGCTCCAAAACAAAGTACAAATGACAAGGCACTGATAACAAAGAACTATTGACATAGCCCTGATAACAAAGCCTTGATGCCAAAGCCCTATTGACATAGCCCTGTTGACACAACCTTGATGACAAAGCCCTATTGACACACTCCTGATGACGCAACCCTGATGACAAAGCCCTATTGACACAGCCTTGATGACATAGCCCTGATGACAACGCCCAAATGACGAAGTCTCGTTTCAAGCTACAAATCAACAAGGCAAGATAAAGTCCAAGTAAAAAAAAAATTGTTGAGCGCCGGGAAAGAAAAAAAAATTCTCATTTCTCTACTTTCTAGTTAATTAAATTTTTTCTCTACAATGGACATTGAAGACTTACATTTATACTATGATTTTAGAAGTAAATTTTACTCCTAAAATCATAGGGGGAGTACTTGATGATTGAATCAGACAACTTAGACATACAACCCAACTCCAAAATGACCAGAACAGAAAATTCAAACTACCAAACTCCAATACTTAGTATTTTCTCAAAATTTTGACGACTAGAAAAGCAGAAAATTCACACTACAAACTTCAACACTTAGAATATTTTCAGATATATCACCGAGGCAAAATTCCACTTTGAAAGAATACTCCCAAGCAATAGTGAACTCACGTCTCAACTCAACTCGGGAGTAGGGGGCCACTGTTGTGGGTCACCATCATCAATGGGCCGAGCTGAGCTGGCTCGGCCCAAACATTAGAAGGCTCAAGCTCGGCTCGGGCTCGAGCCCAACGAGCCTTTGCTATTGGTCGAGTCGAGCCGGCTCGGCCCAATCTAAAATATTAAGGCTCGCGGCTCGGCTCATGGGCTAGGCTCATCGAGCCGAGCTTGGGCTCTGGCTCGTTGGAGCGAGCCAAGCTCAGCCTATCATATAAGTTCATTTTTGTATTATATTTTCTCAACAACCAATGATGTATAACTTTCGAATCACTTTTTAAAAAAAATTAAGTGTTAACAAAATTAATATATTAAACTTATTATTTTAAATAACAATTTTATCCGTAAAATAATTTAACTATTTTATTTTATCTTATTTAGTAATTACACAAAAGTATCAACTTTAAAAAATAGATATTTTTATTAATTATTTCATATATTAATATTTGAGAATAATGTGCATCACTACAATATAAGTAAAAAAAAATATCAAAGGGATAGATTCAAAAAAACATATCAAAGAGATAGTCAACGACTCTCTCTATTAGAGCACGCTTAAGTTTAATTTTAATTTGTTTTTTAAACTCTATTGTTAAGTTATAATAGAGTTTTTTTTAGAACTCTATTGTTAACTTATAATAGAATTTTTTATCTTAAATTTTTAAAATGGTAATAATATAAAATTTTATTTAAATAGTAAATAAATATTACGAGTTTTATTTGGGCCGAGCTTGAGCCGGTTCGTTGGATCAGCCTTATGGAGGTTCAAACGAGCCTGCCCACGAGCCGGTTCGTTCAAAAAAAGGGAGGCTCATATCCAATCCAAACAATTAACGAGCCGAGCCGAGCCGGCCCGTCAAACGTTGACTTTCGAGCCGAGCTTGTGCCGAGCCCGATCCGAGTCAGGGCCGGCCTTTAGGCCGCGAGCCATATGATGATGGTGAGTTGTGGGTGAAATTATATCAGTACAAGTGGAATTTCTAAACTTATTCAAAGAATGCACAATTGGCATGTCTACGTCACCTGAAAAGATAAAGCTACATTACCTAGGAGGCTACGTCTACGTCATCTAATAAGACTACGTATCAAATACCAATAAACTACATTATATTGACATCCAATCAAACGATGACACGTGGCGTGACCAACAAGTGACACGTCGTTGGGAAGCAACACGTGGTCCAATCCTGATGTGACACGTGGCACGATGATGTCATCAACCTCCTTTCATATAAATAGGGGAAGAAATTCATTCATTAGGTAACTAATTTCTACTACAATTCTCTCTGGCACACTAGCTCTGCTTGCACTGACTTAAGCATCAGAGGGTGTTAGGCCGGCACCACACTGGTGCTCTCTTTATTTCCTGTGCAGGTGTGACGCCTCGGGTTTTTTTGGTAAGTTTTAAAAAAATATATATATATAATATTTTCCCTTTTTGAATCTCTTAAATTGTTTAAGAATAAAGTGTTTAAAATTAATTCTTATTATTAAGAATTAATTTAAAATATCTTTAGACTTAGATATTAGAGGGATTTTATTTTATTAAATAAATGATTTTTTTTTTTAAAAAAAATAAAGGGGGGAGGCGTAAAAGAAAGGAGGAAAAGAAAAAAAAAAGGACATCTCAGTTGCTCATCTTCCTGTTTCACGTAAAACCTAGACAGAGAAGAAAAGGTAGGTATTCTTCTCCTTCTTCATCTCCTTCTTTGATCTTTCAATTTTGAGATCAATCGATTCCGATTAATCGAGTTGTAAATCCTTGATTTATAGGTGTTTTGTTGCTTAGGATTTTCTCTTTGGTGGCTTTGTGGAAGAGTCTCTTCCGGTTTGAATCGAGGTAATGTTCTAATTCCTTAAATTCCTGGAAGTTTCGATTTTAGAATTCTTTTGGTTTATGAAAAACCCTTTGAAAAATCACCATTCTTCCTCCAATTATCAAACCTTGAAACCCTAATTCTTTTGGAAAATCTTACCTAAACTGAATTGTACCACGAACCGGCGCGACGGGGACACCGGAAGAGGGGGGGCGGCCACCTCCGCTTACTCCCATCGCCCCGTGTGGGGGGCGGCGGCGGGCAGCTTCTTTTTCTTTGCCGCCGCCACCAAGAAGGGGCCCCTTCAGGGGCTGACTTTGCTTCATTTTTTTTGGGATTTTTCGCCGTGGGTCCCCGTCCTTCATCCTTGTATGTTGGGTAAAATTTTGGATGCATTTTAATTTGGATAGGTGGTGTTTCAGGTGCTCGGGATCGTTGATAAAGCTTAAGGTTTTAGAATTTTAATTTGCAAACTAAGGTGAGTAGAAGTTGTTAAGGTTTGAATTATTTCATGTTTGGTTTACCTTTTTCTTTATTAGTTTAACCTCTAAATTTTGGAATTAATCTTGGATGTTTAAAGTGACAAAAGAGGTTGTTTGAGTTGAATTAAAAACTTGGAAGAATTTAATTTAAAGCATGCTTTAAAGATTTGAGTTTAAGAAGGAGGTTAATTGTATCGATTTGAGTTGTTTGGTTGACCCATAGATTTATATCTTTTCTTTCTTGGATGATCGTTGAATGATTTAAAACTGTTGTGAGAAGTTTTAATGTTTGGTGTAATGCAATTTAAATGACAACTTCATGTTAGTGCCAATTAGGAAAGTTTAGGCTTAGGCGGTTAGTTAGATACTGTTGCTGGATGTATTATTCTGGACTTGTGATATTTTATTTCGACGTGTAGGTTATGTTTTTCTTTTGGGAGTTAAGAAAATATAGCCGTTATGCCGCCGATTTCTCTTTAAAATTTTTAGTAGATCCTAAGTTTTGCTTAAGGGGTGAAATAGCATAGGCGTAGGCTAGTCTCACCTCTAGATTTGTAAAGGTTTTTGGGAGTGACCGAGTTCGATCCAAAGGTGTAAAGACCCGACTTTTCAGAGTAGCAAAACACACTTATTTTCAACAGCGGAAGACTCAATAAAATTCCTTTATTTAAAATAAAACAAACTTCATAATCATTGAGAATTTAAAACAAAAGAAACTCCGGAGTTCAACTTTTAAACCAAAACAACAACATTCAAAATATAAGAGTAAAGACAAAAGGGTCTAAAAATCAACTACAACTCACAACGACTCAATAATTCAAATGAAGTTTATAAACTTAGTTCATCATTCAAAAAGAAGAATAAATTAGGCGCCTCCATGACATGAACGCTCATCTCTTCCACTACATCAACCGCCACCTCTCGGTCCATTGTTATGAAAAATAACCACGATAGCCCGTGAGGCTAAAGCAGTGAGAAAACGAATCAAACAACAATAAAGTCTTAGGTAGTCTCTAACAACCCAAATCGAGTCCCAAGCTCTCAACACTCTTCCAAGGACTCTTACACTCCAATCGTCACTTAACCCTCATCTCATTCTTTATTCAATATATATTCGCTATCATTCTACACCCATTATCAACACTTAACTCTTTCATGGAAACCACCTCCCTCAAATATTTACCAAATATATTACTCAAGTCACAACATCTAACTCACACTTAATACAATCAAGCCGATCACAAGTTCAATTAATTAAACAAACATTCTCTTTTCACAACACCACTAAGAAGGCGGTTCCTCCGGAACTACTACCACTTCTTAGTACCTGGTTATAGCCTCAACTATAACTGTTATTCACCTAATGAATCATTCGTACGAGCAATGATCATTAGTACCCGGTTATGGACCTTTCCATAACTAAAATGACTAAGCGTTGAGCTCGTAGCCTCAACACTAGTAAATATATTTTAATCAATCTCAATTCATCATCACAACCACATCAACCTCATAATAATAATCATTCAAAATCAGTTTATAATATTAAAATACAGCAGCCCACTCAGTTTTACATACACTTCACAAAACTGCCGAAAAACAAGAAAACTGTCGAAAACTGCCGAAAATCAAAATATGAACTTTTATGAATCCTAACTCAAAACTTAAGGCTATTGGCACTAAAAATCATCAAATAATTCCAGATTTATACTCATTATCATCCAGAGGCAAAACGAAACTAAAAACATCACTTTTGGTGAAAACGGCCTTCACAAGTTCTAACCGAAAACATTATTTTCTCCCAATTGTTTTTCGGTGTTTCCAATATTATTTCTCTTCCTAAATTTCCAGAATTACATATTTAATTATATGTGAAAGAATAAGCTACGGTAAGGGCTTTAGATTTCTCCAAAACCTTACCGTTGAATAACCCGTTAACTCACCTCGGAAAATTGCTTAAACCGAAAACAAGCTACTTCCCTCGACGAACCAGACCTGAAACGAAGACTCTAAATAGCTTAAAATACCATTTAAAATATATTACAATCAAACAAAGAGGTTTGGGGTTCGGTGGATCAAAGAACGGAAATCAAACGGCGAAGGAAATTGGCTAAGTGTGGGCGTGGGGGTGTGTGGGTACCGCGGCTGGCCATGGTCATTGGGACGTGGTTCAGTTGCGGTTTCGTAGTTGGGGTGATCGATCTTGATGGTTTAGGTGTTGGTAATCAAGATCGATTAGGTATTTGGCCACGGTTTCGGAAATTGGCAATTATGGAGATCAATACAATGGCTAGGGTTCTTGGTGTTCATAAAGTGATTATAAAAATCAAAAATCCAGAATTAAAAAGGTTGTTAAATCCAACCCAAAAAGCTTACCCGTTCAACGAAATTCAAGGAAAAAGGCCCCGATCTTCCTCCTTCGATTCGGGCAATTTCCACCGATCCCCTAATTAACAATTGCGAAAATCCTATCATTAACCACACCTAACCCCACGGCATCAAGAAAAAGAGAGAAGAGAAGTTTCGTTACCTTCGACCAAAATCGCTTCCAAAATGCTTAGATCCAAAAACCCGATTCACCAACGATCAATCAACGAGCGAACGACAAATCTCTTCCTTCTCTTTCACTATGAGGGCGGCGGCAGGGTGTGGGGAAGATGAGGAAAATTTTCTCCTTCCTTTCCTTAGTTAAAATTAGGTCAAAATCCCGAGTTCCCTTAATTACGAAACTGCCACTCGTCTTAAAACGTCCATAACTTGATCACCGGGTCTCAGAATGACAAACCGTCAGTTGCGTTGGAATCGTGACATCGAGACGATCAATTTTATGTCAAAACATTAATCAAATCATAAGTTTCAAATTTCGAGGTTTTTCGGGAAAGATTACCATAATACCCTTTTTGAAAGTGACGGGGCGTTACAAAAGGGTTAGTTGGATCTTTTTGGCTTGTAAGGCGTTGTGGTTGGTTTGTGGGAAATCATATTACTTTAAAATACCTTGGGTAATATGGTTGTAGGTTCACATTAGGCAAGGCCATGTTAATGAAGAATAGCTGTTAGGGGAGATTATTTAGTGTGCACAACTTAAATAACACCTAACGGGGCAGGTTCATTCCATCCGTACAATGGAAAAGAATATCCCTAAAGGATTTAAATTGTAGAAAAATTATGTTTTAAATTCCTTATGGGCGTAGTCTCTCTTTGTTTGTTAATAAGAGGAGATTAAAGGTATTAACTGGAAAGTTTTCGATTAGTTTTAAATTGTAGAAAAATTATGTTTAAAACTAATTCGAATAGAGATAACTTTTAAGTTTTGTGGTAAGCTTTATGACTCTTTGGGAGTGAGTGATTTATCGGATGTCGGTAAGGACGTATATGGACTTAAAGTCTTAGGAAAACCTCTCTATGGCATAATTCTTTCTTTAACAATTTTCTATTCACTGGGCGTAGCCTCATGATACTACATTATATTTTTTTTTCAGGTAAAGGAAAGAAGAAAACTAGCAAATGATGGATTCGTGGCGGGAGTGGTTGATTGATTTTACACGCCAGCGGTGTCTGTTTTATTTTTATTGTTGGGTCAAAAACGAATGATGTTTGTTTTGAAACCTTTGTTGTGGAACTATTTATTTGTTTTTGGACTTCAGTTTTGGGTTGAAGTATTGATTTTAATTCTTGTTTGTTTCAACTGATTCCAAGAATTTTAGTTTTGAAATGACCGGTCTGAACTAAATGTTTAGTTTTGATTTTTGAATAAATGACTTATTGAATTTAAATTGCTTCCGCTGTTGGTATTATGCTTTACATGTTTTTGGAAATATTTCGGGATGTTACAGCAGGTACATACAATGCCCGTCAACTACTTAGCATATCACCTATGCAGTACCTCCAGTGCAGCGCACTACATCCGACTCGTCCCTTACTTTCAATTCGTTGCTTACGTGGAAGCTATCCATTTTTACGCAACAACACTTTAAGATTGTGAGCTCAAATCATGTGTAGCTATCTATTTAGAATATTATTCTACGAGTGTGTCAATACTAAATCCTTAATATATAAAAGTGGTGATGTTTAAGAAACTTTTTTGGACTACTATACCCCTTTTAAAATCTTAAAATTACTAACATGTCATTATATATACTCTTTTAAAACCTTCAAATTACTAAAAATGCCATTATTATTTATAATTCACTATCTATTAAATGACTATTTATATTTTAAATAAAATATTTCTCTTTTTTTATAAATAAAATATTTCTCTTCATTGAATAAGAAATTGTCAATTTTATTAAATAAATTCCTTGGTTTTTTTATTGTTTTCACAACATCAAATTATAAAATAACTGAAAAAACAAGTACAACATATGAAAATGAATGTGATATTAAAATGAATTTATTGTTTAGATTTATCACCAATTTATGAAAAATAAATTATATTTAAGTATTCAAATATTAAATGATTTAATAAAGGTGACAGTGCTTTAATTTTAAAAAATATTAAAAAAAACTTAAATTGTTTAAAAGAAACAGTTAAGATTAAAAAAAAACTGCAACAAAATATAATTTATTGAATTAGTAATGGTATAATATTTTATAATATTTAAATAAATTTAAATTTTTTTAATTAAAATATTTAAAAGTTTAATATAATTTCTTAAATTTTAATTAAAATTAGAAATAAATAATCTATAAATGCAAAAATTAACTAACATATGTATATAGAACAAACAATTTATTTTTTATTTGGTAGTATAAATTTTAAAAATAAAGATGTTAAAAAAATCGTCTTTATATAAAAGCGTATAATTATGTAAATTAAAGAACTATACGATACTTTAAATATTAAATAACATAATAATATGTTGATAAAATCATTTCAAAAAAAATTTATAAACCATAGAAAAATCAAATAAAAAATATTTCTATCTTTTAAATATTTTTATGTTAGAAAAAATATCACGTGCGACGCACGTGGTAAAAGACTATTATTATAAAATCACATTAATGTCCCATAAAATTTATCGTGGTATATGTAAATTGATCAAACGCCATGAATATATATATAAAACATGTTACTTTTGTTTGATAATGATAGCTCAAGATGTGTTGTGCATCTTTTGTAGGTGAGAAGTTGGATTTATCTACTGAATAAAATATCTTTCCATAGGTTATAATGTTTCTTCAAAATGTGTGTTTTTTTCTTACAACCGCTTCTTCATTTCACAAATTGGTATTTAAATATTATTATGACAATATTGGATTTGTCAATGCTTGTATAATCTAATATAGATTTGGGATTTCTAAATATCATATTATACTCTATAATAATAACATAATTAAATTTTATTAAATCTTGAATTTGTCATCCCATACATCATCCCCTATCATTCCAAGGTATAATACATCTGGGAAATAATTATTTATTTCATTTGGAAACCCAAGGAATATTTTTTTTTATTAATTCAAATAAAAAAAAATTGTTATCATCAATTAATAAGAGCAACTTTTCATGGCTCATCAAATCAGGAAAGTCCTTTTCGATTCAGATGAAGCCCTATGAATAAAAGACAAGACATGATTGTAATCAACAAAAGAAATACAATTCAAACTAAAATTTGATCAACATTAATGCAATTTAATACAAGAGGGTCCTCACTGTATTATAGATAATAATAATTAAAAAAAAAAGCATGAATACGAAGATTCAACCTATGAGTTATCTAGTGATCAAAGAATTTTTCTTAACATCTCGAGTTCTTGAATTCAAACTATGTTTTTGGGCCTGTGGCAAACATGTCTATGTCTATAATGTTAGCCTATGAGTTTTCCAATATCAAGTATTATAGAATCGTGTGGTTGTTCTATGAGATTAATCGAGGTATGTAGAAACTCATTCAAACACTCACGTACATTTAAAAGAAAATGACAACGAGGAAGGAAGAGAGAGATAATGAAATAATAATTCAACTGATTATGATGTTTCATTATATTAAATAAAAACCAATGTAGCTGATGATGAAACTGTAGGCATAGTTAGGTGAACTGAGCAATCTTGATCATGGGTTGGAGGTTCTGGCAACATTGATACATGCAACAGATAATATTGTGGGAACATTGTGTTTTGGACAGTTATCCATTCCTTTCAAATTTTGTAGATTTTTCTCAAATTCACCCTCAAGATGGAGATTTTTTTAATCAATTTTATATATATATATTTTAATTTTTATAGGGTGGTTTTGAAAATATTTCGAAATCTACGGTAGTTTTGTTATGTTGATAGAAAAACTTATCTACTTTGTAGACGATTTCATTAATTTTAACTAAAATCGTCTACCAAATGAAAAAAAAATATATTGAAATCATCTATTGAGAACATGATTTCTAATGTGGCATAAAGTCAAATCAAAATTTAGACTAAAATCAATACTCACAGTAAAAAAAATGAAGCTTACTCATTATTTATATAGTATTTAGGGATATTTTAATCTTTAATAAACAAATTTTCTCTATTTAAAACCCTAAATTTGAGTTTGTGGCTATTGAATTTCAACTCTCAATCTTTGTCCAATTTATTGTTCATTAATATGAGTTTTTAATTGTTTTAAATTGATTTTTTTAAAGTAGATAGGATAATTGTTGAATTTTCTTGATAATTTTATTGCATCCGTCTATGATTTATATATAGCATTATTCATTGTTAAATTATTAATTAAATGAAAAACTTTAATTAATTACATATTTTTGTCTTGTTCATTTTTTTTTATATTGCAATTATGTAGTGATAATTTTATGTTCAACGTTTGTAAAAAGTTTAATTCATATTTATTAGAAAAGAAGTGAAACTAATTTTTTTTATAAATAATTTATTTTTTTTCTAAATTATAAATAATAATATTATATTTAGATGAAATCCAAATTTGATTATAAGCTATATAATTTGCTTCACAATTGTTTTAATTTCATTATTTCATACTTGTTTTCTAAGTAAATTATTTCATACTTGTTAATTGTTACATAAAATTAGTTAAATAATTTCATGATATAAAACATAGTTAATTTTAAAATTGATTCTTATTATTAGATTAAAAAAACATTTGAAAGAAAAATTAATCTCAATGATTTGAGATATAAAAATCAATATATATTTTTTTTTACCCCTCAAGAAGGGCCCACACTTTTTCTTTTTCTTTTTATCTTAGATTATATCAAAATGATAGATGCAAAGATCATTAAAATATCCATAATCAATATAAATGTTTTCAATGATTTACCTTTTAATACCTATTTATTGACCATTAACAATTTACTGTCTCTCTGACGGCTGTTTATTAGAAATAGAAAAAATGTGGTTTTTAAAAGACAAAACATGACTCAGAATTGATGAAGAAGGTAACAATAAATATGTATTTCTTGTTTGTTGTCTGTATTTCTTTCACATGCATACTTGGTTTCATGGGCCTTCCTTTCCATCAGTGTCATATGGTTGGGAGTTTTCTAAAATTTTAATTAATTTCATAGACTAAGACTAATCAAGTTCATTATCAAATTATAATTACAACTGTTTCTTGTTAACTTGTCCGCGTAATCAACCGATATTAAGACACGTGGATGAGTCGAAAAATCGTTTTTCTCATTGTAGAGGGAGTGACTGGCCTGTTCAATAATCTTACCATGTTTTATTACAGCTATTGAATCTACCTTTTGAATAGTCGACGACCGATGAGCAACAACTAGACATGTTCTACCGATCATCATTTTTTCCAATGATTCTTGGACTAAACTCTCTGATATGCTATCCAACGCACTCGTTGCCTCATCGAGTAGAAGGATTTTGGGATGCTTTAGTATGCTCTTGCTAATAATTGTACTCCTCTTTCGCCACATTTGAGTTTCATAACCATCCTAAATAGCACTGCAGTAATTTGAAAGTTAAAAAGTGTTTGGTGAAAATAAGACTTTAATTTGTTAAAGAAGATGGAAATGAAATTGAATCTAATTACCTTATGAATTCATGAGCATTGGCTAATTTTGCAGCTTTCCTAATTTCATTTTCTGAACGACCCTCTTGGCCGAATAAAATGTTCTCGCGGATAGTTCCCGAAAAAAGTGTCGGTTCTTGACTCACTAGTGCAATGTGTGACCGTGAAGTTCTCAAATTATAGCTCTTAATGTCATGTCCATCAATGAAAACTTGTCCTTTTTGTGGATCATAAAATCTTTCAATTAATCCAATGGCAGTGGATTTTCCACAACCACTATGTCCAACCTGTGCTATTGTTTTCCAGCTTCAATCTTGGGATTCAGACCCTTGAAGATCATTTGTTCAGGCCTAAACCGCGTATGCGAAAAAGACGTTCTTTCGTTCTATTTGTCCCTTTATTATCTTTCTTAGTTTTGTCCCTTCAGATTCTTGAGGTTCTATTTCACTTGCTCAGTTGCTCTATCTAGGATTTCAAAGATTGATTTGCTGGCGTTTGCACCCTTTGCTAAATCAGATGTCATGTTTCCGGCTTCTGCGATATTCTTTCTGATGCTCATCAAGACAAAAAATGCTTGAAATATCTGTTTTGGTGTGACGAGTCCTTGATTTATTAACCTCCCTCCATACCACAGTGTCATAGCTGTAGTTGTTGTAGTCAGAAAAAGAGAACTGAATAAACAGACACCTGAAATCCACGATTGCTTTGCATTCTCTCGCTGGGGGCTTTCATTGAATCTTTAAACAAACGTAACATTCTATCTTGTGAGGAAAAGGCAGCAATGGTCCTGTGGTTGATGATAGCTTCACTAGCTAGTTGACTTCCTTCACCCTGTGCTTTCCTAGCTTTTTCAGATATACTTCTCATCAGAACCTTTCGCGAATAGAAGCTTCCGATTATAAGAAGAGGTTGCATAGCAATTGCTACAATGGCTACTCTCCATGTAACAACTAATCCAAGCACAAATGCAAAGGTGGCAGTCACAAATACCTGAACCAATAATGACATTCTTTCTGCTATAAGAGATCGAACCAAGTTTCCTTCGACAGCCAGCCGTGCGCATAAGGCCGCACTTGCATTCTCATATTGATCAAACCATCCAATTTCAAAAGTTTAAATTTTTCCAAGCATTTTCTCCCTCACCCTTTTGGTCAAATTCTCTCCCATGATTGCAAAGTTGTAATGTTGGATAAGATTGGCTAAGCAGCTGATAACTGTGAGTCCTAAAAAGATGAAGCCATAAACTCTAATGTTGGATTTGATGGCATGGTTGTCTTTTAGGAAGTAAACTGAGGTGATTGTTCCCAAGCAATAGGAGTACATTGTCTGAGTAACTCCAGTGCCTATAGCACCTATGCAACCAAGTAATGCTCGTTTCCATTCAGGCGTGTTCAATCGCCAAAGACGCCACTGCAAAGGAGACCGAGAGATGTTTTTCAAGCGTTCACAGTGTTTGTAGTCATAAGAGTCAACATCAAACGAGTATGGGCATGACGTGCTGATTGAATATGCCATGGTGGTCTCATAAAGTGGATTGTTTTGATATACCGATATCTTTTTTATTGGTGTCTTGGAAGTTTTGGATCCCATCACTTGTTGGGGATTTCTTTTTCTAACTGAAAGATAGAAAGAGCTGGAAGGTTCTTTTTCCATGCTAGATTGCTGCATTTTCACCATTTTTCTATAAACTCCTCCGTTATCGTTTCAAACTCACTCTTCATGAGAACCCAATTCTACCACTTTACTGATTGAAGAACCACAATCTGATCAGCCTTTTGAATCGTTGAGAGGCGGTGGGCGATGACAATAGTAGTCCTTCCTCGTGAAGCTTGGTCCAGAGCTTCCTGTACAGTTCTTTCAGACTCTGCATCCAAAGCATTGGTAGCTTCATCCAACAAAATAATTTTGGGGTCCCTGATCAAGGCCCTGGCTATAGCAATTCTTTGCTTTTGCCCTCCAGACAATTGAACTCCGGGTGCTCCCGCTTGCACTTGATAATGCTAAACTTGTTGATTTAAAACTATGACAAAGAAGCCTTGAAACTAATCAGAAATATAAAGAACAAGGCTTACTTGAGTTTCGTATACGGTATACCCCGGGTAATTTAACGATAAAATCATGAGCATTTGCAGCCTTAGCTGCTCTTTCAATAAGTTGCATGGATGCTCCTTCCTAACCAAACAAAATATTTTCTTTTATGGAGGTTCCAAACAGAATTGGTTCTTGATTGACCAATCCCATTTGGGACCTCAACCATTTAAGTTGAAGCTTTTTTATTCTCTGTCCATCAAGAAGAATGTCTCCTCTGATAGGGTCATAGGATCTCTCAAGTAAATGAATTACTGTCGACTTTCCTGAGCCACTGCCACCAACAACGATTAAATCCTTGAAGAATGAGGGTATCGGGTCTTGATGGGTAGGAAAATTCCAACATCTCTAAATTCAATCTTTCCTCTCAGACAATCTAAGGTCTTTCCTTTACCATCTTCAGCATCTATTGCAGGTATACGGTCAGTCATCTAGAAAATGCGAGCTGCAGCATTTATCGATTCAAAGATAAAAGAGATATTTGGGAGGACATTCATAGCACACCTAAACAAGCAAAAAGACAGCCATCATCAAATCATACACTCAATAAGCATCAAATTGATTTTGTACAATCTCTGATGGAAATCTACTCAATTGTGCAGTAGAAGAACGATAGCAAGGAAAGAAAGAAGAAGCTAAGTTACTTACAATCCACCAAAAATGATACAGATTCCGGAAATCAAAACCTACCCATGACTGAAAAGCCCAAGTTGCATATACCATTGCCATGCTGCCCATCACAAGTCCCTTCCCAAGACCTTGTCTAATGCCAAAGTAGGTACTTCTTTGCAGGGCATGGCTGAATTTCTCTAAAACGCGATGCTCTCCTACGTATGAATATTCTGTGCGGATAGAAGATATTCCTTGTTCAGCAATGCTACCAGTAACTCCATAAGCATCTTTTGCCTTGGCACCTAAGTCCTTATAAACCTTTCCAAATCCAACTCCAGGAATGATAAACATAAGAGAGAATGGAAGAGCAGCCAAAGCAAGTCACCAAGAAAGCACGAATGCAGAAGATAAAGCCCGAGAGGTGAGCTAGGCAGTTCGGTATCTAATAAGAAATTAAAATTCAAATAAGGTTGATGGGAGAGGTGTTAAGAAGAATGAAAATTTAAGAAACCTTCTCAGCTATGGTATCTTGGATTAAGTGACTATCAGAAGTGATAGAAGAAACAATGAGAAATGGAGAATTAGCAGTTTGGTTATTATCGAAAAAACCAACTTCTTAGGACTGATTTCAGGACATTCTCATGCGAGATGTCTGTCTCTCCACTGTTCTGGTCCAGCATATCCCTTCTGCCATATATAAACACACAAGCTTAAATAATATCCAGAAAAAACAATAATCCTTACTAGCTGATCACACCAGTTTTAGCTTTTGTTTTGATCATATGAAGCAAAAAAAAAAAAAGCAAAACAAGCAGCTAAAAACAAGACCCTTATAAACCAACTGGAATAAAGGTTCTTAATATTCACAGGGGTTCATCTTAAAACCAACCAGCAATGAGAGGAGTAACCTACAATCTTATAAACCTGATTAAGTCCCTTCATCTTTCCAATATGGGATCCCTAACACAGGTGCACGTGGCTCTAATCATAATTAAAGTTCTTAAATTACATTCAAGCATAATATCTACTCAATACCCCGATCCTATATCGAAAGAAACCGAAATTAGCCAACATATAAGCAGCTCTTTTACATCACTTACCAAGCAAAGCACAAAGTTCAACCCCAATGGCAATATAAAGCAGCCTGAGTGTATACTGCAAACAATCAAACAAGAATAAGGATAAAATAACTGGGAAATTACTTTATCCAAAACATCATTAGAAAAAAATTGAGAATGAGAACCAGAATACTCATTGATCATGCATGCCACTTAGAGCAACCATAGAGAGTGGGGTTGCAAGCCCATCTCCAATGCTTCCCAAAGTTCCAAAGAAAAGCAGCAACTTGTCTACCTTATCAGCATGTCTTAAAAGACCACATTTTCTTCCCATAATGTTTTTCCAAGGAAATTTAAAGACATACACCCCACCAAATCAAACAATTCTTGCTCTAAGTTTTGTTGGATACTTTAAGATTTGGAAGTAGACAGTTTTATAAAGAGAGATGTGGAAATTGTCTTCAAGTTAGTTCAAAATCATTCCAAATGGAAGCTTTTATTAAGTCAGCATTTTCCATGAAAACATTCAGTAAAGTCAATGGAAAGGTTAAAAAAAAATTTCTGAACTCTAAGTACTTACATATAGAGTCATTTTGGCAGATGCCCCTCCCAAATTAACTTTTAAAAATGTTTTTGGATTGAAACTAATAACTTATTTTAGACCAAAAAAAAATATATATATTTGTTGAGAATATATTAATATATTAAATTTATTTCAACCCAATAATGAAGTTTTTGGGTTTAATAATATTGTCATTTTCTAGGACTAGTCAACAAAAATACCCTTATTGCTGTTATTTTTCTGACAATCTGGAAACTCTTCATTTCCTGAAATTCTCACTCAATTTTAGAATTCTTGACCCATTCCTAAAAAAATGATATTAACGTTGGTTAAAACTTGGTTTTGAATTATTTTCTTCAAGTCTTAACTCAATATTAGAATTTTAGATATTACATTAAATTGTGGAAGGGAAGACTCGAACCTTCGATCTTATGAGAACGGATTAGGTGTCTGATCACTTGGCAACTCAATATTAGAAGATCCAAAGATTAGGTGTCTAATCACTTGAGCTATACTCATATTGGAAACTCAATATTAGAAGATCCAAAGATTAGGTGTCTGATCGCCTGAGCTATGCTCGTATGGGCAACTCAATGTTAGAAGAAAAATTATACAGTCAAAAAAAAAAAAGTTAGCAATGCGGGGTAAATTTTAGTTTTTAAGTATTTTTGTCCAAAACAGGATAAACTTATTCAACTTTTCAAAACAAGACATTTATTAAAAAAAAAAAAACCAGGGGCGTTTTTGTAATCAACCCCTCAATTATAAATGCACAAATTATAAGTTTGATATATTGGACTGAGCCTTCTTCTTATCAGCTGGCTAAGGCTTTGCTTTTCAGACGGTCGGGTGGAGGCAAAAGGGCCTTAACTGGGCCTTATTCTTTTTTCCTCAATTCATATTCTACGACTTGTTTTTGTGTTTAAAATTCAGAAACAACATATTTTAATATTAAACTTTTAATACTCGCAATAAATTTTTTTTTGGTTTAAAAGGGGAAAATGTTATTTAGAATCCATTTGGCAGCAATTTTTTTCTTAGTAAGAAAAAATATCCAATCGACAAAAAGCAAATATAATCACTTCAGACCATTAACATTAATCAAGATTGATAAAAGACTGATAATAGATTAAAAAAATTATATTTATAAATACTTATTAAACAATATTAAATTTACAAAAATCACTTATAAATAAATATAATGGAGATTGAGAGAAGAAAAAAAATAGAATGGTCCACACAATGAAAACAACAAAACAAATGAATGAGTTTAAAAAGAAAAGGGTTGAAAGAAGACAGCCGTACGAGTAGTTGTATGGGAAGCACAAATATCCAAGAAAATTAATTAAATAAAACATGTCTGTTTTTTTTTTTAATTATTAAAAAAAAAACATAAAGGGAGTGGCCAACCGTGTGGTCTTGGTTAACAAAAAAAAAAAAAAAGACCCTCAAATGCCAATGCTAAGCTCTTAACTCCTTCCTTTTTGTTCTTAATCAATACTCATTTTCCTTTTTTTTCCAAGTTTCAACCTTTATTTATTTGTTTTATTTTAATAACACCCACAATTTGCAGGCACACTATCCAATGTTCCAAACACACCATATCAAATATTTGCTTAGTTCTTGTTTTTTTTCCCTTGGGTTTTTTTACTTAATTATTTGAGTTCACGTGATTAATAGAGAAACACTAAGCTCAATCACTTACTATTACTTTCACACATGACTACAGAAACAAATTCTCTTATAATCAATTATATGTTTGTTTTTCCTTGATAATTTCCGGTAGTAATAATATATTTTTATTGATTTATTGCCATGACTCATTACTTTTACGCGATTAATTATTATTACAACCTTACATAATTAAGATAGAAGTTGGATTGAAATTTTCTTAATGAGTTAAAAGTGTTTTTTTTGTGTTGTTTACAAATTTTTGGGAAACCCCAACAATGAACAAAATGAATGGGGTGAGAGTTTAAATTAGTAATTCAGAGAGTTGGTATAGCAATCTATTTTATTGGGTTTGAGTAAGAGTTGGCAAATTTTGTCTTGCATGAGAAGGAAAAAAAAACAATTGGGATTTGGTCAATAATTACAAATAATAAAACTCTTTTTTTTTTTTTTTTTGGGTTTTAAGATGTCAGCTTGACACCAACAATACGAGGTTTGAATTTGAGCCAAAGAAAACACACACCACAACCTTAATTAGTCTAGTCATCTCTTTCTCTCCTCACACAATTGGAAAGTCACTATCTAGTATTAGATTGAATGATGTGGTCTTCATCAATTGGTCCACGTGTCAATACCCCAGATGATCAATAATAATAATAAAAGACAAGAGAGAAAAAGAAATGGAGTGACAGACCGTACTAAAACAAAAAGGGTGTAAATGAGGTTGAGGTGGAGAGAGAGATGGAGCTTTTGCTTTGCAATGAAAATGAAGTAACTCAAAAATTAGAATCCAATGACTTTTCTACTCAAATTGGGTTTCATTTCATTTCAACAAAAATTGGAAATTATTTTTATATTTTATATTTTATATTTTAATTTAATTTTTCTCTCTGCAGCCTGCCAGTAATAGCGTTGTACGGACACATCTCTCTTTAAAGAAAAAATATATATATTATAAAGTTTTATTCAATAACACTGTTTAATTTATGGGACAAAATTCAAATGCATGAAGACTTAGAACTCTAAGAAAAGTGCTTACACAAATATGACCATTTGACCAAACACACTATTTCAAAACTCAAACCGTTTTCTAAAATTTTCAAAAACGTTTGTTTAATATCTAGCGAGGAAAGGTTTGATATTGTATGATAAAACTATCCCCACATACTACACCAGGAACATTGAACACGCTCGACCAGTGCCCGATAAGGAGGAAGCTCCAACTAGCCATATCTAAAGTCTTGGATTCGACCCGGATATAATACAACAAAAGTTTTAAATTAAAATATTGGTCTCAAACTTTTTTTTTTTCATGTTATACCCTTCCATCTTAAAAAAAAACCATATCCAAATTCCCAAACTTCCACATAAATATGATCAAATATTCCACTACTCCTATGATAAATATTGAAGTACCATGCACATTAAAAATGGTTCATTTGAGACAATTATCAAACATTGCATTCTTAAAACAATACAGCCTATTTCTTTAATTTTTAAAATTTAATTGTTTAAGAACGTCTTTTAAATGTCAAAATGAGCATAGCGCAACTAGTTAAACACCTACCACCTTTTCATAAGATCAAATGATCGAACTCTCCTCCCCTAATTTGATGTAATATCTCAAATAAAATATATCTTTTAAATACACAAAATGTTATATAAATAGGCCATATTATATCAGGGTGTAACTGCAAGTACCCTTGATGGTTTCAGAAAATTTTCATTTAAAAAATAATAATAAATAGGTACCTAACTGATAAGAAAGAACTCCTCTTGACTTTTCTACCGGACCCATTTACACATTTGTAGGACCATATTTTTTGGTTGATCCATGTATTTCTTAGTCACTAGTATATTTGATCCAATAAAAATTCACCGGTCGGGAAGTCAGGAGGAGGAGCGAACTAATCCTCGAAAAATGGTTTTAGGGTTTATAAAGGAAGCACAACCAGATAAAGCTAAGCAGTTTGAACTAAAAATAAAGAGAACAAACAGAAGACTCAAAAAAGCAGTTGACAACATTAAAGAAAAAGTGTAATAAGCAAATAATATAAAGAGCATTTCTAAAGAGTTCATGCCTTTCCACCCATTAAAAGGGTTTCCTCTTATGTCCAGTCCATCAGTCTCTCTCTCTCTCTCTCTCTCTCTCTCTCTGACTAAAAAAAAACTGAAAGTTGAAATATTTATACTACTTTGAAATCAAGATCATCATCATCATATTGAAAACATAGCCCAAACAAAAAAAGAAACTAAGAAAATGGCCTCTTTTAGAACTAATTTAGCTTTAATAATACAAACCCCATGTGAGAGAAAGAAGAGAGAGAGAGAGAGAGATTGGGTTTCCAGGTAAAAACTAACCTGGGGAAGGGAAACACACAAAAAAAAAAAAAAAAGCCAGCCTTGAGATAGCAGCTAATTAAGCTCAAATGGCCATTCAGCAAGTAGTAGCTGCTGCAGCCTATATGTGCTAAAAAGCCTTTATAGCCTGAGAGAATGTCATTTTCTTTTTCCCTTTTTCTATCAACATTTTCTCAGACATATCCCATTTCAATGCCATCTTTAGTAATCTTGATAGTTACTATATTCATAGTCGTCGTCATCGACTACACCGTCGTTTTGACTATTACTACTACTGATACCGCTACTACTATTACTACTGTCGTCGTTTCCAATCAAGGTGTTTCCTTGGTCAATGACTTCATCGGTAACATCGTAATTCTCTACCCCATCTACACCGTCGGTTTCATCGTGATCGGAAGATGGAGATGGAAGACCAATGAGGATGGGTTGTTTCTGCCCACCAATGGGGAGAGGCTCAGTCAGTTGCTTCCCGTCCCGAGGTGGTGAAAAAACCACTGGCAAATAGTGGTCCATCTCGCATGGGAACTTTGAGTTCTTAAAGTGCTCCTTTAGTGCTTCCAATCCCTTCAATCATTTTTAACCATAAATATAATAATATAGAACTTCAATTCATTCATCAAAGCAAAATACAAAAATATATCATAAAAAAAGGATAAGAAAATATAAGAGAGAACCTGTACTCTAGCATAGGTTACTTCACAGATCTTTCTGGAGTTGAAAACCTCCCATGGTTGAAGATGAAAAGCTTTGTAAAGCCTCCAAGTGGCTTCTGGTGAGGTCATATTCACAAACCCATATCCCACATTGCACTTGTTGCTGATTTTACGACATGGGTAAATACAAATTATGAAAAATTTGAAGGCCTAAAGTTTGCATTTTTATTTTTAGTGATGTGATAAAATTCAAATAATCAAACATGTGGATAAGGAGACAGAAAAATCACTTGAAATCAATGGGAAGGTATACAAAATCGTATGATGAGAGAGGCCGGTTGTTATCATCATCGCCACCGCCGCTACCTTCGTCACCGCCGCCCATCTGCTCGTTGCAGTGTATGCAGTGGTTGTCTAGCATATTCAACAACAACTTCTGACTGCATCCAAGTCAGACTATTAAGAATTATTATAAAAAAAAAAATCCCATATCTGCTTACAGAAATTAAAAAAACAACCCATTTCTTGAAAATGAGAGATAAATTATAATCAAAATACAATTGGGCAATGTATATTATTTTAATTTATTCTCTCTTTAGCTTCTGTTAATGCAGAAATAACTATATATATAAACATATATTCCAAACCTGTACTTGTTGGGTATGTTCTTGATCATGACAGTGGTTCTCAAATCTCTACAATCGGAATCAACCGTGGCATTATCGTTTATCAGAAATCTGGTATCGAATTTCTTTGATTGCCTGCATTTCCTTAGCTTACTCCTACTTGGCTGCAGCAGCTGGTGCTGTTGTTGTTGTTGATCAGCAGCAACAGCAAGATCACTATGAATCTTCTTTGAATTCTTTCTCAAAGAACCACACGATTCCCTCTCGTCAATTTCATCCAAATTAAGAGAAGCCATCTTTCCACTAACATCACTCGAACCCAGGCTCTTCTTCAAGTTATTAGGACTTTGACTTCCCTTACCTGAATTCAATTTCCTAGAGAAGCTTTGAGCTTTCGAATAATACCAACGTGACGACGGAACATCAGACGCAGCGCCACCTGAGAATTTCCTCGGTGGTGGCGGCGGTGGTGGGGGTCGAGGTGGTGGACATTTCAGGCTCCTGGGGTACATATTATTAGAGCAGATAGTCGGGCCGGGACCCAAAAATTTATTCCCATGACCTCCCGGCCTACTAAACTCAATAACAACAGATTTTCCATTGATTTCTTTACCATTCATCTCTTTTAGAGCCTCACTCGCATCTCTAATATCGAAAAATTCAACAAACTTTTGCTGCTTCTTAAATGGTGTCTCTCTCAACTCCTTCACAGGACCTAAAAACAAAAATTTCAAGACATAAATGAATGAACTTTAAAAAAACAAAGAGACCCCATTTGAGATTAAACATAAAATCACAAAACCCCACAAATTCAAAACAAAAATCACATGCTCAAAAACAAAAAAAAAAACAAGAAAGAGAGATAAAACATAATAATATACCAAAAGCCTCAAAGATTTGTCCAAGACAAGAAGAGGAAATATCAGAATCCAAATTGAAAACAACAATAGTTCCTTGATTTTGTCCATTAGGAACAGCATTACTAGCTGGGACAATAAACTGAGCCCAAACAGCATGACCACAAACAAGACCAAGACCGGAACCAGAACCAGAACCAGAACCAGAAACAGGATTATGAAAATCATGAAAACCATTATAATAATTCCTTAACCGACACTGTTGTTGCATGTGTTGGTCTCTAATCTCTCTCAAAGCTCTCTCACTTTCTCTAATATCATAGAAATGAACAATCACTATTCCTTCATTAACCCTCTCCATTTCAACCCCTCTTACATCTCCAAACCCTTCCAATTCACGTCTTATTATTGTCTCACTCACATCACGAGGAACCAAACTTAACAACAAAGACCGAGTTGGCAGAGAAACTGCAGCCGGTGGCGGTGGTGGTGGTGGTGGTGGTGGGGCTGCTGCCGGAAAGTGAGGAAATCCGCCGTCGTGAAAGGGAAGAACTGGAAGTTCAGTAATTGAAGGAGGTAGATAAGGAGAAAAGAAAAGTTGTTGTTGAGGAAGAAAAAGAGGGGTTTCAAAAGAATATCTGGGTCTGAATTCTTGAGCTCTTGGGTCCAAACTTCCAGGAAAACGATCATATCCGGTTTCTGCCATTAACGGCGCCGGAGATACTGTAAATATGGAAATGGGTTGTTGAGAAAATAGTAAAGGAAATAGCTTTTTTTTTCCTCAAGTAATGGTGGAGGAAGAAGAAGATGAAGAAGACATTGTCTCTCTCTCTCTCTCGTTTCGTTTCGTTTCGTTTCGTTTCCCAAGTAATGGTACAAAAGTTTCTCTCTCTAGTTTCTCTCTCTAAATGGTATCTGAGTGAGAGTATTGGAAAAAGTTAGTAAAAAAGCACAGAGAAGGGTTTGGTTCTTTCCTGTTTATCCCCCTTTTTGGGCCGATGTCGATAAAAATGTCCTTTTGTTAAGAAAAGAAAAAAAAGAACATTATTGAAAGTTACTTAAATACCCTCGGTGTCGTTTAGATCGCGGGTTTATTTCACGTTATATAGATTATTACCGTACAATAATTTTTCAATTTTTCTTCCTAAATAATGATTTTGATAATGTATACACTCATATACCAAAAAAATTCATTGGATAGCAGCGTCAATCAATAATTAACAATAATTAATGTGTAAATTACTTTTTTTTATACAAAGTGTTGGAGATAGAGTTTGAACTACATTCTTGAGTGTGAAACTACATGTTTTAACCAATGAGTTATGTCCTCGTTGGCGTGTAAATCACTGATTCGCTTATTATAAAATATGTAATTCAATATTACACCAATATAAAAATTACTATATATACAAAAATTTATAAACGGTGATAATTTTATAAATTTTACAAAAAAAATTTACTGGATTTACAATCATCTTGTTGTTATTTGGCTGGGTTTTGAAATTGGATGAAGACCGTACACGTGGAGGAAGAGGGGGCATGAATAAGAAAATCTAGCACACGAGGACAAATAATAATTAAAATTGCAATAGTGCCCAATAGTGACTTTTTCAGGTTGTTGTTTTTGACTACTCGTACTGCTTGACCTCTTTTTTTTTGTCCCAATCTTAAAACTATTTATGAGAGTTTTGCTTCTTTGGTTCAATTATTGAGATTGTTTTTGCCAATTTTTTATATTCAAATATTATTATTTTTCTCTCTTTTTCTATTTTTGATGTGTGATATTTTTACTATAAAAGGAAAATAAATGGTGACTGTTGAGGTAATTAACTTGTAATGTTTATGAATTAATTATAATTCATCTCCACATAATCTTATTTGATATTTCATCTTTATCCAACACCCAATTAATAAAAAAAAATTTGCTAAATACGTGCGTGAATGGAGTATGACTATTTAAAAAACATGAAATCTAGTAATGGGAATTGAAAAAATATTTTTCTAAACCAAATTTTAAATCATCATTTAAGTTACTAGACTAATATAAATTTAATATTTTATATATTTTCAATCATTTCTTCGTATATATTTAAATATTTACACAATACTCAATCATATAAAATATTAATAAATTATGAGAAATTACAAGGATTCAAAATCAAACACCTAAAAAGTGAAACTATTAAAATAAAGTATATTTTATATTTTATATATTCTTAATATCTAACATTATAAAATCGTTTAGTTGTCTCATAAAATTAATCGAGTTACGTGTAAAACGGAATAGAATATTCACACCTAACAAAATTTCTCTAAACAAGGGATGAGAGAGAATGCCTATGAGGCTATTGAAATTAGATAGGGATGATATATGTGAGAGAGAGGTTAATATTGTAGAAATGAGATTGACAAAGACAATAACTCAGCTGGCAGCAAAGTTCTGAGAGTTAGACAGAGCAGATGGGTCTAAAACCCTGCTGGTAACTGCACAATGCCAACTAAATGCTTTTATCTTCCTATTATTAACTCTCTCTCAACTTAAAATTATAATAATAAAAATCACTTTTGTTTCTATTTATTTTTTTAAATTAAGTTTATTTGTTAATAATCTATTTTTTATTTTTTTTTATTTTAAATAATTTAAAATCATTTTTTAATTTTTAAAATTTAAATAGGATTTTGAAAAGTTGTAGCATGTAGAGATCATCACTCCCTTTCTGCCAGTTCAGTTCCTTTGGTAGATACAAGAGTAATATAAAAACTAGTTATTAAATGGAAAGAAAGATGAGAATATCATAACATAATTAGTCGATAATCCTAAAATAATAATTTTCATTATTTTCATTATCAAAAATTAAAAATAATATATTTATGGGATAAAGGTATATTGCAAGCTTGTGGTTTGACTAATTTGTAAATAATACTATGTGATATGTAAAATTATAAATCACATCTTAGTTAGTTTAAACGAATTTTGGATACATATTTATTACATGTGTTTCAACTCAATTAAAAATATCATAAAATTTTAACTGATGTATGTGGAAATTTTCAATTTTACACTTTGTTAAAAATTATATATTCTATAAATTCACATACATCGCTTAAAATTTTCTGATCATTTTAATAGAATTGACGTGAGTGACACATAATAAATATGTGTTTGGAATTTATCAAAACTAATCAATAAAGGGTTGTGATTTATACTTTTACAAACTATAAAAAGCCATGAATTTATCTTTGCAATTATTAGAATGGATCAATATGAAAACCCAAAAGACCTATTTCCAAGTCAAGAGAAAAAAGATTCATATTCATAGTCAAATGAAGCATTAAACAGATGAGAGAGAATTTCTTGTACAACTATAATACCATTAAAAAAATTGAATTTATACCACAAATCTTTTAAACAATACTAATCGATGAGATTCATTAATTTATATGGATAATTGTTATTAAACAATTTCTAAATCCGTTCCCAAACCACTAATTCTTCATATTAATATATGAGTTATAATCTAACCGACAACCTCGCAAGGCAGTCCCCAAAATGGACTGTCGTCAAAGTGGAAAGTGGAAAACGTGCTCTGAAGTTTCCAATGCAACCATCCATCTCCATTTTCCTTGAAATTGAAATTTTTCGCAAATTATATTTATAATTTTTATCTTATCGTTTAGTTTAAGACAGATTCTCAACCATTTTGTAAATTTTATATATTTTTAAAAAATCTCATACATAACTGCATGTTGCGTTATTGTGACATTAAAAATTCAAGCCATCCATATTTGCTTTAAAAGAATAGAACAAACCCTATTGTTTAAAACTGATTTTATTTTATTATTTATTTGTGTTTCAAATTCTTTAATACTACTCAACTTTCTCTACAAAAATTATTTATTGTGTGAAACAACAGTTACATTAGTTTAAACCAAAATTTTAAGCTGCAGAAATGGGAAAAGGAACCAAAATTTTCAGAATGTGACGATAATCATATGGTCAAACTCAAAGGAGGGTAGGATTTGAAGGAAGAACTTCAAAGCTTTGACTAGTCGAAGAGAGATTAATTGAACCAAAATGGAAAAAGAATAAGATAACACAAATACTCTAGAATTTTGCAACTCTTTAATACTAAACTCTTGACATTGCTATTTACTTATCTGAGTTAGATACTTTTTATGGATAATTAGTGAAATAACATATTTTTATATATTAATTATTGAAATGTTGGAACTTTTAAAAAATTACCCAAATAGCATAATTATAATTCAATATTATAATGAAGTATAGTTTGATATTGTATTAAACTAAAAAAGGCAAAAAAAAAATTCAATAAATTCATTAGAAGTAACAATGAAAAATAATAAATTAGTTCTATTGAACTAAAATTATATTATTTAGGTAATTTTAAAAAAGCTCTCACATTAAATAATTAATATACAGAAATATGCTATTTGATACTATTTTTCTTTTTCAAAAAAAGTATACTCTTGCCAAACAACTTGTTCAAGTCGACGAATTAGACACTTGTTTTGTGAGAGATTAAAAAAAGGATTCATCCCCATTATTATAACGAATCAAACAAGACATCCATTAAATTATAAAATTGTCTCGTTTACAAAAAAATAAAATAATAATAATATATGTGTAGCAGCTAACTAGGATATGTTGTCTTGTTCCCCATTCACTACACATAATTTATGGGCCACCAGCTCTCTCTTTTCCCCCACATCATTTTCTTGTGTTACAAATTACAAAAAGTGAGTGAAAGGGATGGTCCTATTTACTTCAATGGTTCCCACCAATCCTAAGAAGGTCACTGTATAAGGTTTCAAAATCACAATATCCGATCTTTAATTAGGCACACCGCTATTCTACTATTTGCCTTACAACCTACTGTAAACAATTGGACACTTTTTGAGACATAGATTCATAATCCAGGGAGGGATTGTTAGTGTTTCACAAGGACATTTCTGAATTAATAAGAATTTTCAAGACAAGACTGTAACTACAGTCCCCACCCCCAAACAAAAAAAGAGAGACAGAAAAAAGCTAACAATTCAAACATTTTATGGAGGTTAAGGGGGTGAATTCAATTTAAAAAATAAAATAAAAATTGACTAGTCATAATTTTATTGTTGTTTAAAAGGAAACACATCTTTCAGGTCATTGAAGTAAGATTTATACCTTTGTGCTAGTCCAAACATCCCTAGGGTACCCCCTGTATGAAGCAACACCACCACATCTTCATTACTTTGGGCTCCCTTGTGAGAAAGATGAGTAGCCATTTCCCAGGCAGCTAGAGTATAAATAGGATCCACAAGGATACCGGTTGTCTGAGCAATTTGTTTACACGTCGCCAGTTCCCCATCCAGCACATTGCCAAATCTACAAAGCGGCAGAGAGAGAATGTAATACGACTCGAACTAATTCGATCGATATGATAATTAAAATAAATGTTCAAATAGAGATCTTGCATTCATTGCAGACTAGTCAAACATACTGGTCTTGACAGATCTATTTACTGCTGCCTCTTGTAAAGTCATAACACCAAAATTTAATGGATACTGGCTTTCTATAGGTGATATATTCAGTTTGCCTTAAATGGAGTAAATGTGATGACCAATAAATGTAAGCGCGAATAAAATATTTTACTACAAAGAGGTCAAAATTATAGCAGGCTACTCACTTTCTTGGACGGAAACGTTCTACCCAATTTACAATACCACCACTTACTTCATCCTTGCCTTGGTCATCAAGATGGCCAAAATGCTTCCTGAATTCTGAAATCAAATGTTTCTCCTGACGTTTATACCCATCAACTCTATCAGCCAGCATCACGGCAGTGACCTCCCATGGGAGTCTGATACGAAGAACAACGAAAATATTTTAGTAAAACTAAATCCCACTGGAAACTTGTGCATTTCTCAGACGAATTCACCAGACAAATTGATGTACACACCCTAAACATAGAGCTCCAAGACCTAAACCAATAGCAGTCGTCCCAGTACCCGCATCTACAACAAACTTTACAGTTCTCTGTTTCCCAAGTAAATGATCCTCGGACAGGTACTTCACCAATCGAATTAAACCTACAAAAGAGTGAACTTTAGCATTGAAACAATGGCAAAAAAATACACAAACAGACTAAAACTAGATAAGCAGCCATATACTCATAATGATAGACATTTGCTCATTAAAAAACGAAAGAATGTATGCTAAAAGGTGAATGATCTTTTGAGAAGTTAAGAGCTCTCTGGTTATTCAGATGAATATTTTCACCCAAAAAGGAACATGTGCAAGAATATAAAGATATGAGTGCAACATATAAATACTTATACTCAAGAGGTCACACATTGTCTATAACGCCAATTGTAATGGCAGTGGGTTCAAAATTCATATGCAGGCCAAAGTCACACTGAATCATTTGAGGACAAAAATAAATGTGTAATACACGCTCTCATAATATGCAGATAAAATATGCACGTGTTAAGATTATACTCGCAACAGAAAGAACAGTCTCCATTTACCTAGCAAAGCAACAGTATCTCCCGCTCCTTCATTCAAAACTATCACCTTTCTTCCTTGCTTTGTAGCCCCCCAATGAGAGCCAGTTTGCACAAAATTTGAAGGAAAACATGGTTGCTTCCTCAAAGAAGCTGGAAAAATATCATCAAACCATACGACACTGCCACTACTGCCTGCCACCAAATCAGCTTGACTCTTCAGCATGCTTTTCCTATTGGCATAAATAGATCGTGGAACATATTTGACATTTCCATATATTGTTGAAATCAAGTTGTATCCGGTTAAGATGTCAGGTTGCTCCCCTCGTAGAAGTAAATGTGACCTTAGTCCTCTCTCTGCACATAAAACGGCTGAAGAGTAGACAATCACTATATTGAAGCGATTTCCACCAGGCTCATTAACAATTTCTCTTTTTTTGGTGGGGGTAGAAAGAAGAATATGAAAAGCACACCATAAAAGAAAAGAAAGTTTGAACTTTCAGAGGAAGGGGAGAAGTTCCACGGGCAGGAAAACACCTACCAGTAGCAGCTGCATGTGCACTTTGACATCCCCCACATGTAACCTATAAAACAACACAAATTCAGTGCACAAACTAGATGTGCATAAGCGTGTGAGAGTGAATCAATCGATCAATTTTTTTCTAATTTTATTCTCGAATTTATGTATTAACGAATTAATTTATCAAAAAACAAGTGTTTTTGGACCAACAACATCATTCACCTAAAGCATCCTCTAAACCAAAAATATATATTTATATGATATTAATATCTGACATCAACAGCCATCTGCTGAGTAATAATTCATGAAATTCATATTTTCTTGACATAAACAAATGATATATCCCTGCTAACTATATGATGGCAATTTTGTCTATCAACTACAGAAAAACAACTAACACCTCTCTTAAATCTAAAAAAAAGCCACATTTTCTGTATGCATTCGCTATCTCTTTGTGCTAGGACTCTAAGGAAGCAACAAAAGAGAAATTAACGTATAGAAACATGTAGAGGACTAACATTTACACATCGAACGAGCTTCCAAACAAGCTTAAAAAGATACTAATCTCACCACATCAGTAACCGAATGATCTTCAATAAAAGGTAGAATTCCATCCAATTTCCTTGCCTTGTTACCATTTATCAATGGATGCAACAAATCATCCCTAACAACATAGAACGACTGCTCTCGATGATCCGTCCTCAACGCATCATTACCACTACATTCTACAGCCAAATTAGCTGCTGAATATTCGAGATTAATATCTGAATTTGAGAAAACAACTTTATTTAGTTTGGTATCAGGATTAGGCAAAGTCCATTTTCTGTTTAGTAAATTTGATACAAACTCTTCACCACCGAATTCGAAACCCTGTTCATCGAGATTCATTCATTACCGATCATATTCCAAACTTATTGACAATGAAAATTACGAATTGGAGAACGAAATAGTAAAGCAATGCGATAAAATGGTGAAAATTGAGAAATGCTACAGCCAAAATTAGAGAGGAGAAAGTAAACCTGTGAGCTATCGGAGAATTCGTTTCCGGCGGCTGCGATAGCCGTTTTACGGTGAAGCCGACGGAGATTCGAAGGCCGAACCGGTAAGCTGAGGAAGGAACCGGCGGAGCGAAAGTGAAGACTGACGCTTTTCATTTGGTTCCGGTTCGTTTTCCCGCTATTACCAATACCCGCGACGCGATACCTATTATTTGGGTTTTTTTTTTTTAATTTTGTGTGTATTGGAAATTTAAAAATATTTCAAAAAAAATAATGAAATGAATTAATTAATTAAGAGGAGCGTAAAATTATTATGAGAAAGAGAATAGTAGTTTATATGAAAAGTGTATTAGGGATATAAATTAATAGAACTACATTGTAATATTTGGTTTGTGAATTAGTTTTGAACGAAATTTTATTAGGTAGCGGATTTTGCATGATTAACAATGATTATTGTATGAAACAATATTATATATATTTTATTGCTCATCACTATTGCCCAGTTCAAATTTTATTTTATTTATAATATTTTTATAAATATTACATAAAACTTGCTGTAATGATATCATCCCTATTTATAAGCCCTCCTAAAAGTTATTCCATGTAACAAAAGATTCTAAAATGATTAAAAATACCAGGTAGGTATGTATGTCATAATTTTTTTTAATTTAAGATATTTTTATAGTGATAGGCAAATGACGTTAAAAATGTGTTTCAAAAAAAAAAATGACGTTAAAAATGCAATAATAACAGTTAATAATTTTTAAAAATATATATATATATATATATATATTTAAGCTCGGACATTTACAAAAAAAAAAAAAAAAACTTTCCTTGCTGAGCTTTCTTTCTAATCATAAAAAAGCATGTCATCTGCAGAGCATTAAAAGAGAAATCAAGGTACAAAAAAATGATAGTTATTTCCCCAAATGATGGTATCATTATTTCTCCATGAGACATTCACAAGAAGATGTATAAGATTGATTTTTAAACAGCCTACACCATAAGGTTTTTTTTGTTAAGGGAATGACAAATATTTTCAGCCCATAAAAAGCTTCAACAATGAATCATAGTATTTTCCCTTTCCCCAACACAACAAATACAACACATTTTGACTTCTAAATTGCTACTACTAACATTGAATCTTAGAACTAATAATACCTACATCAAAATTTCCCATTTAGATCATAGGAAATGATAGAGAAACTAAAACAATGCAGGATGGAGCAAGGTAGACCCCTTACTCTTCTCCTGAACATGGGACCAAATCAATGGTTTGGCCAAATATGTCTGAAACCCCATCCCAATTCTTTTTTTCTCTGGCTTCCCAGTAACCACCCGTGTAACGGTAACAACCTTCTTCATCCCTCTGAAACCATCTTGGTTGCCATCCTCTTTCCTGCAACTTCCGAGCCTGCGCCAAATCAAGAATGAGAAGTTTGGCGAGAGGCTGAGAGCAAACTAACTTCTTTTTATAAAATGCAAGTAAAAGCATAAAAGGGTAGGACTCAAGATGAAGATGATGTCGATATTTGCAACTCGTTTGTTTGGTGAATTAAGCAGGAGGGTGTTGGACAAACAGACACAATACACATTTACATCACATAAATTTATGCAATGGAATGGAATGAAACTGTAATATATATTAAATACCTGTCTCTGCAACTGTTCAAGTCTTAGCTTCTCTGCATTTGCCAACTCATATTCTCCGTTTTCCAAATGTCTTTGATCTGGCCTCAGCCTTGAGTCCGTTGGAGGCAATATCTCCATCAAACCAGGTGTGACTTCGTTCAAGGATATTGCAAAAGGGGAAAGATTATATCTAGTTTTAGTTTCAGATCTGTCTCTTTCCCAGAGCAAGATGGCTTCTGTCATTGGATCATACCCCTTGGGCTTTGTCGTTGGGTCTCCCAACACATAGTACATTGCCTCATCCCACTTCCCCACCAACAATGCTACCTTCTCTCCAGTTCTATTGTCTTGCACAAATCCATGGACCTGCAGTACACAAACCAGCTTGAGTCATGTTTCACCATCTTAGCACAACTTAAAATGTCACTAATCAAATTGAAGTTCTGGTTATCTTTCCATCAAATGGTTCTCTGATATACCACCCCTTTATGCTTTGTAGGTTACCATTAACCAAATATAATTATTATACATGTACTAGAATGAATTGAAGTTCAATTAATGGATTTTTCAGATTTTTTTAACACTACAGTTCTACATAAGGATCATCCAATAATCTTACAGTGTTTCCTGATTACAAAACTTACTTGGTGTGGGTTTCGATCTATGATAGACTGTTCCTTGAACTTTAGCTTGCAGGAGTACTTCCCACTGCCCTTGATCCGCATGGTGCCATAATGATCACAATAAATTTTGCCTAGTATGATATTGTAAATAGAAGTGGTGACCTTGCTCCACTGAAACGTTTCCTCATCCTCAAACTGCAAGGTAAGGATGCCCACTGGATCAAGCTGAATGGACCGCCCCCAAAACTTACCTTTGAGATTGGAGTCAGCCCAAAATTTCCAGCCTCTTCCCTCACAATGGCAAGCAACAATCATTGGATGGTGACTCACCTAAGGGCAAGTTAATGGTCAGCTACAAAACCAAAAGTTTGTAGAAAGTACCCCACCCTGACTTCAATTGTTAAAGGAAAATGAGGCGCTACGTCCCGCATAAAAACCACCAGCTAAAACAGGAAAACACTGTCAAATGTAAACGTATGCAAGAGAATCATTACTTTTTCCGAGAAAAAACGAAGCCCTTTGTCTGGATAGTCAGCTTCATAGGTCTCTCCAAGGAGAGGATTGAATGGCTTGCATTGTCGGCCTTCTGTAGAAGCATAACCAGAAACAGCAAAAGCAGCAATCTTTAAAATTCTCATCAAGTCATTCCCCTGCACCACAAATCATAAAGCTGATTACATTAAGACAACAATGACAAACTAACCAA
The DNA here is from genome assembly GCA_028015215.1 of Gynostemma pentaphyllum. Lineage (NCBI taxonomy): Eukaryota > Viridiplantae > Streptophyta > Magnoliopsida > Cucurbitales > Cucurbitaceae > Gynostemma > Gynostemma pentaphyllum. The sequence continues at coordinate 1,990,988 of CM051352.1, read as the reverse complement.
GTAAAAACAGTATACGGAAAACACACACCATTATGAAGGTAGTATGATCTAGACACCTTATCATCACAGTTATTTTGTGCATTGAAATCCAAGAGTTTGACATCGCATTCCCACTTAACAGACATATTAAAATTTTCAATTTAACACAGTTTTCCAGAAAACATAATTCATCTTGGTCTATATTCATCACAAAATCTGCATGTTCCTCATTTAAATAAACTTCCAGAGTTACAGTCTCATATTTTCTCCTATCAATAATAATAGAGACAACTACATAATGAGAAAAATGAAAGCATCAATTACTAAGAAAAATAAAGAATGAAGTAAAAGACAAATCTATGAAAATGTGAGTCATAGGACTCCACAAACTCTGAGAATAAAAAAAAACATCAAGACAGTCCAAATCAAGAGTCATGTGTCATTGTGGTAAGAATTGTGATGACCATGAAGTCCCTGAACCATGACTTCATATGAACATGCCTCCAACTCTAATCAGAATCAAAATAAGTATGCAACCTAATTTCCGACAAAAGAGTTATGCAGACACTAAAAGACTGCATGCATTCAACAACGTGAAGCGAAAAATAAAGAACCGCAGACAGAATTTAGCCAGTAGAAGATAAATCTATCCATAACAATGAACTGCCAGCCAATAACTAAAGTTGCACTTTCAAACTGCTTGGCAGCAAAAGAAAGGACGGTGATCTGACCTGTTTGCCCCATTCCAATGCTTGATCAACCAAGTAAGAATACTCTAAATCTTCAAAGCACTTTTGCAAAGAAGACAGTGGCTCATTAAAGTAAACAGGTAGACAGACTCCAGATAAGTCCTTGCCAATATTGTCCTTGATAATAGACCACAAGCCAGCTGGCTTCTCTTTCTCCTTCGGCTCTGGAAGGCTATCTCTTCTTCTGATATATGGATATTTCACAGTCATTATTTGATTCTCAGTTGCATGTAGATGATCAGAGAAGTAAGAACCACTATCATATGTGCAAGCATTTCCTGAGGATTCCCTACTTCGATAAGAAGCACTTCTCAAAGCTTCTGCAGACAAAAAATCATTGGTGTCGAAATACATCCCATCATCTTCATCTGTTTCAACATCACCTCCATCTTGACTCTCATTTTCAGCATCAAAATCAGATGCACTTCCCTCTGACATAACGGAATAGAAATCTGTGAAATGAGGAAGGTAAATTAGCAAGATATCATAAGGAAAGGTACTGAATTTCTACAAACTTCAATGGCTACATCATTTTAAAGTTTGAAAATAGAAAGAAGAAAATTGAGAAATTTAAAATGCTCCTATAGCTACATTAAGAAAAATCTACAAATGTTCATGAACTCAATATTTACCAACTTGCCACCAATCTACATTAACACATATATGGAGAGGCACCTTGGATATTTCATATTTGCTCTATCATTTTGGTGTTCAAGTTTTAAGGACATATTCATGTTGCTTTCATAAATAGTAGTCCAACAAAAGGTCAAGAGTATGAGTAACTAACCACTAAATCGTCTATTCCCTTGTCCACAGCAAGACTCCCGTTCCTTTGTTTCATCCACAACAGTAGTTTCAAGTTCTATTTTCTCCGTCTGTGGAACAATTTTAGTAGGACATATTATTGTTTGAGACAAGTTTTTAAACCTCAATCAGGAAGACCTAGGTTCAAAATTGTTGTAACATATGCATGAGTGTGATGTAAATAGACAAGTAGATGCAGGAAATTTTGAAAATAAAACAAAAACATGTATGATGCAAACCAGACATTAAGAAGATTCAAAGAAATAGTGTAGACAATTCAATGAATACACATTACATTGTTAAGCTCATTTTTTATCATAAACTTGGGGGAACCCCATAGGAAGTATTCATGGGCTTCCATCTTTTTGGGTTGTGGAAGAGGGTTGAATTGGAGGTAAGAACTTTTTAAAAGGTACTAACCAGTTTGTTACATTCCAATGGAAGCCTTTACTGCAAATCATTAAGCATTAACAAGGATCAATACTTTTTTCATGGCTGTGAATATTCTATATTGACCATGTTAGATCATTATAATGTTAAGTTTATGTGAACAGCAGAATAATTGAAAACTAGAGGAGAAGAGAGAAAATACCTCTAACCGTCTCAATGTTTCTAACAGCGCAACATGCTTATGTTGAAGAGCTTTCAACTGGTTCTGCATATCGGAGAGTTCAGAAAACATAATTGATTCACAGTCAGTGATGATTGTTTCGTCAATCCCTTCTTGTGATAATCGTGAACGAAGTTTCTCTGTCGAAATAACCACCTCCTGGGATGGAATAAAATCAGTGCTGCTCAACACTCTAGGGAAAAGATCTTTGGCTGACAACAAAGCATCAATCCACGCAGCTCTATTTTCCTTTGATACACATCGCAGGTGAAGAGTTTTTGTTCCAGTGAAAATGGAAAGCCTTTTATCATCTGATTTACTAGCACGAACTGAAGAAACCTGCACGAGAAGCTCAGATTAAAAAATTGCAAATCACATGAGAAAGTTAAGGAGGAAAAAATCAATGAACAAGAACCATTCATGCAATTAATAACACACATATTCACTTCCTAACTGAAGACCAAATCAACATAACATATTCAAATAAAGTTTTAAACTTACGCAAGATTTCCAAATGGGAAAATAAGTTAAGTCCTCACATTCCTCGAGATCGAACGACACCTCGGTAGCTTAAATCTTTATCTTTACAATACAGCATTACTATAATACAATGAACATCAAATCAAGCAAAAGAAAAGAACCAACCTTTAAATGAACTTCACCAAAAGGTTTACATTGCTTCTTCAACAACCCGACCCCAGCTCGAGTACTAATTCCCCAATTAGCCTTCTTCATATACCTCAAAGAATCCTCCCCAATCACCCTAAGCTCTTTCTCTCTAGCAGGACTCATCAAAATCTTATCAGGACCATGAATCTTGTAATAAGAAAGAACCCCATCTTCCAACACAAACCATCTAGACCTCCAACCTCTCCCATAATTCACCCACTTATACAAAATCCCAGCAACACTCCCATTGCCACCAATCACTTTAGAATCCCGAACTTCAGTAACCAAATCATCCACTTCATGATTCACAGAGAAGGAAACTTTATCCGATTCGGTACCGACCGACGAAACCTGAGCGGAAAAGGACGGTTTAGAGCCATAAGACAAGGTTTTAATAGGATGATCAAGCCCTAAGTGGGAATGAGAAGGGGATTTAGGAACAAGTGGATTGGTACGGTCACGATCAATGGAAACAGGAGCAATGCAGCAAAGGGGATTCATGGATCAGGAAAGAGGAATCCTTTTCCGGATCGGAGAAGGAGAGGGAAAAGAATGAGAAATGACATACAGAGAAAGAGAAATGAAAGGGAAAGTTGAGATCTTGAAGGAGAAGGAAATGGCAAAGAAGAAGAAAAGGAGTAATGGCTATGGCTATGGCTATAGGTGGGTGGGTGATGAAGTTAAAAGGAGAGGCTTTTGATTCAGAATTTTCAGAGCAGAAACACAGAAATGGCGAAAGACCGCCATTAAATACGCAGTGAGAGAGTGAGTAAGGTCTGAGTAATTTCAGCCTATGGCAGCGTGGCCTTTTAGCGCATGTTAACCGGATTTTAAGCTCTTGCTCTTCTTACTCGCCTATTATTTTATTTAATGCATGATAATTTAATGAATTTTAGATCATGAGAATATTAATTCACCAATCGAGATTTACTTTTGTGTTATGGTGTTGGTAATCTTTTCTATTAAATTGGAGGTATGAATCTACATTATGATATATTATATAATTAAACAAGAAATTAAATGAATTTTTATAAATATAGTATTTTTTATGTGTTAATTAGTGATTCACTTTAATCAACTAGTGATTAACATTTCATTCAAACAAAATAAACTATTAATTAATATTAATAAATGATAGCGAGAAATTCTACTAGATAACATTTTTAGAATATATATTTTCAAAACAGCAAACCTTTTTTTAAAAAAAAATGTATTTCTTTAAAAGTATGTGAGGGTTGAGTTTCACATTTGTTTTAGACTAAAAAGGAAATAAAATGTTATTTTTAAAAAAATTCAAAATTAATCCTATTTTTTAAAATATCAATTTATAGTTATCATTTATCTAACAGGTTTCAAATCTATTGTATTTACATACTATTTTTAAGAATATTATATTTATAAAAACTAAAAGTAGTTATTACTATAAATTATGAATGGATGATCATTCATTATAATGAAGGGAAAATTTTGTAAAAGGTTTTTAAAGACAATGTCCACTAAAATTTGAGAGAAGAAAATGAAAGGGTGGAAGAAAAAAATTTAATTGGTGAAGGTGGAGACAGCTAACGTGCGCATGGTGGGCAGGTAGTGATTGGAGGGAAGGGGGTGGGGGAGGGGGTGTCCGTTGGGTGAGGGGAATAATAACTTAACTTTCTTTTATTCATTTTTATTTTTTTCTTTCTAATGTTTGTTTTTGGAATTGTATCCTTCTTACTTTTTTTGGATTACGATGTTCTTATTAGCCCATAGGCTTGTCAACCAATTGGAATCCTATGATTTTGATTTTCAGACAAATCACCCTCCCTCCTGATAATTTTAATTATTTTTTTATATAATAATAAAAACAATTACCTACTTTTACAGTTTACTCGGTATCAATATAGTAGATGGTGTAACTTCTCGATTTTTTCCTTTAAAATTAAGATTGTTCCCACTAGTCAATATAATCCTTTCAACATTTTACGTTTAACTATAGAGTTTCTCTCTATTACGCGGTTGAAAAGAAAGGTATGCCACATTACTACAGATATAATGATCCAAATCTTTTAATTCTATTGAGATTATACAGTTCATATCTATTTAGTTTCAACATAATTTTTTTTATAATATGGTATGTGTTCTTGCGTAAAAATGGAGAGCTTCCACGTAGGCAATGAACTTAATATATGGGACGAGTCGGAGGTAGTGCGCTTCTTTGACGACGTGCTACGTAAGTACCTGCATAGGAAAGAAAAAAAGCACCAGTGTGGTGCCGGCCTAACACCCTCTGATGCTAAAGTTAGAGCAAGCAGAGCTAGTGTGCCAAAGAGAATAGTAGGAGAATTAGTTACCTAATGAATGAGTTTTTTCTCCTATTTATAGGAGAATATGTTGATGACATCATTGTGCCACGTGTCACGTCAGGATTGGGCCACATGTTGCTTCTCAGTTACGTGTCGGTTTCGGGTTACGCCACGTGTCATTTTCTAATTGGACACTTGCAATCGGTTTAAATATGTAAGTCTGTGTTGGAGACTGCGTAGCCAGGTCTTTTCAGGTACATGGACTTTATGCCTAGGTACCACGGTCAGACGAGATGCCCTAGTACTGCGGTCAGACCAGGTGCCTAGGTACTGAGGTCAGACCAGGTGCCCTGGTACTGTGGTCAAACGAGGTGCCTAGGTACTGCGGTCAGACAAGGTGCTTTGGACCAGGTGTTTTGGACCAGGTGCTTTGGACCAGATGCCCATGTACCACGGTTAGACCAGGTGCCCAAGTATTACGGTCAGACGATGTGCCCTGGTAGTGCGGTCAGACCAGCTGCTACTGTGTCGAACGAGGTGCCTAGGTACTGCGGTCAGACAAAGTGTCTTGGACCAGGTGCTTTGGACCAGATGCCCAGATACCGCGGTTAGACCAGGTTTTCCAGGTACTACGGTCAGACGAGGTGTGTTGACAAATCTTGTCAAGTTGTAAAATTCTCTGTGTTATAAATTTCACCCCACAATAGAGGCCTTCTACTCCCGAGCTGAGTTGAGATGTGAGTTCAATGCTGCTTGGGAGTATTCTTTCAAAATATAATTTCTCCTCGGTGATATTTCTGAAAATATTCTAAGTGTTGAATTTTGTAGCTTGAATTTTCTACCATTGCACTCATCAAAATTTTGAGAGTTTGTAGCCTAAATTTTCTCCCTTGGTAACTTGAATTTTCTGTCATTAAAAAACTTGAGAAAATACTAAGTGTTGGAGGGTCGTAGGTTGAATTTTATGTCCCTGGTCGTTTTAGAGTTGGGTTGTATGTCCAAGTTGTCACGCTTAATCATCAAATACTTCGCCCCCTTTGATTTTAAGAGTAAAAATTCTCTTGAAATCAAATACATTAAATCCTTTCATCTATTATTGGAAAAATAATTACCAAGTTTGAAAAGAAATTGAATTGATAAGAGTGTAAGGAGGAATAAAGAGGGGGTAGAAAGAGAAAGAAGAAAGGAAAAAATAAATAAAAAATAGGGGGAGGGGCTCCAAACCCGCGGGTCAGGGAATGACCCGAGTCTCTCCCTTTAATTTTTTTTTTTTTTTAGAGATTTTTTTCCAATTCCAGCAGCTTTTTAACCTTTTTTTCTTATTCTTCTTTAACCAAACTTAATTTGGTTTTAAAAACTTTATTTTTTGTTGAGTCTTGATACGGGTTTTGATTTTTTAACAAGTCCCGTATTCTTTGTAGACTTAGAATTTTTTTTCTTTTAAATTCTTTTACTATGTGCGACTCGTTAAAGCACTGCACTCCCTAGTAGACTTAGATTTTTTTGTCGTTTTAAATTCTTCTTCCAGGTGCGGCTCGTGCGAGCCCTGCACTCCCGGTAGACTTAGAATTTTTTATTTAGCTCTTCCACCATGGCGGAATTATAACTTTTTGTAGAAGGTTCACGTAGTTGGCCCCCACTCGAGTAGAGTTTTAGGTCTTGAAATCTAGCTTGAGTCTAAGAGTTCTCTCAATGATTTAACTCTCATAAATGCAATTAAGTAGAAAAAGTACCGTCTTATTCATTTTATTTTCGAACTTCTTACAATAAAAAACTTTATTGGAAATGAAAACTGTAATAGATAACATTTCTGAAAAGAAATCTAAGTTGCTTGACATCATCATAGGTAGAGTAAAGCCTTTTAGATGAGCTTAATCAATGTGTTGACGCCTTGGCCAATACCTCAGTGACCTAGCATGATCCTTTTTAGGGCTTGGGCTCTTTCTCAATAGTCGGACCTCCAAAGATGGTTTTTATGTCTCCATCTGGAAAATCATGATTATCACGGTCATGGTCTTTCTTATCTTATTTACTTCTCACGAATTCTTTCAAGTACCCTCTTTGAATAAGGGTCTCAATTTCTTCCTTGATATCAAAACAATCAGAGGTGGTATGACCGTGGTCTTTGTGGAAGAGATAATACTTGTCTTTGTTCCTCTTGTTTGACCCTGCTTTCATCCTAGGTGGCCACCTAACCAAGTCTTTATCTTTGATCTCCAAGAGTAGTTGTTCAATCGGGACTGTGGTGGGAGTGTATTTTTTAAACTTACTTTGAGGAAGACTCAGCTTCTCAAGTTAATCTTCCGACTTATGTCTTTTGTCATCCTCGTGACGGTCAGTCCCCCAAACAAACTCTTCTATTCGATCTCTCTTCTTGTGTTCTGATCGCTTACTACTACCTTCTTCATCTAAACTCCTTCTTGCATTAAGAAACTCTCCGGCGCTCATATATTTTTGCACACTAGCGAGGAGCTCGGTGTATGTAGCAAACGTCTTCTTTCCTAGTGACCACAAGAACTTTTCATCTTTCAAGCTGGCCATCACAGCAATCAGAGCTATGTCGTCACTATAACCTTCCACTTTCAATGCCTCACTATTAAATCTCACTACATAGTTTCAGAGGCTCTCATCTAACTTCTGACGCACAGTCAACAGATGCGTAGCTAGTTTCTTGTGATCTCTTCCGCTAATAAACTGAGTTACAAAAGATCTAGTAAGATATTTGAATGAAGAAATGGACCTCGGCTTGAGCTGTCCTGTACCACCCGCGCGTAGAGCCTTCTAATGTAAGAGGGAACACCCTACACTTGATAGCATCTCGGACTCCCTGGAGCTTCATCCATGTCCGAAACGTATCGACATGCTCGAGTGGATCCTTTGAACCGTCATACGTGGTCATAGTTGACATTTTGAATTTGGTGGGAAGCTTCACCTCCATTATATCATAAGTGAATGGCGGTTCAGTTTGCTCAAGTAGATCTTCTAGTGCAAGAGGAGTCTTTCCTCTATACTCTTTCTTCATATGACCAAGTTGATCTTGAAGTTTTTTCAACTCTGGCACCCAAGGCTGGACACTTTCTGCAGTAGACTTCATAACATTTGAATGTTCTTTTCTCTTTTGATTGAGAATTTCTCTGAGGTAGGACTTTCGTTTTTTACTAGGTTCCTTGTTGCGAGAAGAGTTATGAGAGGAAGAGGAACTATCCTGGATATTTAGCTTTGACTTCCTCTTTGAACCACCATTCTCATAATTTTGTGATCCACCTATACGCTCTATAGGTTATTTGTCTTTCTTGGATTGTACTTTCCTGGTTGTGAGCAGGGGCTTGATGATCAGTTTTTTTTGTAAGAATTTCGAGTACTTTAGCAAGATCTCGATTCACATCTCGAACTTGCTCTTCTAGAGCATCTACCCTTCTGTTTGGCATTGGCGCAACTCTAACTACTTCTTGATTTTCATCACTTCTTGTTGTTGTCGTTCTCTAGTGTTACGAGTTTGATATCTCGTATTACGGGGTTACTGTTTTCACCGTCATCTATATCATCACCGTGTTGCTGACTTCTACGACTCATCATTGATGGTAGAGCACTTAGTTATATACTCTTCCCCACTGACGGCGCTAAATGTTGTTGCGTAAAAATGGAAAGCTTCCACGTAAGCAACGAACTTAATATATGGGACGTGTCGAAGGTAGTGTGCTTCTTTGATGGCGTGCTACGTAGGTACCTGCACAGGAAAGGAAAAGAGCACCGGTGTGGTGCCGGCCTAACACCCTCCAATGCTAAAGTCGGAGCAAGCAGAGCTAGTGTGCCAGAGAGAATAGTAGTAGAATTAGTTACCTAATGAATGAGTTTCTTCTCCTATTTATAAGAGAATATGTTGATGACATCATTGTGCCACGTGTCACGTCAGGATTGAGCCTCAGTTACGTGTCGCTTTTGGGTTACACCACGTGTCATTTTATAATTGGACACTTGCAATCGGTTTAACTACGTAGGTCTGTGTTGGAGACTGCGTAGCCAGGTCTTTTCAGGTACATGGACTTTATGTCTAGATACCACGATCAGACGAGATACCCTGATACTGAGGTCATACCAGGTGCCTAGGTACTGCCGTCAGATGAAGTGCGTAGACGAATCTTGTCAAGTTGTAAAATTCCATGTGTTATAAATTTCACCCCACAACAATATGGTTATGTATCCCTTAATTTTAAGTATTTCTCAATCATGCTCTTGCACAACCGTACACTCCCATCCTCTGTCGATCTCATTTGCACACAAATAGTTTCCAATTTGAAAATTAAAAGGATAATAGTCTCAAGTTTGAAAATTAAAAGAATAATAGTCTCCAATTTGAAATTTAAAAGCGTAATAGTCTCCAATTTGAAATTTAAAATGATAATAGTCTCATGATGAGATGATTTACCTCAACATATAAATATTTACCATTCATAACGTACTTTTTACACATTTATTTACGACATAAACACCTTATAGTTATAGCCTTGTTCCCCTTCGTATTTGTTTTCATTCTCCAATTCCAATTAACATAATCAAATCCAAACACATAACTTATAAAGAAATTTATTCTAAATACATTTATAAATAAAACACAAAATTTAATAAATAGCATGACTAATTGTTGTATTATGCCTGTACTATAATTGGTTGTAGTTTTTAAATAAAATCTATTGATTTATAACCAAATTATGCCAAAATGATCTGGCTGTCACACCAATCATATTCATCAAACAATTGAGGAGTGGTAAATAAATAGCTAATATCACCAAAACTATATGCACAATTAGGAGTGATATTGAGCCCGCCTACTTACAAAGAAATAAAAAACCACGAGGATATCGTAAATTCTTCTATTATCAATTTTAATCTTAAACTATTTAATTAAATTATTGTAGATTTAACTTCTTTTTAATATTCTTGTGACTATTCCTACTAAATTTTATTAATTTTTTAAAATTTAAAAAATATTATATCCTAAAAACACTAAAACAGCGGTCCAATATAAGAAAACAAATCAAATGTTATACTAAATCACATATTTTGTCTTAGTAAGATTAAAATCTAACACCAAACACTACAATTTTATCTATTTATTCTCAAATCACTTAAATTTGTTGCTACATTTCATATAAAAAATATTATTATATTTTACACGTAAAATCGTTACCAGCTAGTTAATATAAAGTTATCTTGTAAGTAAGTATTTAATTTGAAACAATTATTGAAATAATATGTTCTTACACAATAATTACGACTAAAATGTCATAACTTTTTAAAAATTACTCAAATAACATATTTTTAATATTAAATTTAATAACATTTAAAATTTAAGATTAAATTGAAAATACCCTTGGAATTTTGTTTCCCCAAAGTTTTATATGATCGCATAGAAGATAAAAAAGGTAAAATGTAAATAATACTCATGTGGTTTTTCCAAATGTATGAACACCCCCTATGGTTTGAAATTGACAAATCATATCCCTATAGTTCCAAATTATTTAAATGAAACTCATCTCTTTCAACGTCATTAATTTTATTTTAGCCATATCTTATTCGTTTGAACTCTGATTTGGATGAATTAAGATGTTTTGAAATCTTCATTTCGAGATCTACCTTATGGTCAGTTCAAAACTTCTAATTAATCAGTAACCAAGAGCGTTAATTGTGTAAATCATACATATTATTTTGATTATAATAAATTATTTTATTTATTAACGATTTAGAAGTTTTGAAGTGACTATGATGTAGAGCTCGAAACGATGATTTTAAAACATTTCGAATCATCCAAATCGAAGTTCAAACGAAGAAGTTATGACTACAAAAATATTTATTGTGTTAAAAGGGAGGGTCTCGTTAGAATAATTTGGAACTAAAAAACTACGATTTATCATTTTCAAACTACAGAGGATGTTTATACATTTGGCAAAAACCACCGGTCTCATTTGTGTTTTACTCGAGATAAAACTATTTACAATTTTTCAACCATTTGGATATTTGACGGAAAAACGTGCCACGTGGATTATCGATCTCGTAAAGGGAACAAATTATTAAAAATTATTTATCACGTCAAAATTTGTCCGAATCTGATCGTACTGACGAGGAAGCTTTCAGAATGCGGCCACATGATATTGACTTTGAATGGGACCCACAATCACAACGATGATCAGATCCGACGGTTGTCAAAGTTCATTGGCGACATGAATCCAACGGTCCCAAATCCAAGCACATTAAAGACATCATTTAATCCTTAAACTATATATTAATTTTCAATTGAATCTCATCTTAAGATACCCAACATCTCAAGTACCTAGAATTCTATATGCCTGACATCTTTAGATTACTGTATTTGTTCTACATAAATTTTTTAGATGAATGTTTAAGAATATTTAGATAACTGTGCATTTGTGTAGAGAATTCATTATAATAACATGTGATTCTAATTATACTCTTATTTATTTACCATCAATAATACCCTTCTTGTATTTTTTTAGTTGTATAGATTAATTCATGTTAATAAAATATTTAAATTACATGATTTTTATTATACAAAATTTAATGTATTCATTTAATAATTTAAATTCTATTTTATTCTAATTATAATTCTAGTTTGATTTAATATTGAACCGTTAATTAATATATTACATAATTAAAATAAAATTTATTCCCTACCTACCTACATACATATATATTAGATCATTGAATTTATTAATTTTAAATAAAATAAAAAAATAGAAAGTAAGAGAGTTGATGAAATATAATTAAATATGGAAACAAAAAATAAGTGTTAAAAATATCAAAGAAATTGATTTAGAATAAATTTGATTGATAAACTTGTTTAGTACATGTAAATTATTTTTAATTTTAAAATTTAAATTAAATATTGAAATTACATAAATTAAAGAATTTTGATCCAAAAATAAAAATATTGTTTTAATTTGTATCCTACTAATCAATATAAGAATAATATTTAGTTAGATATTATACAAATACAATATTTTTATTCCAAAAATATAATATAATTTAAGATAAAACATTAATAATTAAAAAAAAAGTAGTATAACCTAAAAATGAGTAAAAATATCATAATTCAATCACATTTTCATTGGAATATTAGAAAACCCATGTTTTTTCTAAGCTATCTAGATTCCCATTAATATGCTAAACAAACACTGTTATCCTAATTACATTACCATGGTAATTTGAGATTTCTGTGAAACAAACGGTACTAGGGGATGCTTGATATGTCTGCGTGGGTTTTAATTGCCTGAAAAATGGATGTCTGAGATAAAATTTGTGTTTGGTATGCAGTAATAAGATTTTTATAATATATTTTGATTTTTTATTTAATTATAATTTAAAATTCAATAAGAAATTAAGAAATTAATAAATTAATTAAATGTATATAATTAAATTAAACTTCTCGACCATATTTTGTTTGATAAATTGCTTCATGGCAAATTAAAAATAATTATTTCTAATTTAAAAAATGAATAAAATAATTAATTTATAGCTTATTAATTTATGGATGAGAATCTCAATAGTGTCATAAGAATTTAATTATCTGTCATTAAAATTGATGTCGGTATACCAAACATCCTCTTTATTTTTAAAATTTTCAACTTCATCCGTTTTAAGATTTTTCTTTGAATGACCATTAACGCGGCTATAATTTTAAAATGATTTTTTTCCAAGCAAACACCATAGATATTTTTGAATATTGGTGATGATTTTTAGAAAATTGGCTAAAACTCTATGAATCAATATCAATGCTTTTAAAGCTTTGGTAAAAAAAAAAAAAAAAACTTTTAAAGCTTTATGTTAGAGCCTTTGGATGGAAATAAATCGTACATTTTTTTATGATTTGAAAAACCATAGTGAGGAGGTTTTTGATCTAACGATGACTCATGGGTCTCTTCGGTCATCTCTTGTAAAAAAAATTTGTAATTATTCTTCTTCTATCATTAATGAGAATTAAAGATCCTTTTTTTAGCTTTCGTTATTGTTTCTTTCATCCTCTAGATGTATTTTTCAATGAAAACGTCTCTTTTTGCAACACAAAAAATATATAATAACAATATTAAAAATTAGGATGAATTTATGATGTGGTATTAAATTATATTTGAAACATGAATCATGTATGTTGATTTCTTCTTCTTCTTCTTCTTCTTTTTTTTTGAACGACATAAACTCAAAAAAAAAGAAAAGAAACGAAACGAACTACAAGCTCTCACAGAACGAGCTAATCCATTGGGGGAAAGATCCAACCCAGAAAGAAGAATCACAAACACTTAAAGCTCGGTTGACTATGAGATGAGCTAACAGATTACTCTAGCGTCGAACATGATTGAAACCAACGATAGTCATTTGCTTTGAAGAATTCAAAATCTCGACAATTGGGAGAGAAATACGATCCTATGAATTTCTTGAGAAATACAAATGATTTTTTTTGGGTTATCAGAATGAGATGAAAATTAACCTTAAAACTCGTCCGTCTAAAAGAAAATAATATTTTTAGATATCACATCATTATTGAACAAAATATTTAATTAAAATTATTGATATCGAGGATGAAATTGAAATTCTTTAAATAATAGAGATTAAATTTAAATGGATTAAATATCAATCTAATCCCTATAGTTTGAGGTATGTTTCAATTTAATTATTATGATTTTAAAATATTTTAGGTCATGTGGGTTGGGGTTTGGTCAATTAAATATTTTATGGTTTTAAAAGTTTCTATTAATTTTTACGGTGTGATTAAAAAATCCACAAATCATCATCGTAAGAACCGATAAGTTAACAGATATTTATTTATCTGTTTTCTATAAAAGTGATAGCCATGCGATAAAGATGAATTACGATGTACAGTTAACTAACATATATATGTGAGACTTCTAAGAGATAATTCTGATATCAATATAATAATTTTGTGAGTTTTTCTCATACCATATGTCACAACCCAAAATTTCCCAAAACATGGAAATAAACTAAACGCAGCGGAAACTTAATTTACATCATCTCAAAATTTAATACTTTTCATTTAGAGTTAAAACTAACAAAACTTTATTCTATTCTCAGAAAAATTTCCATAAATCCAAATCCATCAAAATGGTTTATTTGAGCTCAGTTTAAAACAAAACAGTTCAAATCAAATATTCAAAGTTTTGGAATATCTAAACATAAAAATCAACATAACAAATAAAAATGTAATCCCAATATTCGACTAACACGAACAAGATAAAAAAAAAATAGCCGGCTTGTAAATCCAAGCCCAACCGATCACCGCCCACGACCCCATCATTTGCCAGATTTCTTCTTTTTATTACCTGAAAAAAAAAAAACAATGAAGCATCATGAGGCTACGCCCAGTGAGAATAAAGTTAAATTAAGAGCAACGCCATGAGAAACTTTCTAAATTCCTTAAGTCCATATTCGACCTCACAACTCCCAATAACTCTCAACTTCCAAGGCATGATCGCAACCCTAGAGAAAATCCCATCCTTTTAAGTTTTATCATCCAATGCCTTAGCTCCACTTTATTCACAATTAAAGTGAGCCGCACACTCAAGGTATTGAACCCGTGTCACCACGATTCGACCTTTGAGTTATTCTTCTTATGAGTTTGCAAGACTCACAAGCGAACCTACAAGTTTATTCTCTCCCATTGATCAAATGGAATGAACCTACCCCGTTAAGTGTAATTAAGTTGTGCACAACTCTAATTCACCCCTTAACGGTTTATTCTTCATTAAGTATGGCCCTACTTAATGCGAACCTACAACCACATTATCTAAGGCATCGAATAATGTGATTTAAACAAATGCATCACTACCAGAATGCATGACAAAGCCTAGGTCTAGTTTCTAGCTCAGAAAACCCGTTTCCTCCTAAAACTGACCTTAATATGGCTAATTCTCAAAAATTCCAAATTCTGGAAAAACATTGTATTTACAGCATTTAAAGAGTCTAAAAATGCTTAAAAACAGATCTCTAACTCACAAGATGATCCCCCAAAGAAAACCCACCCTAAAAAGCTAAACTAGCTAAACTAGTGCGGTTTTGCTTCTTTTTCGGCGACAACCGGTGAGGGAATTTTATAAAAATCTCCAGCAGCTTTTTAGGCCTCTAATCAGTCCCAAAATCACCTAGACACACTCAAGAATGAACTAAAAATAATTCCCCACCTAAACTCCCAAGAAAAGGCTTTCGACTGAACTAATCTCCACCTAAGGCTTTAGTGATCCTATTACTTCAAGTCAAATTCCAGCAGCTTTTCTAAGTCTTAAAACACCCAAAAAGTGACTAGAATTCATATAAACATCACTTTAAAATCAATCAACTAAAGAATCCAATAGTAACATCAGTTTATAACACCCAAAAGCATGCATGTCATTAACTTTCATAATCTTAACTCCAATTCTCCAAAACATGTACTTATTTATTTCATGTTTAAATTCATCATCCAAGTTACTCCAAACACACAAATCAGAATAAACATACTTATAAAGAAAAAGAAAATTAAACTTGACCCTGATCAAAGCTTAACTAAATTCTCACCTTAATTCCAATTAATGCAAAAGCAAACAATTCAATAAGTGCTTCCTTCCTCAATTCCACAACCTGAAATCAAGGTCTAAGGTTCTTAAAACCTACACAAAATATCTAAAAACAAATATCTAATATTATAGGCCAACTCGGATCGATCAACGGGACGGAAAAACGCGAAGGCAACCCCGAAGGGCTGCCTTCTAGCGTCGGCCAGTAGCAGTCCAAAGGGGCTGCTGCTGTGGCTGTTTCTTTTGTCAACGGCGGCGGTCCCAACGGTGTTTTCGAAGGCTAAATTGGTGATTGGTTTGATCGGTAAAGGCCTTTTTCAACTTTTAGGATTCTAGGGTTCAAGGGTTTGATAGAAAATCAAGAAAAGGGTCTTTCAAATGGATATAAAGAATAAATTGAATTCGTTGGAAGATTAAATTTTGATATTAAAAGAGAATTTGATTTCATTACCTTGTCTTAGAACGAAGGAAAACGTCCCCAACGAATCCAAACCTTCTTCCAATTGAACAAAACTTCAATCAAATCAACACTACAAGGAAAACAAGAAAAGAGACGATCAAAACCGTCCCTAAATCACTCTAAGAGGCGGCGGCAATAGGAGGAAGAAGGGAAGAAAAAATTGAAAACCCTACCTTTTCTTCTGTCTCTGTACGTTCTGTTCTCTGCCAAGACTCCTCTTTTTTTTTGTTCTTCCCCTTCCCAACGCCACTTCACCTATTTTTTTTTTTTTTTTAAGAATAGATATTAATTAATTCATCTTTAAAAGAAAAATCATTAAATATCTATTTACTTAAAAGAAAACCTAATAATTATTAAATAAATTTAATAATTATCGAAAATTTAAAACTTACCGGAAACGGGTCGTCACACCATAAAAACTAAATCGATATAAAACTCTAATTATAAGGACTAAATAAAAACTTTTAAAATTATAGACACTAATTGGTTAAAATACCATTTTGGTCCATGAACTTTCACTCAGGTTTCATTTTTGTGCCATAGATATTTGTTTAAGACTAGATTAAATATACAACGAGGTTCAATGACGTGGAAAAACGAATATATAGTGAGATTTAAGACTGTAATTAAGGAGAAAAATATGAAATTAACCTTTCTTTATATTCATTTGTCTATGATGTTTAATCTCACGGTATATTTCTATAACATTACATGCCACATAAGCTCTCCATTAGTGTCCTAATCGGAAAAACAAAATTTGAAGGACCAAAATGGAACGAATCGGAAAGTTTAGGGACGAAAAATATAACTTTTAGGGGGCGTTTGGAGTGCGGGCATTGGCTTTCAATTCCCATGGGTATTGGCATTCAATTCTCATTCCATTGTTTGGTTCAACCTCTTTTACCATTGGCATTGACATTCAATTCCCATCCAAATTTCCCCTTTATTTAACATTGGCATTGACATTTGTCATTGGCATTTAATTAAACTCTCTCCAATTTTGTACTATTTGGTATTTCTAATAAGAAAAAAAATATATTATGCGTATTTTAGTACGTTATAGTGAACAAGATCAAATTAAAAAAATATTTTTTAATTAAAAAAATATACATAGTTTTTAAATCAAAAATATTTTTTTTAAAGAAACTCAATATATTATACATAATTAAATTAAAAAAATATGTTCAATTTTAATTAAAAAAAATATACATATTTTTTAAATCAAAAATATTTTTTTTAAAGAAACCCAATATATTATACATAATTAAATTTAAAAAGAATGTTCAAAATAATACACTAACTAATTTAGATAAATTTTACTTTATAGTACTTTTTTCAAGCTTAATTCCAAATACAACATTTTTTTAAGGGTAAAATGAAAATGAGACCCATGTGGTTTTTTCCAAATGCATGAACACCCTCTGTGGTTTGAAAATGGTAAATAACACCCCTGTGGTTCCAAATTTTTTCAATCAAACCACTCATCTTTAATGTCAAAAAATTTATTTTAGCCATAACTTTTTTCGTTTGAACTCCGATTTGGGTGATTCAAGATATTTTGGAATATTAATTTCAGGATCTATATAATAGTCACTTCAAAACTTCGAAATGATTAATAAATAAAAGAGTTGATTGACATTAAAATACTAGGTATGATTGACACCGTTAACTCTTTTGGTTTTTGTTGATTTGAAAGTTTTGAAGTGACCATAGCGTAGAGACCAAAATGAGGATTCCAAAACATCTTGAATCATCCAAATCGGAGTTCAAACGAAGAAGTTATGATTAAAATAAAATTAATGACATTGAAGGGGAATGGTCTGATTGAAAAAATTTGGAACCACAATTGTGTGATTTGCCATTTTCAAACCAAGGGGGGTGTTCATGCATTTGAAAAAAACCACAGGGGTTTTATTTACATTTTACCCTTTTTTAAATAACACGTTTTCACTTTTTTTAAATTAATAAATTTGTTTTATTATTAAACCCTAAATATTGAATTAAAACAATCATTTATATTTTAACGTCAATTAATATCAACTAATTTATATAATAATACATGATTGTAAGAAATTGATTCCTATATGTTTCATCAATTTTATTTTATTTAATGAAATAATATTTAAAAGGAAATTAAAAAATTCAAACTTATAAATAAATATAGTTGATAATTTTAATTTAATTAAATTTAATATTATTAATTATTTTTTTCAATTTTTAAATTAAATTTTATATAATAATTAAATAAAATAACAAATCATATTCCTTCCTACAAAAACAATAATCATATTCCCATAAACCAAATTTCAGCACACTCCAAACACATATATCATATTCCCAGACATTTGAATCCCATTCTAGCACACTCCAAACACAGACATCAAATTCCCAGGCATTTTATTCCATACTACTTATTCCCAGACATCTAATTCCCAGGCATTCAATTCCGATTCCCGCACTCCAATCGCCCCCTTAAAGGTTTAGGGATGAAAATGAAAGTTGAGTGAAAGTTCAGGGATCAAAATGGTATTTTACCCAAACTAAATTGAATTAGACTCTAAACCATATATAGAATGAATTTATAATTAAACTATTAAAAATGTCCTATACTTTAGCATTAAATAAAATATTGAAGGTATTTTATCTAAAGAGTTATCGGTCCCGAGTCTATTATAAATATGGTCATTTCATTGAAAAATATATTGAATTAACTTCGTACTTTAACCATCTACAAAATTACGTTTTAAAAAGTGGTTACACACGAGATCTCTTCATAGTTAGACTTATATAATATGTACTTTATATGACACAAAAATCATCCGTTCCAAAAAAAGAAAAGAAAAGCCCCAACCCTTAGCGAACCTCCAAATCAAAACCCAGAGGTAGCCATCAAAAAAAAAAAAAAAAAAAAACCCAGAGGTCGGTCAGTGATTGTCTTGTTGTTTGTTTGCGAAGAAAAGCATCAAAATTCAATCACGCAATCAAACTCTTATAAAGAAAAAAACCCATGATTACCAGTTTTCTTTCATTTTCTACTTTCACCAATTTACCTTTTCATTCCTGAGCTCAAACAAAATGGGTGGAGCTTTCAATTTCATCAACGACCAATTATCTATCTGTTTGTTGAATCACTGCTTTCGCTTACGATCTAAGTCTGCAATTTCATCGTCAACGTCATCTTCTTCTTCTTCTTGATGACCATGATCCTCTGCCTTGAACCTTATTTCGGATCTCAATTGCAGGTCCACTTCCATAACGATAATTTTCAACAACAAACTAATTGGTCGCTATATTCTTCCCTTTCCGTATGGACCCTGCTGCCTCTCGCCCTGCTGTAGTAATCGACAATGGCACAGGGTATGTTTTTTTTAACCTTTTTTTAATGCCCATTAGCTGTTTGATGAAATGCCCATTTGGAAATTTTGAATTTTTTCATGTGTTTTCTGACTTATGTTATGCTTTTTCAGATATACTAAAATGGGGTTTGCTGGTAATGTAGAACCGTGTTTTATTGTTCCTACTGTAGTTGCTGTTAATGAATCGTTCTTAGACCAATCTAGGAAGTCGTCGAAGGCAAATTGGCTTGTGCAGCATAATGCTGGTGTTATGGCAGATCTTGATTTTTTTATCGGTGATGAAGCGATAGCGAAGTCAAGATCTAGTAGTACTTATAATCTTAGCTACCCAATTCGAAATGGTCAGGTGTATAACTGGGATGCTATGGAGCGGTTTTGGCAGCAGTGTATATTTAATTATTTGAGGTGTGATCCCGAGGATCATTATTTTCTTTTGACCGAGAGCCCTCTTACTGCACCTGAGAGTCGTGAGTATACGGGTGAAATTATGTTTGAAACATTCAATGTTCCGGGGCTTTATATTGCTGTCAATTCTGTTCTTGCTCTTGCCGCTGGATATACTACATCTAAGGTTGGTGCATATTTTGAAAACTTATACTAAATTTCTGTATGCATGCTGTTTCTTGGGTCTCAAAATCTAGAGCTTGATTTGGGGGGCTTAGAAGTACAAATAATTCAATTTGTGAAGTTCATACTTCTCGAGGGATGTTGGGTTCTAATGCCTACACAACTGAACATAATGTACTTGCTGCCCATTGGAGGCTTTATTTGTGAGGTTTTAGATTTCATTCAACAATGGGGTGTTGATTACAATGGCGAATGTCAATTTCTTCATTCAATCACATTACCTTATTGTTTTTGAAATGCCTGTTCTTACTGTCCCTGAAAGAATTGCCAGCATCCCATTATTGTTCGTGGACTTGTTTTTTCTTCTTGCTTTTACTCTCATCAATAATATTTTCACTTTTAAAATATGGTGCTGTAGATGGCTCACAATATGCTGTGCCCAAAAAAGTTGAGATCCGTGAAGCTGCAACCATGGCCTACCAATAACTTTTTGCAATTCTGTACCTTTCAATTGTGATTTGTGTCCATATTTTTTTTTGTATGATAGACATTTCATTGATAAATGAAAATCAAAATACAAGAACAAAAGGACCCCCTGGATTACAAAAAAACACTCCAGTTGGGGGCAATGAAAGAGGGGGGGGGTAATTACAAAAAAATTTAGATTTAGAGGACCAAATTGACGTAAATCTGACAACTAGGTCCCATAACTCATTCATCTCCAGGCTTTCATCTTGAAATATTCTTTTGTTTCTCTCCCACCAAACAAGCCAGAGGATCGCCCGAATTGCATTGCGCCAAATTACGTGCGCTTTCTTCTTGAAATCCACCCCACATAATAACCCATAGATGATAGAATGAATCTGTGAAGGTCTAGGACCATGGAGAGGAAAAAAATCGAACAACTTAGACCAAATTTGGGAGGTAAACCTGCAATCCCAAAACAGATGCATCGCATTCTCGCCACTGTTCTTACATAAGATGCACCTATCCGGACTGAGAGTGATGGAAGGGTATCGTCTCTGGATTTTGTCATTTGTATTCAGCCCACCATAGAGGAAGGTCCACAAGAAAACCTTAACCTTCTTGGGGTAGTTGTCCTTCCAAATAGCTTGGATTAAATCTATCGGGGGTGAAGAATCCGTCTTAAAAAAGGCACCGAACGCGTTCTTGCAAGTGAAATTGTCCCCAGGGGTGATGATTTGTGTCCATATTAGACCATGTAACTGAATTTAAAGCTAATGCTGTTGGAAGTAACTAAAAAGTTTAGACCTCAAGAGGCCATGATTAGATTTATAATAAAAAACATCAGTTTACTTGATTGATTGTAGAAGTGTCAGAACTACAAATCAACGGAAGTTGAAATTTTTTTTTTAGCAGGCAAAATTTTTTAGCTGTTCATTCAGTCATACATACTCTTCAACTTTCTTGTATGCTGGAACATGGTTGTTGGTGGGTATCACAGTCAGTTAGGTTTTAGAATGTATTTTATTGTCTGATTCAAATATCATACTTAAAGAAAGTTTATAATTAAGCAACTTTAGAATTAAAGAAGAAAATGTTGGAGTTTTTTCACATTTCACTCGACATGTATTAGAAGTTCCCATTTTTTTTCCTATTTCTATATATAAAAAGAGTCCATTGGTTCATCGTCTTTTTTACCTAAAAAATGATCATTGTTGCTTTCATCATTTTTCATCTGTATTACTATTGAATGTGTCTATTTTATCAATAGTTAGTTTATGTCGATCTTTGCTCATGGATTGATCTGTAGTTTGTCTTAGTGCGAGATGACAGGGGTTGTAGTGGATATTGGGGATGGGGCTACCCATGTCGTGCCTGTTGCAGATGGTTATGTTATTGGGAGCAGCATTAAATCAGTTCCCATTGCCGGCAAAGACGTAACTCTTTTTGTCCAGCAGCTCATGCGGGTAGGTTGCCTCATGTTCTCTTCATAATTATTTTCCTTGAATTATATTGTGCATGTTTGGAGGATGTAATTGCCACAAACGGTCTATTACTGAAAACTTTTTGATAGTTATGGAACTGTGGACCAGGTTATCTTCATTAAGTTTTCATTTTTTGATCCCTGTGTATATTATTAGCATTTGCTAATTACCTGCATTATCTACATGCCATTCTTTCCTTTTTGTGAAACCGATATTGTTGGAGATTGTGTGGCAGTTTTTATTAGAGTGGTGTTGATGCAATGATGCTGTAACACATCATGGTGTTCTGTTGCATTATGTTGCCAAGTTTCCTTGATTACATAATTCTTCCTTATGAAGAAATGCTATCAAATGGCCGGGTCATTATACACTGTATGGTCTATATCAATGGTAATTTTCTGAGTGGAAATGAAGTTATGAGTCTTGCTGTATGATGTTCTGCCACATTGTTGTTGAAGTTCAATTTTTTGGGTGGTTCATATCTATGTCGTCTTTGGGACATAGATATCAAAAGCTACCAAACTTGAGGGTATAGGATGATGGTTGAACTTGTGTTGATTTTTTCATTCATATCACTTGCTTGCTTTTGAAGGCTCACAAATATTTTGCAATATACCATTGTTTTACTCAGGAACGAGGAGAGAACATACCGCCTGAGGATTCCTTTGAGGTAGCTCGAAAAGTGAAGGAAATGTACTGCTACACCTCCTCTGACATTGTCAAGGTTTAATCTTTATTATACTTATTTGATAAGTCTCGATTGGAAACCGAATTAGCGTTTTATTAGGATTTTGTCAATCACAGCTTGATTGCAAGTGGAACCTATTACTCGACCTATAAATTTTTTGTTATTCTGTTGTTATTTCTCTGCAGATAATTTTATGGTAAATGTTGTGCCTAATTGATTTCAGGAGTATAATAAGCATGACAAAGAGCCAGGCAAGTATGTAAAGCAATGGAGGGGTATTAAACCCAAGACCGGGGTACCATACTCTTGCGATATTGGTTATGAACGTTTTCTTGGTCCTGAGGTTCGTTTTTATCTTTTATCGTCATGATCAATTTCACAATAGATTTTTAATTGCATACTTGAAACAAGCTATAATTATTGGATTTTTTTTAGTTGACTTTACAATTTTTTTTGTCACTGGCTTTAGTGCTGAACTTTGTTCGTGATCTTGAATGTCTTCAGGTATTCTTTAATCCTGAAATCTATAGTAGCGAGTTCACAACCCCTTTACCTGCTGTAATAGACAAGTGTATACAGTCTGCGCCGATTGATACCAGAAGGGCGTTGTATAAGGTGAGTAGCCTGGAAAAAAAGTGTCATTGTTGTGAACTATTTGTCTCTGGTTGTCACTTTTTTGTAGACATCGAGTTTCTCTCTCATTATTTTATTAGCAATTAGCTCAGTTTTCTTTTAGATCTACTTTTTGTTGTTGTTGGGGTGGGGTGTCGTCTCACATTAGATCATGCTCAAGGGTAAACGTAAACATATATAGTCTTCGTAGTTTCATTGTAGCAGTTACCATTCTTCTTCACAAAGGCCTACTATTAAATAGTTTGATGATTATCTTAGAATATAGTACTATCTGGAGGTTCAACAATGTTCAAAGATTTCCATAGGAGGTTACAAAGGGACTTGAAGAAAATCGTGGATGCACGAATTCTTGCTTCGGAAGCTAGAATAGTAGGAGAAGTAAAAGTGAGCATTGTTATCTATCCCTTTTTTTAACCTGGCGAATAGGTTTCTGATTAATCTCTAATTTTGGTGACTTTTTCAGTCACATCCAGTTGAAGTCAATGTTCTTAGTCATCCCATCCAGAGATTTGCAGTCTGGTTTGGAGGCTCCGTTCTTGCATCAACTCCTGAGTTTTTTGCGGTATTTATGCGAACCCTTTGGAACTATGATATGCCAATTGCTACCCAACTCACCTAAGGTTTAAAATGGACGAATACACAAATTTCTCTAATCAATGTGCCTTTTTCCCCACATTTTTTTGCAGGCTTGCCATACAAAAGCAGAGTATGAAGAGTATGGTGCAAGCATATGCCGCACCAATCCCGTTTTCAAAGGAATGTATTAATGAAAAGATCCTTGAGCTTTGGATGATATATCAGATGCCGTTGCCATTTGCCCTTGGACATGCACCTCGGTTTAGTTCATGCTGCTCAGCCTTTAGTTGGTGTATATGGGTGGTGTAAAATATGATCATTTTCTGTATAATTTGTACGAAATATGGTTTCATTACTTTAATTCTTTCGTTGGGGGACCTTGGGTTTCTCAAAATTGAAGGAGCAATTGGTCCAAGTTTAGTTTTCCTTTTGAGGAATTTTATAAGAATCAGCATTTCAGTGAATATAGATTTATAGACAAAGCTGAATTGCATGTTTTTATTTGGCGTTCAGCTTATGTTAGAGTTTCTAAAGGAATTTTATTTTCTTCGTTTTCTTGTGATCCAAATCCAAATCAGAGTTTTGGTTTAGTTTGCAATTGAATCATTAGTAAAATTAAACACTTTTTTTAAATGGATAGTGTGAATGAGAGTTTTAGGAATAAAAAAACTAATTATTTTTTCTAATGATTCAATCGCATACTTAAAGTAACCAAAGTAAGCTTTTAATTAATCAATAATGGTTGAATTATTAACTAATGATTACGATTAAAAAAATCATTTGACATCGTATTTATTAAATATTAAAGTAAATGCATTCTGACTTAAAAACAAAAAAGTAAATTCATTAAACGCTCTTACATAACATTGAAGTATTAGCCCTTACAAAGCATGCTGCGACCTTGTCCATGATGGTACAAATGTTGAATTTATTTCATCTTGGCTCCACCACCCAACCATTGAAACTAAAACGACTTTAAGATGATATCATATTTATTCTTTAACCTATTTATCAGATTGGCCTATTATGGAGTTAGCCCAATCAGTGGAAGATGAAACCAGATTCTCATACTTAATAAAGAGCCTAATAATACAGGGATGGTCCGTTCATATTATTAAAGGAACTATTTACTAAATTAGTGGAATTTCTTTAGTAAATTAATTAACATTTAATTACAGATCCGTTAATAATATGTAATTGTGATCAAACCTTAAACTAGAATTATAAGGTTTTCAAAAAACTTACATTGTAGATTTAATGGAGAATTGGTTGTTGTGGGAATCGAACCGGAAGAATAAAAGAAAAGAAAATTTCTTCTTATTTTAAGAAGCCAAAATCGGCAATAGGGAAAAATAAAAGAGAGAGCTTTTGATAAATATCAAGTCATTAAATATGAGCACCCAATGGTCATATTTATAAGAAAATAAGAATTTGTTTCGTGATCAAATTATGATTTTTATTTCTTTTACTTTAAATGATCAAAATTATTTAAGAAAATAAAATAAAAAAATAAATCCTTGGCGTCAGACTTGTTGAATAACAAGGAAATTATTTTTCCTTTAATTTATTGACAAGTGGCGAGAGAGAAATGGTTATTTATCTTCTTCTTCTTCTTCTTTTTTTTTTAATATTTATCCTTTCTTTTATGTTTTCAAAATTAGAAAAATGTAAATAATTAATTCTAATTAAAAACATAACTGCCAAAAATTCATATATTAATTAATATTGAACTAAGTCAATTTAATTAATTATTTTGGGCAAAATACTAATTTGCTTCATAAAACAAATATATTCAATTCTCTCTTTTTATTATTAAATTAAATAAACTCATTATTTAATTAATACTATTAATTATTAGTTTCCATTTAAATAAACTCATTATTTAAACAATTAATAATATTAATATTAATTTCTATTTAAATAAACTCTTTATTTAAACAATTAATATCTCCCTTTATTTAAGTAATTTAATTACTTAAATATAATTCTTTCTTCCTAGTTAAATCCCCTCACTATAGATGAGTTATGTCTATTTGTTATTAAGTTCGTTTTGACATATCCTTCACGTGGTAATCTCATAATTACAACTGAGTCAAAATTACCATTTTACCCTTGCAATTATCTTTTTTATCCTTGTGTACCTGATGATTCTCTAATGAACATTTTTCTATAGTTTTCAAGTATAGAACGATCCTTCTCGAGCCAGTGAAAAGGTGATGCCTTATGTTCAAGTATTGAATCATTACAACAAGGGAGATACCTAAAGTTCCTAAGTTAGAATAGTGTCACGCTAACACTTTCATTTGTTTTAGGAAAGTTATGAATGCCATCTTGTATAGAAATGTTCTCAAGCACCAACTTAGTCATTTCCCCAAAACAGGAGTTTATCGAGTGTATCAACAGATCAACCTCCACCATGTGAATCAAAGGAAAAGACTTCATTAATGTGAGTTCACAACATACTCAGGATTGAGACGTATCAATCTTAATAACGTAATTTGATATTATAAATCATTTCCTATTAACGGTGTTATTTAGGAATCGATTTATTATCTTGGTCTAGTCTTATATAAACTCATTATATATGATGTTTCCACTTGCATCTACATCATGCTAATGATTTGGATCAAATCAGTGAACAACATCAACAGTGTTACCAGAATAAGGTTTCCTAACCTTATTCATTTACTGTAGACTATTTGAGTTACTATCTTGGACTAGATCCACTTTATATCTCATAGTAGTCAAGATTACAGAATTAGTAACTCTGGAATTTTCTATTAATATTTGAATATTTAACGAATATCAACATATAATAAATCGCACAAAATTCACTAAAATAATACTTTTATTTATTCATAAAATATTCTATTACAAATTACGAATTTTAGGGCATAAATCCCAACAATTATAACTCTGGTAGCCCAATCCAAAGCCCAACTCCCAAGCAAACCCTAACCTACCAAACTCGTACCACTCTAGCTAAAGGAAATAAAAGCGACATAACAGGGACCAAGGAAGCCAACGCTTCTAAACATAATGATTCTTTCAAGCGGCTATTGGATGTAAAGCTTCAACGGCGGCGTGAAAAGGGATTATGTTTCCGGTGTAAAGAAATTTTTTCGGTAGGTCACAAGTGCAAGAACTAAGAGCTCAAGCTACTTATGGTTTTTGACGACTCCGAGGAGGATTTAATCCAGGAGATTACATGAAACAAACATCTTCATCAGCCACCAAAGATGTTGGAGCTTTCAGTTAACTCAATGGTTGGGATTATATCACCACACATCATGAAGATCTCTAGTGTTATTCTAGGTCGAGCAGTTGTTGTTTTGATTGATTGTGGAGCTACCCACAATTTCATCTCAAATACTTTGGTGGGAGAGCTAAATCTGCCAGCGGAAGTCATTGTTGAATTTGGAGTACAACTCGGATCTGGAACCACAGTCCGAGGTAATAGAATTTGCAAAAAGCTTTTTCTCGAGTTACCTAATTTACAAGTGACCAAAGATTTTTTACCTTTGGAT
This sequence comes from Gynostemma pentaphyllum, assembly GCA_028015215.1. Lineage (NCBI taxonomy): Eukaryota > Viridiplantae > Streptophyta > Magnoliopsida > Cucurbitales > Cucurbitaceae > Gynostemma > Gynostemma pentaphyllum. The sequence continues at coordinate 1,963,562 of CM051352.1, read as the reverse complement.
CTGGGAAGTTGTGAAGTCATCCAGGGGATGCAGTGGCTTGAAACCTTGAGAGATATACAAGTTAATTGGAAGTGACTGACCATGAAGTTGAAACAAGGAGATAAGGAAGTAATCTTACGAGGAGATCCGTCACTGTGTAAATCCTCGATCTCTCTGAGAGCAATGATCAAGGCTATTCAGAAGGAAGGACAAGGTGTTTTGTTAGAATATAATTCCCTCGTGGTGACAAATGAACAGCATCAACCACCACGTGAGGTGGAGTAAGTGTTGGAGAACTTCCATAAGGTATTTTCTTCTCACACTGGGTTACCATCGGCTCGAACCCATGATCATCTATTATTCTCAAGGATGGGATGTCTCCTATAAACATATGTCCTTACAGATACACTCAAGTGCAGAAAGATGAAATAGAGCGTTTGGTTGGTGAAATGTTGGCTGCTAGAATTATTCAACACAACCATAGCCTTTTTTCGAGCCCGGTGTTATTGGTCAAGAAGATGATACCTGATAAGTTTCTGGTACCAGTGATTGAAGAATTGCTATGTAAAGACCCGACTTTTCAGAGAAATAAATAAACATATTTTTAAATAGCGGAAGATTCAATAAATAACATATATTGAAAATATGCAATTCAACTAAGTCAAATAACTTTTATTAAAATAATAACTCCAAAGTTTAAACTTTAAAACAAAAATCAATGAGTTAAAACATTATTCTTAAACCATTCAAAACAAATAAAACAAAATCCTCTAACTTAATAGTTAACTCATAATCAGTAAAATCTCAGTATTTATTCTTTGATAAAATGAATAACAAAATGCATAAAAGATAGGTGGCCACCACGACATGAACTCCTTATCTTCGCCACATCATCAACCGCCACCTCTCGGTCCATTATTACCTGAAAAAAAAATTATAGCACTGTGAGGCTAAAGCCAGTGAGAAAACGACTTAATCAAAGGTAAAGTCTTAAATAGTCTCTAACAACTTATACCGAGTCCTAAGCACTCAAACATTCTCCAATAACATCTAAGGCACAAATCACTTAAATTTCAAGTCTCAACTCACCTACATGAATAAGCAATTCTCACTAATTTCATATTCAAGACCTTTAACCATCAATTCTACTTGGATCATCAATCTTTCCGTTCTCATAACCATAGTAAATATCCACACGCTCGTAATCTCATTCTCATACATGAATAGACAACTCTAACTAGCTCCATATTCAAGACAATACATAATAATACAATCCATACATGAATAGGCAACACTGCCGGGTTCCATAATCAAGGCATAACTTATTATATTAACTCTAACTCAATCTCATGAGCCCAATTAATCCAATACATGAATAGGCAATTATCTCAAATTCCGTATTCAAAGTTTCTCGATAAAACTCACTTTACATGGATAGACAACTCTCATTAGTTTCATACCCAAGGCTTTCATTCACAAACTCCCATCATTGATACTTAACATTTCGGATAACTAGAATCATTCTAAATTCACAAAGCAAATAATTTAACAAACAACACTAATAAAGCGGTCCCTCGAGACTACTAACACTTCCTAGTACCTGGTTATAGCCGCAACTATAACTAAATTCCCTAATGATTCATTCGTACGAGCAATGATTATTAGTACTCGGTTATGAACTCTCCTAAAACTAAATTGAACTAAGTGTTGGCTCATAGCCTCAACACTAGTTAACATATCCTGACAGGCCATGAATCTCATCATTCTCAACATTATACACATGATAATGTTCAATAAAAATTAATATCAAACATTAAAATACAACAACCCAATCAGATTGCATTCAAAAAACAAAAATGCTGAAAAACGGTAAAACTGCCGAAATACCAAATATTCAATTCTTTCACTTCTTAAACCAATTATCATGGCAAATGATCATAAATAACTTCCAAAAATCCCAGAATTAGATTCATAAACAATCAGAAGCATTTCGAATCTAAAAACATCAAATTCTGTCGAAAAGTGCCTAAACTAGTTCTAACCGAAAAATAAATTCTCCTAACAATTTTTCGGTGTTTCCAAAATCATTTCTCATCCTAAAACTTCAGAATTACATAATAAAATATTTAGAATTGAATACGCTACGGTAAGAGCTTTAGATTTCTTTAAAACCTCACCGTTGATTAAACTGTTAACTCACCTTGAATTTTGCTAAATCTAATTTTTTGTGCTACTTTCCACTACAGTCCAGACCTGAAACAGAGGTCCTAAATCATTAAATCGCATGCTAAAATAGTCCCAAAAGGTACAAAAAGGTTTGGTGTTCGACGGCTCCAAAAACAGAAAAAAACATACGATGAACGACTCGCCGTTGGGAAGGGGACAGTCACGGTACTGTTGTCCCCTTGTCGTGGCTGAACCGTGGCCTTTGGGTCACGGTTTGGTCACGGGTTCGTGTTTCAGGAGATCGATTTTGATGGTTTTTGGTTTTTGGCTAGGTAAATCAAAACCAATTAGGAAATAGCTTTTGAATTTGAATCGGAAAGAGGTGGGTTTTGGTTTTCAAGAACGGGTTTCTTGAATTTCATAATTTTAATACCAATTCAAATTTCCAGAATTTTAAAGATTAATAAAATGATCTAAATCGCTTATTCAAAGTTAGGAATTCACGGAATAAATCTCCAATCTTCACCTAACGACTTACCACGATCAAGATCGAGCACCTAACATCAAAATTGACGAAGAACATCACTTTCATGAGCCCTAGGGACGGCGGAATCATGGAGAAAGTAAGGGAAGGAGAAAATTTACCTCTTTGATTAAAGGAAGATCCTCCAAACACTTCTAAAACATGATCGAAACCCGAATCGTCACCCGATTGATCAAGAATAGAACAAAATTCCTTCGGCTTTCTCCAAGGGGGCGGTGACATCGTGAGACGGAGAGAAGAGAGTCTAAAAATTTGGGAATGACAAATGAGAAGTCATCTTAGGTTAGAAATCCCGAGTTATCATATTTACGAAACTACCACTCACTTTAAAACGTCTATATCTTGATCACCGGGTCTCAGAACGATAAACCGTCAGTTGCGTTGGAATCTTGACATCGAGACGATCAATTTCATGTCAAAATATTAATCAAATCACAAGGTTCAAATTTTGAGGTTTTCAAGAAAAATACCATAATGCCCTTTTAAAAAAACACGATATTTCTGTTCTATTTAATCGATCAAGCCTGATTAATATTATTTAAAAATAATAATATTGATTTTAATTACCTCGTAACGAGGCGTTACATGCTAGATGAATTGGGAGGGTCCAAGATGTTCTCTAAGTTGGATTTAAAATCTTGATACAATAAGCTTCATGTTCAACCTGAAGACATATCGAAAACAGCTTTTCACACTCACGAGGGCCACTATGAGTTTTTGGTGATGCCATTCAACCTTACCAATGCCTCATCCAGCTTCTAGGCCTTAATGAACGAGGTACTCTGACCTTATCTTCGTAAACTTGTGTTGGTGTTTTTTGACGACATCTTAGTTTACATCCAATCTTTGGAGGACCACATTCAACATTTGAATGCTGTTCTGGAAGTCTTGAGTTCTCATCAGTTGGTAGTGAACAAAAAAAATGCAGTTTCGGTCAGACTTCTTTAGAATATTTGGGGCACATTATTGCTAGTGAGGGAGTTCAAGTTGATCCAAGCAAAGTCCAAGCAATGCTTAGTTGGCCTCTTCCCAAGAATTTACGTGAATTGTGGGGTTTCCTCAAACTCCCGGGCTACTATAGAAAATTTGTGAGGTTATAGCAATACAGTGTGGCCTCTGACCAATCAATTGAAAAAAAGACCAGTTTGGTTGGACCCCGACAACCATAGATGCGTTTCATCTACTGAAGAAAGCGATGACCAGGTTCCTGTGTTAGCAATGACGAGACCATTTTTCTCTCATTCATCTTCTTCTCCATTTATTACTCTTTTTTTTTTTCAAAAACCAAAGTCCTCTCTCTCAAACCTTTATCTTCTCCTCCATTACTCTCAAATCCTCTTCTTCTTCTTCTCTACTTTTTCATATTAGAGAAACACAAAATTTTCATTTTCTCTTCTTTCATTCCTCTCTCAATCTCTATCCAAAGAAGTCATTTGGGAACAACTTCAAAGGATTTTACTCTTCATTAATGTGAGTTTTTATCGTTTTAAATAGATTTTTAAGTAGTTAAATGCATATATATATAATTTTTTTTTGTATATTGCAATATATGGTGATAGTTTTATGTTTTAGGTTTATAAATAGTTTAATTTATTTTATTAACTAAAAGATGAGTATAATTTTTTTGTTTATAAATATTATAACTTTCTTAGTTATAAATATTAAAAAAAAATTGTTCTTTTTTATTTGTTTTTTCTTAGTTATGGAGAAATTCTTCATAAAGATACCAACAATTGAGTCCACATCTCATGAAGACAATGATAAAGAGAAACATAGTGCTAAAAGAACCTGTTTGGATGTTGATTTAAATAATCTTATTACTGATCCCGTATTACGAATGCAAATATCATCTTATCACCCTAATGTGCAAGATGCTATTCGAAGAGCTTATCTACTAAAAGGTCCTTGTCAACCTCGTGGTCATAAATTCAAGCAATCATTGAAAGGAAAATTTTATAGGAAATTTGTTCATACTTGGTTTGATGAATATCCTACTTGGTTGGAGTATAACATTTCTAAAGAAGCTGCATATTGTTTGTGTTGCTATCTTTTTAGATCAGATTCATTGAGCGTCATGTAAACAAGCAAGGGAAAGTCATTGAGCGTCCTTTAGATATTGTTCATGTCATAGACAATATTGCTTCATCACTCAAAGCGGCTATTGATGCAATGATTGCTAAATATGGTTTGAGCTTGTCTAGACTATGGGGTCAAGGTTATGATGGAGCTAACAACATGCAAGGTGAGTTTAATGGTCTTAAAGCTTTGATATTGAGAGATAATGAATATGCTTATAATGTGCATTGTTTTGCCCATCAACTTCAGCTAGCTCTTGTTGCCATTGCAAAACATAATATGCATGTTGGACAACTTTTTACCTTGGTTTCAAATGTTGTGAATTTTATTGGTGCCTCATGTAAACGTCATGATATTTTACAAGAATTTCAAGCACTTAATATCTTGAAAGCACTTGAAAATGGAAAGCTCTCAAGTGGACAAGGTTTGATCCAAAAAACTAGTCTTAAACGTGCCGGAGATACACGTTGGGGTTCACATTATAATACCTTGATCAACTTGATTGTAATGTTTAGTTCAGTTATTGATGTTCTTGATTTTATTATACAAGATACTTCGATAGCGGATCAAAGAGTTGAAGCATACAACTTATTAAATTCACTTCAACCATATGAGAAACGTATTAGGAATCAAAAATGAGTTGTCCCAATCATTACAAAGAAAAAATCAAGATATTGTAAATGCCATTAACTTGGTTAGAATATCAAAAAATCGGTTGCAACTGATGAGAGATACAGGATGGGCTTCTTTACTAGATGAAGTTGTTAGCTTTTTGGGCTCCAATTATACCTAATGTTTTGATGATAACAAACCAAATATATACTGATGGTTTCGAAGTTTTTAAGTGTCTATGTTGTAGAGCTCGAAACAAGGATTCAAACGCATTTTGAATCTCTTAAATCGGAGTCCAAACGAAGAAGTTATGGACAAAACAAGTTTAGAGGCAAACACACAAATTTGGATGACATCATCACTGACGTGGACAAAAGAGTGAATCAGACAACGACACGTGGTAGATTTGATTACGTGGAAAAGTCAATGGTCAAATATTGATGACGTGGCACTTCAAACCGTTATATTTTGGATGACGTGGCAGTACACGTGGATGATGACGTGGCAATGGAGAATGAACCACATGATGACACGTGGAGAAACGAGATGACATGGCGTTGACTAGCCTTATGAGGACTGAAGCTGACGCACGCACAATGGACAAATAAGAAGGCGACATGTGGCGAAGAGTAGGAAGAGGGCGCGTACTCGTGTTTTAGCCAATCAGGAAGCGCCCATGTGCGGCGTGTGTCTGCACGCGATCCAGAGGCGCGTGAACCGAATCCCTGCAGCTGCTTTATCCTTTTTTTTTTTTAAATTTTAAAGCAGCTCGCCACGTGTCGTTTCCCTATTCGTACGAATTTTAAATTTTAAAATTCAAATGTCTTCGCCACATGTCGCCTTCTTATTTGTCCGTTGTAGAAAACATAATATTGTGATAATTCATATGACTATTATGCCGTGATCGACCTCGCCACGGTCTAGATCTGTTCTGAAGCAAATTTTCGAACTTTGTTTATTTTCCAGCCGATTTTCTCCAAATTTTCTTAGCCATTGATCTGTTTTCAAGCCCATCAACGGTCTAGATCTGTTCTGAAGCTAAAACACGAATTTGGCTATGTTTTAACCCTATTTTCATATCAAAACAGTACCTAATGCTCTCTAATCTGCTCTATCTTGCTGCCCAATAATTCCCAAGTGCTCCATCCTTCAATTCTCTCATTCCATCATATTTTGTTTATTATTTTTTGTGAGAGATTTATCAGTGTGAGGAATCTGTGAACTTTTGAACGTTACAAAATTTGTGTATCTCCCTTTTTAAGAGGATTTGTGAGGTCTTTTTATTTTAATTTTCATTGAGATTTGTATTAAGGTGTGGGAACACCTTGGGGTGTGAAAAAGAAATTGGTTAGATCCTGAACCAGTGAAAAGGATCGGGGTTTTCTCTTTTTCCTGTTAAATTAAAGAGGGAGATTGTACCGGTTTGGTTCTCACTCGCAAGAGAATCGGTGATAGTGAAAAATCTCAAGGAGGAACCTTGGGGAGTGGACGTAGGCTTGGCGAACCACTATAAAAATCTTCGGTGTCTTCTTTCCCTAAACTTTTTAATTTCCGCACATTTTGTTTTAAATAATTTGTGTTCATTGTTCATGCTAATTTATTGCTTGCATTAATATTGATTAGAAATATTGTCAATTGGATTAATTCATCAATTTGCAACTTGATCGCGTTAATTGATAATTTATTTGATCGATTCGAAAAACTTTATTGTTTTAAAAATTCGATTTATAAATTTATAATTTTTTTAAAGCAACCCTATTCACCCCCCCTCTAGTGTTGCCATTCGGTCCTACAGAAGTTTCTTCATTTTGTAGAAAACATAATATTGTGATAATTCATATGGATGACATGTTCATTATGCGAGGTCGATCATGGCGTAATAGTCAGAAAATGACAAATAAGCATCACTATTGTGTTGAAATATTTTATGTTGTTATAGATTTACAACTTCAGGAGTTAACAATCGTTTTAGTGTAGTCAATACTGAGTTACTTTTGTGCATGTCATGCTTAAATCCAAGTGATTCTTTCTCATCTTTTGATAAGAGGAAACTGATACGTCTTGCTCAATATTATCCTCTTGAGTTTTCTGAGATACATTTATCGGTGCCTAGAAGATCAACTTGAGACATATATTCATGATTTGAGATCTGATGACGAGTTTTTAAAGTTGAAGCTAATTTTTGAGCTTAGTGAAATGATGATGAAGACGAAGAAAAATGTTTTATATCCTTTAGTTTACAAGTTGATAACATTAGTTTTAGTTTTACCAGTTGTAACAGCTTCTATAGAAAGAACATTTTCAGCGATGAAAATAGTGAAAACTCGACTTCGTAATCGAATGGGGGATCAGTGGTTGTCTGAAAGTTTGATCACCTTTATTGAGAGAGACATATTTGATGAGATTGATAATGAAGTGATCCTACAACGTTTTTAAAATATGAAATCTCATCGAGGGGTACTGTAATGCTTGGTAAGTTTTCATTTTATTTATATTTAAACCGTGTCTTTTTTTGTGTGGAAAATATGTAATGTTTGATCATTTAATGTTTTGAGCATATAATCTATGACAATATATAATTTTGATTTTGATTTTTTTTTTTACTTTTTTCATCATTTGTTTGCCCCCCAAATAAATATTTTTGGCCTCGCCACTGCGTGTTAGCATTACAAAACTTTGCGAAAGATTTTGTAATCAAAACTGATGCTTCAGGTTATGATTTGGGCGCGGTTTTAATGCAAGAACAACGACCCATTGCTTTTTACTGTCACATTCATTCTACTCAAGCTTGCCAAAAGTCTATTTATGAGAAGGAATTGATGGCCATTGTTTTCGCCTTTTATAAGTGGCTGCCCTGAAAGTTTATAATACACACTGATCAGAAGAGCCTCAAGCATATTTTGGAACAACTTTTGATTAGTTCAGAACATCAGCGTTGGTTGACCAAATTATTGGGGTACAATTTCGAAATTCACTATAAGTTTGGTCTCAAGAATAAGGCAGTAGATGCCTTATCCAGATTCTCATCTGAGGTCACTTTGGTAATCTTATCGGTTGTTAAGGATGAGTATGTTACAACTATTCAGAAGGATATTGAGGGGGATCCTTTTTTATCTATGGTATGGGAGGGCATACGCGCGGGTGAGTGTCGGTTGGCTCATTTAACTCTTGACGAAGGATTGTTGAAATGTAAGGGGTGACTGGTCATTCCCAAAACATCTTCGGTGGTGATGACTTTGTTACAGGAATATCACGGCAGTTTGGTGGGCGATTATTCCGGCGAACTCCGAACTTATAAACGACTTGCTGCTGATTTTTATTGGAAAGGCATGAAGAAGGGGGTGACGCTCTTTGTTGAATCTTGTCTTATTTTTCACCGCAACAAGTATCAAACCTTGTCTCCTTCCTATCTAATGCAACCGTAACCCATTCCGAATCTGCCTTGGGAGGACATCTCCATGGACTTTATTGAGGGCTACCCAAATCTGAGGAAAAATATACAATCTTGGTGGTGGTTGACCGCCTATAAAATATGCCCACTTCGTTCTCCTCTGGCATCCTTTCACTACTCAATCAGTTACTTTCCAATTTGTAAAAGAAATTGTTAGACTTCATGGCATCCCCCACTCCATTGTTTCTGATTGTGACAAAATATTTCTAAGTAAATTCTGGACAGAATTGTTTCATTTTGCAGGGTACCACTTTGAAAAAGAGCACTGTCTACCACCTGCAAACAGATGGGCAGACAGAGGTTATCAATCGTTGCCTGGAAATTTATCTACGTTGTTTTGCGTGCGACAAGGTGAAGTCATGGGCCGATGGGTTCTTTGGGCTGAATATTGGTATAATACTACATATCAAATTTTTGCCAAATCTACTCATTTCAATTGTTGTACGGTAGATCACCTCCCCCCATTTTACGTTATGGAAAAAACACCTTGATGGTGTCTCATGTGGATCAACTACTCCTTGACTGAGATGCTGCCCTAGATGATTTACAGGTTCAACTCTTAAGGGCCCAACAACTTATGAAGTTTCAAGGTGACAAACATCGTTGTGATGTGACATTTGAGGTGGGTGATTGGGTTTATCTCAAATTGCAACCGTATCGACAGAAATAGAAATTATCAACTTTATATTATGTCCCTTATCAAATTATGGCCAAGGTGGGAAAAATGGCTCACCATCTCAAACTTCCACCTAGTTCATTTATTCACCCTGTGTTTCATATCTCATAGTTGAAAGCTGCCAAGGGTGTCGATTTCCAACCCCAGTCTCTACCGCTTCCCCTGGTGATTGTGGCACATACACCAACAGATCAACAACCTAATTCAGGGGTGGGCATTCGTGAGAACCTTCCGGCTAACAAGGAAGTGCCATCAAATGGCAAGGCCAAACCGTGGAGGATGCTACTTGGTTGCCTATGGCAGAAGTTCAAGAGAAATGGCCCCAATTCCACCTTGAGGATAAGGTGAAAGTTTGGGCAGGGGGTATTGATAGGCCTCCGATCAGATTCATGTACAACCGAAGAAATAGAAACAAAGAGCCCAAGGTTGGGCCAATCACAGGTGTTGATGTCTAATGTGGGTTGAGCCCATGATTGGTGAGGGATGAGAATTTCTGTAATGAGTGATTTGTAGAGACCACCTTGTAATACGGTTAGTAACCGTGAGAATGGCGTGGGAGTGAATGAACGCATGTCAGGAAAGTTGCTTTATATATTTCAGTAGTATTATTAGTAGGTAAGGATTTGCTAAGTAATTGTAGGAGGGAGGCCACTTGAATTGCCTTCCATGGTTGTATCAACCATTTTCTGTATAGAAATAAACTCTCATCTGTTGAGTTCTTATCAGTGGGGTTGTACAACTTTGATATGAAATTTGTGGAAATAATTGACATATCATTTTGATGATAAATAAAAAAGAATGTAAAAAATTGAGTGGTTGAAATTGATGCAGCTACTTTTGAAGTAACAGAAAGAAAACTAACGACCGGAGTTGGAGGAGTTGAAAAGAGGACTTTCATTTCACACGACTCCTAAGTTAAGTGATAAAAGAAAGAAGAACAAGTCTTCTTTCCTTCGTGTAAGATATCCAATATTAAATGTTCACAACTCCCCTATGAGCTTCTTAGCAAGAAATGATATATTCTATCAAGGACATGTCTTCATGTAAATTACTTTGAATGAGCAAATTAATAATTTATCCTTGTGAATCTTATATTAATCGTCGTATACCTACTAATATACTTGAGATGCATTTCCTTGAGTTCTCGTAACGTTCATTATATAGATTGGATTAAAAAGGTCGATGAATTCATTTCTTGTCGTAAATATTCATCACTTGTTGTGTAGCCTTACAAATTAGAGGTTTTCTTCTTTCCTTAGACTGCAATGATTCAATTTGGTCTCACCCTCTAACCATTGATGGTATTGCCATGGAGTTGGTTGAGACAAACGTCCCTCTAGCCATAGCTTCCAAGAATCAAATTGCCAAACGAGTTGCTACTATTCTGGATGAATTTTCATCTCATTATATTTTTGCTGATGAAAAGTTGTAATTTACATTTTTTAGGCGAATGATTTGTGAGTTTGAGAACGTACGTCGTTCACGTAACAGATTCAATACGGACAACCTATGATTTATTGAAAAATCAATACACTACAATAAATCTATAAGTTTTGTGAGAATAAAATGGTGGACGGGAATCAAACCTGCGAAACAAACACTTGTTATCGAAATCTTAAACCAAAGAGAAATGAATCAAAATAACTTACCACAATGCTCTTCCCACAAATTTGCAATTTTGAAGATAGATTTTTTCCAATGATCCTCTAGAGAAGCTTGTTAGGGGTATCAAGGTCACTCCATCAGTTCAAGGCCTGAAAATCCTGGCACAAACAACCAATACAATCTGGTTTTAACAAATATTCAATTCAGATTCCGGTTTTCAACATTTTCATTTCCAGGCTAAGTAGAAGAAGATTGAAAACATAATTTTAACATAAAACAAGTTCCATCAGAAGCTAAAAAAGACTATTAACAAATTAAAAGCCTACAAGAACAAGCAGGCCCCAATTCCCATCCAAATATTAACAACCATAAACCCCATTCTTCACAATTTTTTTGTTCTTTTTTATTTTTTTTGCTATTTACAAAATAATAATTAGATAAGGGAAATCTAAGCATTAAAATGCAATGCAATGCATTAGAATACTTTGGACATTTGTGGAGTTGTGTTTGCAGAGAGAAAGAGCTACTAATTTGCTAATTTAGATCAATGTCAACTCGTTCTGGATTTTCCCTCTCCGTTTGGTTCGCCAGGAGCTCGACCCCGAGCTGTCCTTTGTCTCCAGCACCAAATGCATATAACTTTCCTGACTCTGTAAGCGCAAAGGTATGTGCATTCCAGTAAATTGAATTAGTGAGGCTGATCTGAACCACCCGCTCGTTAACTTGCTTAAGAGAACTAACAATCTCTGGGCTTAAAACATTTGCATGCCGATTTCCCTGTAGAATACCCATCAAACACAACAGGTACTAAATACGGTTACTTGTTAGAATTCGACAGATCATGTAACTACTCATGACATAGACAACCCAACAATTTTTATATGCAAGCTTAGACTTCCAGATTCAGGAAATCACTGTTAAAAGATCCCATATTTTTCGAGTCAATTGCTGCAATGCAACATCATCTGCGTGTCTACGGGAGACGAGCATCCAAATTCTAAGGTATTGGAAAACCAAACAGTTTTCTAGCTGCCATTCTAACTGAGAGCCAAACAAATGGTTCATGAAAAATGATCAAGTGTGGAGCACTAAAGAAAAACCTTTAAGGAGCAATGCATTTTGAGTTAATTGAAAGAACTTGATTTGACAAGAACATGAATCTAACACATGATATAAACCGGATAATCTAGTCATAGAGAACTGCATCTGATCACGGATCTGTTTAGTTTGTGATATGGAATTGATGGACCAGGATAATATAAATATGGAAGAGAGTACGAGAAGGAAAAAAGCAAGACCTGTCCATCAGCAACAATATTATTATGTCCTAGACTAGCAGATTCTCCACAACCAAATGAGTAGACATCACCATCATCGGATACTACAAATGTCGTATAATCTCCTGTTGCAACATTTAATGCTTTGACATTGCTTAAAGCTTCCACCACCTTTGGGACGGATTCACACTCTTCATTTCCATGACCCAAGCATCCATATCGGCCCCAACCCCATGTACAAACTCGGCCATCACGCCCCACAACAGCTGCGTGCCAAGCACCAGCAGCAACCACTACTGGCTGAAGATTCAAAACCTGAAATTGTTCGATAAGTCGTGGGTGTTTCTCATCGGTCCTCGCACCATGGCCAAGCTTCCCACCTAGTCCGCAACCAACAGAGTATACTGACCTGATGTTTTTGAAAAACAGGATTACAAATGGGGAAACACCTATCTTGTAACAAAATAAATATAAAACACTGATATAGTCGGCATTAGGAAAAGTGTTTCCTTAAAAACCAGAATTCTGCTTTTTGGAAAATGAAGATGGAGCTCACATGCCATTTGGATGACAAGCTAGAGCAAGAAGGTAGCAATATCCTGCAGCAATTTGAACAACCGGGGTGTTCTCCAATGCTCCCATCAGAGGACGGGGTTCCAAGTCATTTGGTTCAGTCTGATGACCAATTCTACTATCACTTCCCCAAGAAAACGTGTACACTCTACCTTCTCTTGATAGTACAGCTGTGAAGAAATTTCCAATTGCAGCTTGCACCACAAATATATCCTTCAAGGATTCGACGACCTGTGGTGTAGTCACGAGTTGAGATCCTTGAACTCCGTACTCAGCTTCACCGAAAGAGTCCTTGCCAAATGCATAAACATGTCCAGCATCACTGATTAACATTGTCCTCCCTGCCCCTGCTGCTGCCTGAATTATTCGAATTCCTTGCAGGGATCTGCAAGGCAGTACACCCAATTTAAACTTTTATCCAAGTTTACTACTTCTCCTGCAATTTTCTTGGATTTACAGCGTAAGGTGAAAGGATTGTTTAAATTCCGGAACCTGATTAGACGAGGCCGCGATTCCTCTTCAGTGGTACCATGTCCAAGCTGTCCTGAGCTGTTGGACCCAAAGGAGTAAACTTCTCCTTTTGATGTAACTGCAATGCTGTGACCCGGTCCTGCAATCGCCAGGGATTTCTCCCTTCTGCAACATGTTTCCCCAGCCAGCAAAAACCTCAATACCAGTTTCCAGGAACCCCCACATTTTTGCTTTAAAGCTTGATGTTGTTCTGCAGTCATAGGTTTGAATATGGCTCTCTTTTGGCACATATCCAATGCAGCAAGTTCCGAAATTGATAATTCATGGTCAGGAGCAAAATTAGCAGGGTGTCTAAAGAAGGAACATGTTGCCTGAAACACACACAACCAAAATCAATCAGCAGCATTATCAATTCTAGAATTACAACAGTGCTGGAAAATCATACAAAAGGAAATGGAGATCTTGCCTCTAACTTTGCCAAGTCTTGAGGATCCAAGTTACATGCTGTCAGGACATGAAGGACAATGGAGGGATTGGCAGCTAAGGGGAATTCACCCGGGTCGGAGTCTCCGAAGCAATGTCGTTTTGGTGGTGGAAACGGTGATCCTGGACTGTTGACAATAGCAGAAACTGGCTGATCAGAAATGTTATGGAACTGTATAGCTGGTGTTTCACTCGTAGTGGCATCCATGGGCACTGCAAAACTTTTGGCAGTGCCCAAACTTGGTAGGAGATAAATTTAAATTGCTGAGATTGCGAAAACATGAGGAAAGATCAACGATCCATTGTAATGTAACTCACAAAATATAATATATTTAATCAAAACACAAACACAAGATGGAGAATTCATCTACCAAGAGAATCGAACCGATCAACAAACTTCCACTATTAAATCTACAATGAAAACAAAACACGTTTGAATAAATTCCTTATAAGACAAGGAAGAAAAGAAAAGAAAAGTTAGATGTTTAATCATTTATAGATGAAATTGTTGCACGTGAAAATAAAGAGTCATTAAAAAGGAATGAATAAGAATTTTTGATCACTGAACCATACGCAAACATAGAAAACAAATTCCAAAGAATTTGTCACTGGATCACTAAAACTTGAGCTCAACCAAAAGCCAAGTCAAAGAGAAATGTCCACACAGAGAAACAAGAGAGGCTAAAAAAAATTTAAAACCAAACACAAGAAAATGAAAATAGAGTAGTCATACCAGAAAAGCAAAAAACTTTGTTAAGAAAAATACCAATCGTCCATGGATGGATATTCCAATCCCAAAAGAAACTCAAAAAGGAAAGAATTGCCAAAACAAGAGGAGAATCACTCATTCAAGCAAACTCATTATAAAGAGCAAAAGTCAGACTAACAATACCAAGATGAAAATTTTAAGCAAAATCAACCTCCATTCTCAATGACCCAGAACAAGAATTACAATTATAACGATGTCTATTAATGATCGGCCATTAAAAAATGAAAAAATTCATCAAACCCAGATCATAAAATTGATCAGAAAACGAAAAATTCACACAAATTCATGATCACAGCCACTCCATAATCACACCCAGATGATGGGAGAACAAAGAATCCTTGTAAAACAACAATTATTAACTGTGCATTATGATCATCACAGATCGAGTATTAATAATTCAGAGACGAAAAAATTACATGTTAAAGGAACCGATAAAAAATCATCAAAACCCAACTTCATCAGCCAAGAATTAGAGAATTTTTCCACCGTTTCAAATCATAAAAAATACAACTTTAGATCAAAATGGAGAGATATGAAGTGGGTTTTCCGATCGGAAGCAATACTCCTTATGCCCACATAAAGAATTATAGAATTTCAGGAATTTTTTTTCTCCAAAGAAAACGAAAGGGAATTCTTTTTTTTTTTTTTTTTGTTGGTTAATCTTAAGAGGAGTGAGAATGAAAAATTCTTTAGCTTTTTTATTATCCTATAAGAAAGAAGAGAGAAGAAAAGAGGTGTCTTTCTTCCTTCATTGTTCCAAATCTATACGTTTTTCTGAAGAGATGAGGTGTCTCTTTGTTGCTTATGTTGAATCAATATTTATACCCCCATTTTTATTTTTTTTTACTATAAATCTCTATAAAAATTGGATCTTTATGTAAAATTTACCATTTTGAATTGATTCCCTCCCCTATATTTCACTCCATTAGGTGATAAAAGGTAATTTCATTTCATTTTTTACTCTTGTGAAACCGACATTATTATTATTATTATTATTATTCCTTTTTTTAGAAGAAAAATATTTACATTTATACTCTCAAAAAAAAAAAAAAAAACAGGGGATGTCAACATCCTCAGCTCAGCATGCCCATTTGCCCATAATGTCAGTTTTTTAACCACATACTTTCTTATTTATTCTATATAATTCTTACTCACAAAATCAATGATAATGGTAAAAGGAATGAATGAATAAGAAATGTAAAAAACTTGGTTTGGTTCAGTTTTACCTATCTTAAAACAGAGCTTTTTTTCTATGTTTCAATCCTCAAAATGGGACTTTCAAACAAACAAAATGATCAAAAAGATTTAATGGGTTATCTTCAAAAATTGAAAATTAAAGCTTTATCCTTCATGAAATCAGCATGGATGAGCTTATATGATTATAGCTATGCAAAGTTTCAGTCTATCTGTCAGTAATGGTGGCATTTAAAAACATCAAATGATTAACATTTATTTCCAAAAGCTGATTTTTAAGGTTTCAAACAACCAATTTAAAGCTAAACTAGCGAACCAGCTTGTACATATTCTACAGCTAGATTTAACTTCTTTTGGTTTAGTTCTTCGGAAAAAGAAAAAAAAACCTTAAAATGATCAATGGTGAGAAACAGAGCAGAGCAGAGAAACAGGGTCCAGTACTTTATAACAAAAGGCATTGCATTGCTTAAACTACAATCTTCCATCACTCAAGTTCATTCATTTTTTCATATCTGAGTGTCTCGGCCAGCTTGCACTCAGCTCGACTTATCTCACCGGATAATCACACAATCTTACGACACTTGGCGTCGGGAAACTCACCTAATTTCAGACCATTCACTATATTTCTAGTCATTTGAGTCACTGAGAAAATATACAAACTAGTCTAGTACTTGCAGTTTAAGCTTTTGTATTAAGTTTTTTAAGCTTTCCCAGAAAAATGGAAAATTTAATCATTTCAAATCTTTTCTTTTATGTGGAAATATGTTTGACCCACTTCCTGATTTTTATTTTGTATTTTGGTGAAATTAAGGTTTCTTTTTAGTAGACTCTCTTTGTGTCAGGGATGATGAGGGATTGGAGACAAACTGCAATCAAAGTTTTGCTAAAAAGAGAACTGAAAATGAATGAAATGACAAAAGAATTTCTGGGTTTTCATTTCAAGAACATAATTAAAAGGTGGTCTAAAATTCATCATCATTTGTCATGGGCTAAGGGAAACATGCATATGCTTCTGCCTTGATTCACTGTCATTTTTTAATGGGAAAAAAAAAACCCAATTACGGTTTTTA
The DNA here is from genome assembly GCA_028015215.1 of Gynostemma pentaphyllum. Lineage (NCBI taxonomy): Eukaryota > Viridiplantae > Streptophyta > Magnoliopsida > Cucurbitales > Cucurbitaceae > Gynostemma > Gynostemma pentaphyllum. Next base: position 1,946,616 of record CM051352.1, on the reverse strand, counting down.
CTTTTTTCAATTCATGATTTCTAAATTTCAAAACATGTTTGTAAATCAGCTTGCTTTTGGATCAAATGGGTATTGTTAAATTTGATTAAAAAAGGCAATTTTGAAACAATTTAGCTTTTCCTTTTGAAAACCACTCATGTTTTTTTGGTAAACAGCGAACTATAATTTAAAATCCAGTTACTGTTATTGGATAAATGAGTAAAACTTTCCAGAAAGGAGAAGATTTTTTCGAATCATTTCTCTATTGAAATCTGTTTATCAAGCATGTCTCTTTCGCATGATGATCTTTGTTTCAGTCAGTCTAAACAAAGCGTTATATAATGTCTTTATGTCTCATTGTTTAATGTTTTTTCTCATAAATTTTACTATGTATATTAAAAACCTAGGTTTATTTTAAACAATGAAATTTATTTTGAGATATTGTATCAAACTAGAGGGAAAAAATTTGCAATTTCAAAATTATAAAAGCGAATATTAACGTTTAACTAGTTATACTAGGTTCAGATTATTTAAAACTTATAAATTAATTATTTAAAGATAAAATAACTCATATACTATCCCATTTGTTTCATGTTTTCTCATAGTTTTAATCACATATATTTAAAATCCATATTTGTTTCAATCTATGAACTAATTATTTTGGGTATGGTTTCTACCAACCTTTGAGATTTTTATTCCTGAGAATTAATAGGGGAGAATGACATCCATTTAAGGTTCCATTACTAACTCAGTCGTTTATGATTTGAGTCTGTTTCATTTTAGTCCCTATATTTTTTAAAGTTTTAATTTGTCCCGATGATTTGGAGTTGTGTCCATTTCATTCTTATAGTTATAAAAATTTCAATTCAAGTCCCTATTGTTTGGTTTGATAAAATCTCACAAAACATTTTTGTTGTTATCATATCTACACGTTAAAAAAATTCACATTTACACATTAGTTAACAATATACTGACATCTTTCTTAATCACTTGACCACCACGTTTATAGAAAATAGATACATAAGAAAAATGTATGATATAGACAAATCATGAGTTTTTATAAAACCATAAAGGACTAAATTGAAAATTTGTAAATCTTATGGATTAAATTGACACATACCTCAAACCATAAGACTAAATTGAAAGTTTTTAAAAACAAAATCGAAATAAACCCCAACCTATCAGGATTAGATTTAAAATTAGGGTAAATTTCAAATAAGCCCCCTGTGGTTTTTGTCAAATGCATGAACACCCCATGTGGTTTCAAATTATTCCAATAAGACTCCTCTCCTTCAACGCCATTAATTTTCTTTTAGCCATAACTCCTTCGTTTGAACTCTGATTTGAATGATTCAAGATGTTTTGGAATCCTTCTTTTGAGCTCTAAGCTATGGTCAATTCAAAAATTCTAAATCATTAGTAACCAAAAGCGTTAATGGTGTAAATCACACCTAGTATTTTGATGATAATAAAACATTTTATTTATTAATGTTTTTGAAGTTTTGAAATAACCATAACTTAGATCCCAAAATGAGAATTCCAAAATATTTTGAATCATTCAAATCGAAGTTCAAACGAAGAAGTTATGGCTAAAAGAAAATTAATGGCGTTAAAGGGAAGATGTCTCATTGGAATAATTTGGAACCTCAGATCCCGTCAGAGGTATGATTTGCCATTTTCAAACTACAAGGGGTGTTCATGCATTTGGTAAAAACCACATGGACCTTGCTTGTATTTTACCCTTAAAATTAAAGCTATATTTAATTACTTATTTTGAACTGTCCTTGGTTTGGAGTTGATAGGGTATAACAAATTATTTGAAATTACAAGATTTTTAAAGTTAGAAATGGTTTGAAATTTATAATTTTGTTTAGAATGAGATAGATTTTTTTAAATAGATATTACATCAAATTGGGGGAGATGTGACTCAAACCTTCCACCTTATATAAGAAGAGAGTAGTGATTCGAACCTTGGATCTCATGAGGTAGATCTAAAAATAATGCATTTTAAAAAATAATTGTTTAGATGATGTCCGGAAATGAGATGAAACTTAATCATTTAACTATTAAATCCTTCTTATTGATGATAATTACATGATGTAGTTAAATTTGTAATTTCATCTATTTAAAAGGCTATCATACTAATTTCTATTAATTCCAACTATTTTTAAGTTAAGATTTTTTTACTTCAAAATAGGATTTGAAATTTTAAGATGCTAAATAAAAGAATTCATTACAAATCAATAGTGATTTGAAATCCTTTGAAATAGAACAAACCTTGAATTTTTTTTGAAGCCATTAGTTTATCAACTTAAATTAGTTTAATCAACTAATAAATATAAATTTTTATTTAAATGAATGACATATATTAATTAATTGACTATATCACTAGTTTATTCATTTAAAGATAGTTTAAGAATATTAAAAAAATATGATTACAATGAGCAAAATTTAAACCTATATTTATTTTATATTCAATTAAGTACATGGTAAAACTGGCTATTTTTCCCTAATTAAAATGATAAGCTAGTAAATATACTTTGTAAATATAGTATACATGTTGAATTTCATTGTCAAATTAAACGAAATCTTGAAAACAAGTATCTTCAATTACTTTGCACGAAAAAAAAAGAGAGAAAATGTGATCGAATAAGGCTCTGTATTCATCTTGTTTTCTACCTATGAATTAATTATAAATATTAAAATATAATATAATGGAATGAGTCTTATAATATTAATATTATTATATTTGCAACAACACGACATGTCGTTAAATACAAAGCTTGAACGTACCGTGCTTAGCGGTAAAACACACATAGATGATCATGATCAACATCGTATGTCGTACGACGATAGTGTTTCCTGTCAGGTTTTTCTGTAAAATCTTCAGCTTTTCTTTTTCTTTTTTTTTTTTTTTTAAATAAATTTTTTTATACCATTATTGCCCCTGGTATAAATTGACCATTATTTTATATATCTTAAGAAAGCAACAATTTTTTTTTCATGGGATGATGGATGAGATATAAGATATAAAATAAATACTTTTTAAAATTAAGGTTAACCAAGCAAATAGTCACATTTAATATGATATAAGAGTACATAGCTAGACTTGTGAAAATTAATATGATAGCCATATTTATTGTGTTAGGAGAGGGAAAGAGTATAGATGGAACTAACAGTTAGATAATATTTCTTTGTAATACTGATTGCAATCCCATGTAATCTGTTAGACTGTTATGGCCTTAATTATAGGCTTTTAGTTAGGATTTACTCCTCATCTCATTTGTATATATATTTTACCAACTCTTATGAATAAATAACTGAAGTCAATACATTCTATAAAGAGAAGGGAAGTACCAAATCTGCCTTTTGTAGTCTGAAAAGTAACTATCAACTCTGACACATTGTATAAATCGTTCACGTCTGACACACTGTACACATTGTACGAGCTGTTCCCTGCTTTTCATTTCTAATTTTTCCTTCTCTCTTTACTTTCTTCATTTTCCCTCTTTCTTCCTTACTCATTTTTTCCGCTTTCTTCATTGTCTTTCTCTCTGGTCTCTCAGCAATTACTTGCATTTTCCTAGTTTTTTTTAAGAACATATAATCCGTTGTTGAAGAAGTAACTCACTTGTTATTTTTTCTTAAAGTTTTCGTTTTTTATCACCATTTCCATTATGTTTTGTTCTTAAAGTTTTGTTTTTTTCCTTTTATGTGGCTATTTGAAAAAACTACTTATTTTTCTTTGATGTGGCTATTTGAAGATGTTATGTGGTTATTTACTGTTTTACTTCCGTTTTTGTTCTTTTTTTTTTAAGATAGTAGTTCTTTATTTTGTTGAAGATGGCTGCTTCTTTTTTTAAGATGTTTTTTTTTATATGTTTAACTTTCTAATCTTTCCTTTCCTTTGTTTTTTTTTTAAGAAAATGATATTTTATTAATTAGAAGCCAATATAAGAAGCAATGGGCCATAGTCATCAACAGAGCATAGTATGCTTTTAAAAATGTGAAAAGCTTTTTTATGTACTGTAAATTTCATGAGTATAGTGCGTACTATTACATGTACACTATTTTATATGTGCTGTAGAAAACTATAATTTTTAGGGAAAATATATTATACCTTTTCAAATGTGAATAAGTTTTTATATGTATTGTAAATTCTGTGAGTATAATGTGTACTACATGTACGCTATTTTATACGTACTTTGAAAAACTGGAATTCACCTAGAAAAAAGGAGTTAGAACCCAGAACTCCTTTGTCTTTATTATCATCCCTGTAAGTAATGTTATAAAATGGATAATAACATTACTTTGTTACATTCAACAAACGATTCATGTATTAAATTTTATATATTGTGTATACAACGTACATGAACAAGTACATACAGTACGAGTGAGCATAACGTTTCAAATATTAAACTAACAAAGGTACAGTCTGTACTACGTGGGTAAATGAACGTACGAAAAGTACGGATGTACATGCACCCCTTCTGAAAAAAAAGGGAAAAATTAAATTCAAACTTGTCTAAAAAAACATAAAAAGAATAGATGAATCTTAAGTGAGAAGGAGAATTGCTTCGTAAAAATCTGGAAAGATAAGATTTTTTCCGAGAAATCCGCATTGAAAAAGTTGGCAGAAAAATAGGGATGGTAACATCCTAGAAATCCACAATTGCAACAACAAAGACTCATTGAATCTTCCCTTTTACCTTTCGATTACTGTTTGTATAGGAATTTGGTATTATAGCTAATGATTATAATTAGGGGTATAAAAGGTATGAAAAATCTGAATAAATATCTTGGTGATTATTTTTTGTAATATAAAATATGGTGGCTATATTTTGATACAAGTGTCTAAAATGTGGATATTCTCATAATTGTCTCTAACAATTACGGCTGAGAATATATAAATGATTAAATTTATTTCAGTTCAATAATTTAAGTTCTTTTTAGTTTATTGGTTGTTTGACATGTTAACAAAACATAAGTTTTTTCTATTATATATTAATATTTCGGGGAGTGTTGTTTCTTAGATATATTACATCAAATTGGGGGACAAGAGACTCGGACCTTTGATCTCACGGGAGCAGGTATCTAACCCCTAGAACTATGCTCCGAACCTTCGGTTGACATATCAGGAGTGTTGAGATATTTGATTAAATTTTTCTTGGCACAACAACTTAAGTTTTTTTAGTCTATTGGTGATTTAATATGTAAGTAATGTATTTTTATATTAAGGATTGAGAGACTAATATTTTTATAAAGTATTTAAGTAGATGGTATTTTAAAAAACAAAGAAAAATAAATAAATGTTATTTTGATAACTTAATAAACATCCATTTGAAAATAAATTGATTTCAAATAGAATATTTTATTATTTTATAAATTCAACCTATTGTTTTCTTGATTTTAGAACTTTAGAAAAATCTTTCTTAGAACCTGCATAGGAAAAGGAACCGAAATTACCTTCCATTTTAGCCCATTTTGGTAAGCAACTTAGGGTCAAAATTATGGGCTTGGCCCAATGTTACCTGCATTTATTTTAGTTTTTTTAGATGTTTATGGGCATGGTCCAATGTACCCATTTTACCATTATTGTATAAAAAAAAGGTGGTTACAAATATAATATAGCTTAAAAATAATTTGTAATTTTTTTTTCCATGTGAACAACGTTAATTATCTAAAATGATTAATGGTTATCATTATTAATCATTAATTCACACGAAAAAATGTTATATTTACAAATATTTTTAAAATGTATTACCCACAAAAATTGCCTTTCTAAATAAATGATATGTTTTAAAATTTTAAAAATACAAAAAAACTACATTTATGTGACACAAATTACATGAAATACAACGAGCACTCCCAAAATAATTATACCTTATGGTTTGACTTTTGTGTTAATTTAGTCTTCATTTAAAACTTTCAATTTAATTCATATGGTTTGATAAAAACTCATTAAACATCCCGGTCACTATAAAATTTTAATGAATTGCTTATGTGTCACGTTTTCAATAAATGTTATAACTATGTGGGAAAGACAAATAACACTATAGTAATTACAACAAGAATAATATACAAGTTTTTATTAAATTAGAAAGACTAAATTAAATCTTTTAAAAAATCATAGAAACTAAGGGTCTATTTGATATAACTTCTCCTAAAAATATTTTGAGTTAAACGTTTTAAAAGAAATAGTAATTAAGAGTTTCATCTAAAAACATTTGAGACAAGTATTTTAATTGAAATACTTGTTTATGAACATGTTTGAAAGAATCACCAATCAAATATTTTCTCCCAAAAATCTTTTAGTATACTCAAGTGTTTTTGGATGAAACACTAAATTAATAGTTGTTGTAAAATGTTTAATTCAAAACACTTTTAGAAGAAGTTTTACCAACCGGACCTTAAATTGAAACGGAGCACAGAATTTCATACTAAACCCAAGATTGTTTTGAAATGAAATCAAGGAAGTGTGTAACAAACACTATATGAAAATGAGTAGAAGATATTTATGGATGAGAAAGCAATGGGTGGGGCATAAAATATGATTTTTGAGGTTAAAAAACATCCAAAAATCCCAACCAAATTGGATAAGAAAAGAATCCACACTCTTCAATTTTATTGGACACTCATTTCCCTCACATCTTCACAAACAAAATCCTAAAAATTCCCCAAACATCACATACCAAGAAAAACCCATCTAGGGCAAATTTACAGTCAATCAAGAAAAGCTTCAATGGCTGCAACCATGGCAACAATGGCAATTCTCAACACCAAATGCCTCACCATCAACAAAACCCATAACCCAACAAAACCCAGAAAACCCATTTCCCTCCTCTCCCTTCAAAACCTCCCAAAGGGTCTATCTTTATCATCTTCCGCCATCGCCGGAGCTTTCTTTTCAACATTGAGCTTTTCCGACGCAGCTTTTGCAGCTCAACAAATCGCCGACATAGCTGAAGGAGATAACAGAGGTTTAGCGCTTTTGTTACCGATTATTCCGGCCATAGCTTGGGTTCTTTTCAATATTCTTCAGCCGGCGATTAACCAGGTAAATCGGATGAGGACGGAGAAGGCGGTGATAATTGGGTTGGGAATTGGGGGATTGGCGGCGTCTGGGTTGGTTTTGTCGCCGGAAGCTATGGCGGCGGAGGCGACGGTGAGCGACGGGAGGGGGCAGTTGTTGCTGTTCGTGATAACGCCGGCGATACTTTGGGTGTTGTATAATATTCTACAGCCGGCGTTGAATCAGATCAACAAGATGAGGTCTGAGTGATTTTATCACAACTTCAAATTAAAGACTTTGTAATTTTTATTATTTTCAATTTCTCCTTTTCTGTTTTTTATAAATCAAGTGTTTGAAAACTATAAATTAATTGTTTATATTATAATAATCTCTCTTTTATAAATGAGTTTTTTTTTTTAATTACGTTAAATTAGGGAGACAGACTTCAACCTTCTATTTTATAAAACGAAATATTGATTTTCTATTTGTAATGAGATTTGTTTGATATGTCTATTGATTAATAAATTAAAGACTTATTTCAATGTTTAATAAAATTTTATTAATAAGTTATAATTCATATTTAGTCGATTTCATATGTAGTTATTGTAAAAAGTTACATTTTTATAGATATAATTAGTTAGCTAGACTTGTTTGAATTTTTTTTTCATGTAGATTCATTAATTAAGATTTGTGATGGATAATATCTTTTTTTCATTAGGTTGTGAATAATCAATTAAAAAAGTAAGTCACGGATTTGAATTAAGAGATATTATTTCGGGTTAAGTTCAATGATGGACAAATTAATGTTGTTTATTTCAAAAAAACACAATCTTATATATATATATATATATATATCAAAACTACCAAAAACCACCACCAGGGAAATTAAATTACATTGTGAAAATACAAAACATATTCCGATTTAATTTTTCTTAATTTGTTTTATAAAATCTCTTAAATTTTGTAAAATGAATGGAAAATTTAAATCTAAAAATAATTAAAACTATAACTAGAAAAATCTTAAAGCTTCTTAATAGTTCTTTCTCCTAGAAAAATTCGAATTTCTTTCTTCTTCAATCGTCCTCCAACCGCAATTAATACGTCTTCAAACTCTGAAATTTTTAAAAGAGAATCATCGCTAGTTTAATAATGGTAAACCGTGTATAATTTGATAAACCAAAAAGTAATAAGTATTCATTTTCTTAAAAAAACGGTTTAACAAAACTAAACCAAATACAAGGTTAAATTAAAAATAAAACATAAAAAAATATAAAAAAAACCAAATCAAACACGTTTATATTTGATAAACAATATATAATTAAAAAAACAACCTATAGGAATGGCCATGAAAACTTATAGCAGTAGCTATAAATTGTTGTCTTTGCGAAAATTAAAAAAAAAAAAAACATAGTTTAACATGTTTATATTTAATAACAGTATATTATTGATAAACCAATCTGCAGTATCCATTAACTTCTGTAGCAGCAACCATATAAATAGAACGTTTATAATTTAATAAACGGTGTATTATAGATCAACAAACCTGTAGCAGCAGCCATGAATAACACGAAGAATTATGTCAATGTCCGCCGTCATAAGAAGCTTCCCTGGATTCAAAACGCTAATGTCGTTACGGAAAAACGACAGTTTGATCTACTCGCTTCAAATATCGCCGAATCTCACGACAACGTCCTTTCTCTCAACTCTATCTAAAAGCTTCCTTCTTTCTCCTAATCTACATATTCTCTCTCCTCTCCACCATTATCACCATCTCCTCCACCGTTCAATCCTTCAATGGAAAATACTCTTCCTTCAAATCAGTCTTAATCTCCTTTCTCTCTCTCCTTTGTCTAAATGGTTTTTTTTACGTTAGGTTGAGTTTTTTTAAACAAAAATATGGATCCATAAATCAAGGGAAGGGAGATTAATTTGAAATTCAAGATAAAAAAAGTAAATTATTAATTAAATGATATGAAATTAATAAGATATAGAGATAAAAGGGTAAAATGGTAAACTATTAAATTGGAAACTACCAGATCACCACCATAATTGGTGGTTTTTGGTTAAAATTGATATTAATAATAAACAACCATTAAATTTGAAAGAAATAATTGCTCATCCCCTTTTCATGGTGGTTTTAATTATATTTCAATTATACCCAATTACCACCCATTTTTTAGAAATCAACGGTTGCTCCCTCATTTTAAGGTTACGTTTTTGCCCCTTCCGATTCGGTCAACTCATAGTAAATCTTTATTTTTTATTTCCTTTTTTATTTTTGATATTATTGTCCTTTAATTATGGGATTTTGTAACAGTAATTGATTTGGGTATCTTTATTTGATTTTTTTCTTATACGATTTCTTTTCTTCTTCCCCGTTTCCCTTTAATATTCATTTTTTTTTTAATTTTCATTTCTTATACGTTCTTGTTTTCTTCTTTCATTTTCTACTTTTTTGTTTTTCATTTCTTATGAATATTTTTTACGTGTATTGTTTTGTTTTATTGTCAATTTAGTTGTTTTTAAGTAATCTTTCTTATTATTTAGACATTATTACTCAGACAATAATATTGGAATCAACATAACTGTAATGTTCCCTTCATCTCAATTAGTTTCAAATATTTCTTTATACTAAATAAATGTTTATTTTATATAAACGTTTTTATTTGATCATCAAAATAATACAGTATTAATATCTAACATTTCATCTTTAACAAGTTTCACATTATACTACCTGTATAATATCTAACATTTTCATCACATCTCCTATGAAGTATACTATTACTTGTCATCATCTCAAAAAAATATGCATCATACTCATTATTTTGTCTCAATACAGTTGTTGTTTATATATTATAAATTTTTATTTTTTATAAACATTTTTATGAAAACAGACAAAATAGTCATTAAAATTAAGCTACCATTCAACATAATACAAAAGCACATCCGTTTACATCACAAATTTCCAGAAACATAGTTTTCAAAATACTGAATTCACTGTAGTTTGTTTTCATAATAATAAACCTAGGCACTCTATTCTTCCTAAGTCGGTTGTGTAAGTATATGAAACTTCGGCCCTTCATGTTTTTTGTCGTTTAATCCAAATTCACCAGTGTATGGATCTGAGGTTGATCTTCCTACTCTTCGACTTCTTTTCGGCCTATTCACAACATTTGCATTCTCTTCTACATTTTTCTTCCCCCCTTTGTTTCTTTTTGAGCTGCCTTTCCTTTCCCCCTTTTCCTTGGTGCACTATCTTCTTCTTCAGCTTTGTGATTGTTTTCTTCATTGATTTCAGCAACTGATACAGGATCTCCCTGATTTGTTCCACCTTATTCATCTTCATCATCCTTTTCTGATTCCCGAAGGATTTGTTTGCCTTTTCCCTTATTTGTCTTTTTTCGATTCACTGCCTGTTTGTTCAATCAATAATGTTTAAGTATATGGTTTATATAAGTAAATGTTTACTTTTTATAAACTTTTTTATTCTCAAAAATCCCAAACACATTAACAGGTTTTTCATCTGAAGTTTACATTTTAGCAAACGTATATTTTAAATAAACATTTTTATATCAATACTACGAATTACGAATACCTGATTTGCTTATTCTTCTTCATCATCTTCGTTGTTTTCTTCTTTTTTTGATTCTATTTCTTCTTCAAAGTCTTCTACAGCCTGCAAGTAATTTTTTTCAAACAAAAACTTGAATCACTTCATTCACTTCTTCAGATCCAGAACATGCATGTATCTAATTAAATCAGAGAATAATAAAAAGAGATGTTGAAATTGAAACCTCCTCTTCATCCTCTATTTCTTCAATCTCTAGTTCAAGCATTTCGGTTTCTTCTTCATTCCTCTTCCCTACATTTGATGAATTTTTGGTTTCATTTTCAATACTAAAAACTGAAAATCACATATCCTCTTCAACACTTCGAATATAATGAACTTACCCCTCTTCCACCGTTAACGTTTCCTCTCGTTCTTGCCATTCTTTTCGCCCGGATGCTTTTTGCTTTCTCTCGTCAGAGGTTTCTTCCCCTTTCGGTTTATATTGCCAGACGCTTCTTCTTTTCTTTTTCAAAAAAAAAATGAAAAACGGTTTTGATTTTGGTTTTAATATATCTTTATTTTTATTCGATATATACTTAAATAATGATTACGAGCTTTTCGGATTTCGAAATTCCTGACGGTTGCAATAAATGGTAGCGTGTTTCAGGGGATTTTTTTGAATATTTTATTTAAAAGGGCAACTGATGTCTTTTGAGCTAAAATGTAGCCGGCGCGTGGTGGGTTTTGGGTAGATTTGTTTTTTTATTAAAAAAAGTGACATTTATATGTAATAAAAGGTTTTTATTAGGGTACCTATGAAATTAACACAATTTGAAATATGGTGTTTTAAAATGATTATTGATGTAATTATTTCTATTTGCTAGATATAATTATTCACATTGATGGCGACTAAATGTTTTTAAGAAGATTAAAAATAAGCAAGCTAACTACCTTAATAGTTTATACCATCAGTAATTTTAAATAAAAAAAGCGTTTTTATAACTATTAAAAAAAATTAAAACCTATCTCAAATCTCTTTTAGATCAGTTTTGTTAATGTTGACTCACACCTTTATTTATTATTATCTAATAAAATATAACAATCTTAATCATATTAGCGATCATTTCAATGCAATTTTTTTTATATATAAATCATTTAACAATAGCTCTACTTTTTAAGAATATTAATTTTTAAATATACATATATATTAATTATTATTATATAAGTTAGATTATACAAAATACCCCTAATTTATTGTAGTGGTTTCGATTTCATTCTTAATATTTTAAAAGTTTCAATTATACCCTCAATTTTTTAATTTGTTTCCAAAATATTTTTTATTGTGGAAATTATCCTTTTAAAAATACTCTTTATATGTGATTTCAATTTAGTTTAACGAAAATTAAAAAATTGAGAGTATTATTTAAAGGGTATTTTTGAAATAAAAGGTCAATTTCTTTAAGATAAGACATTTTAAAGAGTAATTTTTATAATAAGAATATTTTTAAAATAAATTAAAAGATCGAGGGTAGAATTAAAAAATTTAAAACGTTAAAGGTAAAAATGAAACCAAACTCATAGGTTAGAGGTATTTTATATAATTTAACCTATTATGTATAAACATATTTGATTCAACTATTACTTAACCTTAAAGTGGGGTTTAGTTAGAAAAAAAAAAGTGAGGTTTAGTTCATAAGGCAATAGAATAAATTCAACGTTTGATAAGAGAATCTATTATTTTAACATATTATAATTTGTGTGTATTTGAACGTTAAAACAACGAAGACGAATTAGACATTGTCGGCAATGCATCAATGAATGAAGGAATGTTTTTGTTCCCCCGAAAAAGAAATCAATACTTCAAACTTCAAACATACTTTAGCGAAATGATTCACAAAAACAAAATTAAAATTTACGCCACACATTAAAAAGCCATTATTATTTTATTATATCAGCCACTATGCTTTTTTTTTCCTTTCAAGTTTACTTCATTTTATTTATACAAATCATTTTCCACATCATTTTTGTTGGAATCAAACATTCAGGATAATTTTTAATAGGGTTAAATACACCAATGACAATATCAATTTAGTTTTTTTCACCCTTACACTTTCAATTGTTCAACTTCTCTCCAATAAACCATCCAAATCTAACCTCATTCTCTGGTTTGATTTCTAATAGGATGGATTCTTTTCTCCATCAATAAAACTAATATCTCTCTCTATCATCTTCCTTTTCTTCTTATTCTTATCCACTTTACCAATCACAGAAGTAAAAACATCTCTTGTTATGGGTGAAATATCGTTAAGAGTGAAGTGACCACGTGTCGAGCATATGAAGAGTCACGAGGAATTTCAAACTCTTTCGGCCTACGCGAGTGAGCCTGGTTATTTGAGCATGTCACTCACGACGGACCCGACCTCCACCACTAACGGAGAATGAACCATCAAGAGTAGTCCACAGTCGTCTCATGTGTCAAGGACCGCGAGGCACAACCATCTAACTAAAGATGGAATGACAAGCTCGTAGGTGCGTAGAGACGCGGACCCATCTTGGTGAAATATTGACTAAGTGTCCAAGTAGGAAGCTCCGCAGCTGCGCTGTGCGTATCTACCTCCCACCGCAGAGAAGCGTAGGTGCGCACCAGCCACCTACACACCTACACCCATTCAAGACCCAACACATGGACCAATCCGTGTGTGACACGTGGCTTGATGACATCATCCATTTCCACTCCTATAAATAGGAGATGAGAAATGGCCAAAAAGTAATTCATTTTTCATTCCTCATTTGCTCTAACCACTAGCTCTGCTCTGCTCTAACTTAAGCATCGGAGGGGTTAGGCCGGCACCACACCGGTGCTACTAGCTCTATTTGCGTAGGTGACGTAGCGGACCACCTCCATAGGTTACCACCTACGTAGCAGGACACCCACACAAGTTACCTCCAACACGGATCATCGCCTCTGACTCAATACAAATTTATTTTTCGTTGCACACGTGGAAGCAAAAGTGGCATTGGCGTGGAGCACGCCCGCGCGTTACACTTAGTACCATTTTCACGCAACAATAGTTGGCGCCGTCTGTGGGGAACGTATACTTTATTACGTGCTCTATCATCAAGAATGAGTCGGAGAAGTCATACAGAGCACCGTGGTGGTGATGAAGGAGTGGAGAACAACATTCCTCGCACTAGAAGGTACCCAGCTCGTGGGGACAGAGACCGGGTTCAAGAAGAGAAGCCCGAGAGAGTTGAACCCTTACCGGATAGGAGGGTGGATGCCTTGGAGGAACAAGTTCGAGTTGTGAATCGAGACCTTTCAAAGGTACTTGAAATACTCAATCAGAAGTTTGTGGTCGACCGCCAAGAATCAAACCCAGGTAACGGCAAAGGCAAAGAGCATGTGGAGTATGTAGATGAGTCACGAACCAACGGAGGAGGTGGCTCGAAGGGGAAGCAGAGGACGAACAATCAACATGCTGCCCCATCCCATCTTGAACCTTCCTACCATGGACAATCTCGACTGAAGGGAGGATCCGACCTTCGAGATGTTTTGAATCAAAAAAGGAAAGAGCAAACTGAAGTTATGAAGTCCACCGCGGAAAGCACCCAACCTTGGGAGCCGGAGTTAAAGAAACTTCAAGACGAGCTCGGTCACATGAAGAAGGAGTACCGAGGTAAGGCTCCCCTTGCTTTGGAAGATCTCCTCGAGCAGACGGAGCCTCCATTCACCGATGACGTTATGGAGGTGGATTTACTTGCCAAGTTCAAGATGCCAACCATGCCCACCTATGATGGTTCTAAGGACCCGGTTGAACATGTAGATACGTTCCGGACCTGGATGGAGCTCTAGGGAGTCCGAGACGATATCAAGTGTAGGGCATTCCCTCTCACCTTAGGAGGCTCTGTGCGGGGGTGGTACAGACAACTCAAGCCAAGATCCATTTCTTCATTTAAAGATCTCACTCGGTCTTTCGTGACTCAGTTCCTTGGGGGAAGAGATCACAAGAAGCCGGCTACACACCTGTTAACTATTCGTCAGAAATGGGGGGAGAGCCTACGTGACTACGTGGTGAGATTCAACAATGAAGCTTTGAAAGTGGAAGGGTATAGCGATGATATAGCCTTAACCGCCATGATGGCAGGACTGAAAGATGAGAAATTCTTGTGGTCATTAGGCAAAAAGACCCCGATTACATACACTGAGCTTCTTTCTAGGGCGTAAAAATACATGAGTGCCGGAGAGCTGCTCAGTGCAAGAAGAGCTCCAGAAGAAGAGGATAGTAGCAAACACTCAGAACATAAAAGAAAAGATCGAACAGAAGATACTACCTGGAAAGATGACCGCCATAGGGATGATAAGAGAAGGAAGACTGAAGATCGACTGGATAAACAAAGTCTTTCTCCTAGAAAGTTCAAAAAATACACCCCTACCACCATACCAGCAGAGCAGTTACTCATGGAAATCCAAGATAAGAACTTGGTCAGGTGGCCGTCAAGGATGAAGGCGGGATCAAACAAAAGAAATAAAGACAAGTATTGTCTTTTCCACAAGGATCACGGTCATACTACCTCCGATTGTTTTGACCTTAAGGAAGAAATTGAAGCTTTGATTCAAAGAGGGTACCTAAAGGATTTTGTGATGAAAAGGAAGGAATGTCAGTGTGAAGCAAGACCTGAACAGAAAGACCAGGACCGAGGCGGTCAAAATCCCTTAGGGGGTGACATAAGAACTATATTTGGTGGACCAGTGGGTGGAGAATCAAGCAGAAAAAGAAAGGCAAGTCACGCCCCACCTAGATTCGAAGTCTTCTCTACTCATACAATGCTTAGACGTGAGGCAAAAATAAATTTTGATGAAGAAGAAGTCGCTGACATCCATCAACCTCACAATGATGCACTGGTAGTGGTAATCATTGTAGCTAACTTAAGAGTGCACCGTGTTCTGGTCGATGGCAGTAGCTCGGTAGACATACTCTCTCTAAGTGCATATGAAAAATTGGGAATTGGAAAAGAAAAATTGAAAAGAAATCCAGCACCCTTGGTAGGATTTGGAGGAGAACAGGTCATCCCTGAAGAAAGTATTGAGTTGCCGATCACTTTTGGAGAAGAACCCAACACCGTCACTAAGATGGTAGAATTCCAAGTGGTTGAGTGCCCATCAGTTTATAATATCATATTGGGGCGCCCTACTATCCACGCGCTCAGGGCCGTACCATCAACTTACCATCAAATGATGAAGTTCCCTACTGCAAATGGAGTAGGGGTGATCCAAGGGGAGCAAAAGGTCTCTCGGGAGTGTTACTATACAGCTATGAAGGGTACTACACCGGTAAACATGATCGTCGTAGAGCATTCTAAGGAAGAGGCGTAGTCCGCTACAACCTACTTAGACGAAGAAGCGGAGCAACCTCCCTTAGTAGCCCCTCTGAAAGGACAAAAGTAGCAGAGCTCTAGGACCCGCTCGGGAAGGTCTAAACAAAGTCACTAAGGTTTTAAGGTTAGGAACCCATAAGTTAACTAACCTCAATGGCTAGACTCTATCTCATCCATAGGAGCAGAACATCTCAAAACTTATTATCACTAATGTCTTTGTAGCTTTCTTCGCGTTAAGGTTTTCTCTATTGTATGAATTTTGTCAATCAAAGAAATGAGAACATGACTTCTTAACTTCAAAAGCAATTCTAGTATGAAAAAATATAAGAGAGAAAACTCAAGCTACTGCCAAGAGTACACTTCACTAAGCTTATGTCAAGCTACTCTAAAATTCCAAAGACTCAAGTAAAGCTTCAAGGTTCGAAGCTCCGCTTGAGTGGGGGGTCAGCTATATGAACATATAATTTACTACTCTACTACAATCCGACGTGTTTGAATGTTCAATAAAATCGGCGAATGGAAAACTTAAGAAGACGATATTTTAGTTCATTCAGAGTGCAGGGGTGCATAAGCACACCTAAATAACCACATTTGGAAACAAGAATCCTAAACTCATAAAAATTCTAAGTCTACTAGGGAGTGCAGGGCTCGCAGGAGCCGCACCTGATAGAAGAATTTAAAATGAGAAAAATTCTAAGTTTACTAGGGAGTGCAGGGCTCGCACGAACCGCACCTGGTAGAAGAATTTAAAATGAGAAAAATTCTAAGTCTACTGGGGAGTGCAGGGCTCACATGAGCCGCACCTGGTAGAAGAATTTAAAATGAGTAAAAAATTCTAAGACTACTAGGGAGTGCAGGGCTCGCACGAGCCGCACCTGGTAGAAGAATTTAAAATGAGTAAAAATTCTAAGACTACTAGGGAGTGCAGGGCTCGCACGAGCCGCACCTGGTAGCAAAATTTAAAATAAGTAAAATTCTAAGTCTACTAGGGAGTGCAGGGCTCGAACGAGCCCACCTGGTAGAAGAATTTAAAATGAGTAAAAATTCTAAGTCTACTAGGGAGTGCAGGGCTCGCACGAGCCGCACCTGGTAGAAGAATTTAAAATGTGTAAAATTCTAAGACTACTAGGGAGTGCAGGGCTCGCACGAGCCGCACCTGGTAGAAGAATTTAAAATAAGAAAAATTCTAAGTCTACTAGGGAGTGCAGGGCTCGCACGAGCCGCACCTGGTAGAAGAATTTAAAATGAGTAAAATTCTAAGTCTACTAGGGAGTGCAGGGCTCGCACGAGCCGCACCTGGTAGAAGAATTTAAAATAAGAAAAATTCTAAGTCTACTAGGGAGTGCAAGGCTCGCACGAGCCGCACCTGGTAGAAGAATTTAAAATGAGAAAAATTCTAAGTCTATTAGGGAGTGCAGGGCTCGCACGAGCCGCACCTGGTAGAAGAATTTAAAATGAGTAAAATTCTAAGTCTACTAGGGAGTGCAGGGCTCGCACGAGCTGCACGTGGTAGAAGAATTTAAAATGAGAAAAATTCTAAGTCTGCTAGGGAGTGCAGAGCTCGCACCTGGTAGAAGAATTTAAAATGAGAAAAATTCTAAGTCTACTAGGGAGTGCAGGGCTCGCACGAGCCGCACCTGGTAGAGGAATTTAAAATGAGAAAAATTCTAAGTCTACTAGAGAGTGCAGGGCTCGCTCGAGCCGCACCTGGTAGAGGAATTTAAAATGAGAAAAATTCTAAGTCTACTAGAGAGTGTAGGGCTCGCTCGAGCCGCACCTGGTAGAGGAATTTAAAATGAGAAAAATTCTAAGTCTACTTGGGAGTGCTAGGCTCGCATGAGCTGCACCTGGTAGAAGAATTTAAAACGAAAAGAGAAAAATTTCTAAGTTTACTTAGAGTGCATGGCACGCACTAGTTGTATCTCGTAGAAGAATTAAGAAAAATTATAAGTCTACAAAAAGTGCTTTGCTCATAGAAGAATTTAAAAAAAAAAAAAAAGGTGTTGTAGCAGCCCAATCCAAAAGAATGGGCTACATTAGCAAACTCAAAGCAGCCCAGCCCAAGTGAAAGGGCTGGGCCATGTCTGCATTAGGCCCAGCGAGTGTCAAGGGAAGAAGAGCGGGTCGCTAGCTGGGTTCGGATCCGGGTAGTTGGGCAGACGGGCGGAAGAAGAAAGAAAAAAGAATTTACAAAAAAAAAAGAGGAGCGTGCGGGTCAACACGCGGATCCTATGCAGGTCGTGGGTCGCTCGCTTGAATAGGTCTGCAAGTTTTTTTTTTAAAAAAAGAAAAATAAAAAAAAGGGGATCGTGGGTCTGTTGGTATACACAGCAGAGGTGTTCTCTTCATCATTTGGCTTCTTATTCCCTCAATCTCCCTCTCTCTCGCAAGCAGACATGAAAGACCAAAATTGAAGAGAAAATTCAAGCGAGATCTACATGAAATTCTTCGTCTCTCATCAACGCTAAACTTAGAACCGTGTTCATGCACAAAAGTGTGGACTGATGGTTAATTCAATAGGGCGATCGAGAATCTTCTCCCTCACGAAGCCAATGTTTGAACAACAAAAACGAGGGGGAATTGAAGCTCAAGTGGCGCCTCAGTCATCTTCTTCATAAACGTTAACAAACACCAGCCGATGGGAGATCCAATTCGAAGCTTCGTGAGATCAAGCATGGAGGTGGATTCTCCTGTTCTCGGCTCAATTTTCCCTTTCTATACTGAAATTGGACCAAATCGCGAGGACCAGAGAAGGGATCAGGTGACTTTATTGATTTGGTGCTTGATTTTGAGATGAATCATTTCGATTCGCCATTTCTCTTTGATCCTGCTTCAAACTCGATCTCCCATGAGCTGGTTGGTGGTGGCTGGGTCACGAGGAAGAAGGGAACTCCTGAATTCTCGACTATCAGCTTGTGGGAAAAGATGAATTTTATTATTGATTATCTTCTTTCGAACGGAGGCGTGAGGAAGAGAACGCGATAAATTGATCCTTCAGTTTTTCGTGAACAAGGAAAGGGTCTCGGTTGCTGTATCACAAGGAAGAAAGAAAAGCAAAAGATTGAAACTACTCCGCTATGTAAATTCAAAAGACTCCACTACTCTGCTGTGTAATCTTGCAGAGCCCTGCTATGCAAAAACGAAGAGAAAATGCAGCTGGTTTGTGTTGAGTTCTCGTTTTCATTTAAGAGAGGGAGAGAGAAGAAACGACTATGCTATGTGATCTGCTATGTAAGTCTGTGAAAAACAGGGTTGTTCCTTCAAAAGAATTGGAAGCAGGTCTGCTATGTAATCATGCAGAGATCCAATATTTCGAAATTTCAAAGAAAATCAGTCAAGTATATTGGCCTGCTGTGAGTTCAACGAAAAACAGAATCACGGGCTCAGTCATGCTGGTTTGCTACAAAATTCTAAGAGTCAGAGATTGTGATGAAATTTGAAGATATGAAGCTACAAAGTGACAGTTCTGCTACGTAATCTTGCAGATCTTCTTTTACGGGTCTGCTACATAGCTTTACCAAAAAGAATGAGAAGTCTACAGGCCTGCTATGTAATTTTTGATTGTGTTGGTATGTTGGTCTGTTAATTCTATTTTGCTACGGGTCTGCTAAGTGGTTGTGAAAAACATGATCTGCATATAATTTTCGACTGGTCTACTATGTGGCTCTAACCCTTTCAAAAGGAGTCATGTAAAATTGTGAAGAAATTTTACAAAAGATGAAGACCAACAGCTCTGCTATGTAAGCTACTAACAAAAGAAAATCTGATATGTTGTTTGATTTCAAGGGAAAATTGAATTCCCTTAAAATCAAAGGGGGAATTAGGTCTGCTATGCAATGAAAAAAATGGCTCTACTATATAAAAGTTCGAGCTCTGCTGTGTAGTTCTAAAAAAAAAATTTAGATCTACTACGTGAAGAAAAAGAGAGGTTTCGAAATTTAAAGAGGTTCCGAAATTTCAAGAGGTTTCGATTTTCTACGTAAAGGGGACTCTTGTTCTCATCTAAATCAAAGGGAAGTTGTGAAAAATTCAAAACAAGACTTGAAGCTACAAATTGACATCACTAAATTAAACGCAGCTCTGCCATGTAGTTTTGCGAAAGATAATCAGAGTTAAGTAAAAAAAAATGAAGGATTGCTTGAAAGGATGATTTACTAAACTAGCGGAAATTTATTTAGTAAACTTATTAACATTAAATAACGGATCTATTAACATCATGCAATTTGTGATAAAACATGTAGATTCATGCTTAATTTCGAAAATTAAAACCGGTTTACTTACGTTGAGTAATTAATGGAGAATCGGTTGGAGGTTTCTTTACAGCATCAAATCCTCAGCAACACCGGATCTTCTATGCTATATCCCTATCGAAAGCAAAACCGACTTGTGGGAATCGAACCGGAAGAACAAAAGAGGAAAAAATTTCTTCTAAATTTTTCCCTAAAAAAAATTGGCAATTGGGCAAAAACTTGAGAGAGAATTTTCAATTTTCTAATTAAAGTGAGAAGTGTATAAAATATGAATCTCAATGGTCATATTTATAGGAAAATATGATATCTAATCTCTATAGATATACTTATCTCTTAATTATTAAATATAGAAAAGATAAAATATATAAAATAAAATAATATATATATATATATATATATATATATATATATATATATAAAACTCCTTCAGCGTGCGCCACCACGTGTGATAAAATTTTCTTTAAAATTTTGAACTCACGCTGACGCAGCCATTTGATTATATATATATATATATATATATATATATATATATATATATATATATATATATATATATATATATATATATATATATATATATATATTTTTTTTAATTTATTTACTTTTCTTTATATAATAATATATATTTATATATTTAAAATTAGAAAATTTCAAAATTAATTTCTAATTTAAACATATTTAGCCAAAAATTAATATATTAATTATCATTGAATCTTATTCAATTAATTAATTATTTTGGCCAAAACCAATTTGTTTCTTAAACAAATTATATTTAATTCTCTTTAATATTTATTATTAAATTAAATAAACTCATTATTTAATTAATAATATTAATTATTAATTTCTATTTAAATAAACTCATTATTTAAATAATCAATAATATTAATATTAATTCCCGTTTAAATAATTTATTTATTTAAACAATTAATTTATCCGTAAAATATTATAATTGATATGTTATATTAATTTCCATTTAAATAAACTCTTTATTTAAACAATTAATTTTGTATCAATATTAATAGTATTAATATTAATTTTCATTTAAATAATCTCATTATTCAAATAATTAATATTGCCTAATTTTAAATAAAATCAATTACTTAAATTATTTGTTCTTCCTAAGTTAAATTAATAACTTAGTTTTGCTACAACGATATTTGGGCTAGCATAGGGACCTGATGGACCTATAGATCATGGGCTTAATAATTAGTCAATTAAGTGATTAACTCATAATCAGTTAATTACTTATTATTTAACTATGAATAATTCCACTATAGATTCATAGCTGAACTCCCCTCACTATAGATGAGTTATGTCCATTTAGTTTATCTTTTATTTATATCTGTGATATATCCTTCACGTGGAACCCTCATAATTACAGGCGGATAAATTTACCTTTTTATCCTTGTGTTCCCGTTGATTCTCCAATGAACTTTATCTTTAGTCGAACTAGAGATAATATACTTCTGTGATCAATAGAAGTCGTGGCGCCACTTGTTCATGTCTCCAATCAGTACATCAAGGGAGTTTCCTAAAGTTCCTAAAATGTTTAGGTATCGCACTGATACCGTTAATTTATAGGAAAGTTATGAATTCCATCTCGTGAAAATGAATTCCCAGCTACTTATCTAGTCATGTTCCCAAAACAGAAGTGTATTGAGCATTCTTACAGATCGCTCTCAACTATGTGAATCAAAGAACATAACTCCATAAATAGGAGTCCGCATTTCACTCAGGATTGAGATCTATCACGGTTGATAAACTTAGTTTGATATTCGATCATTTCTCGTAAACGGTACTAATGAGAAATTTGATCGAACATCGTGGTCCTGTCTTATACAATCAGCATTGCATATGATACTTCCATATCATGTCTCCCACATGAATGATCAGGATTAGATCATTTGTCTATAAACAAAATGCGAAGCTATCAACAGTGTTACCAGGATAAGGTTCCCAAATGTTATCCATTTACTGTAGACACTTTTAAGTTACTCATCTCGACTTTAATCCTCTCATATGACTCACATACTAAGTCGTGATTTCATAAGAGTGACTTAGGGTTTTACTATTTGAATGTTTGATATTTATATATTTCCATATATTCCTAATATCTTCAATTGAATCAATCTAGATAATATAAAGAACTTATGTTTATTTATTTAATTTATTCGAAATAAATTATTATACTTAAATAATTACAAGTTCTATAGGACACCATTCCTAACATTGCTATGTGAGAATTTTTAAAGATATATGGCACTTTCCTTGTGAAAAAATGAGAGAAAGTTGGAGACCAACAGCTTTGCTACATAAAAGTTCAAAGTTAGTAAAAAAAAATAGAGGAAAAAAGAAAAATATACCCACTCCTCTAGCCTCGTTTCTCACCCCGAGCACCAAGCTTCCCGACACCAGAATGGAGCTACAAATTGAAGTTGAGATGAACAAGAAATATTAGAAAAAATACATGATAGAAATTTTTTACAAAAGAAGAGAAAGAGAGGTGAAAACTCTCTAGAGAAATCTTACAATGTTATGGAGGCTTCTCAAAATTACAAATTGTGAAAATGAGAGTAGAAAGTTCACCAATTTATGGCGGGATCAACTCATCTCCTAGCCATTGAATCGTGGTAAGTGAAATTGACGGCCTAGATCGGTGATGAAGGTACAATGGTAATAAGTGTTCTACCAACCAAGTACAATAGTAAATTTGAATTCGATGAAGGATTAAGTAATGGAGGTGCATGATAGTTGGTGACCATCTAAGAGAATACTTAGAAAAATTTCACCCTCAAGAGCATTCCCGAGTAGTGATAAGCTACCCCAACCCGACTGAGAGTAAGGGGCCACTGTTATGGGTGAAATATCGTTAAGAGTGAAATGACCACGTGTCGAGCATATGAAGAGACACGAGGAATTTCAAACTCTTTCGGCCTACGCGAGTGAGCCTGGTTATTTGAGCGTGCCACGCACAACGGACCCGACCTCCACCACTAACGGAGAATGAACCATCAAGAGTAGTTCACAGTCGTCTCATGTGTCAAGGACCGCGAGGCACAACCATCTAACTAAAGATGGAATGACAAGCTCGCAGGTGCGTAGAGACGCGGACCCATCTTAGTGAAATATTGACTAAGTGTCCAAGTAGGAAGCTCCGCAGCTGCGCTGTGCGTATCTACCTCTCACCTCAGAGAAGCGTAGGTGCGCACCAGCCACTTACACACCTACACACCTACACCCATTCAAGACCCAACACATGGACCAATTCGTGTGTGACACGTGGCTTGATGAGAAATGGCCAAAAGGTAATTCATTTTTCATTCCTCATTTGCTCTAACCACTAGCTCTGCTCTGCTCTAATTTAAGCATCGGAGGGTGTTAGGCCGGCACCACACCGGTGCTACTAGCTATATTTGCACATGTGACGTAGCGGACCACCTCCATAGGTTACCACCTACGTAGCAGGACACCCACGCAAGTTACCTCCAACGCGGATCATCGCCTCTGACTCAATACAAATTTATTGTTCGTTGCACACGTGGAAGCAAGAGCGGCATTGGCGTGGAGCACGCCCGCGCGTTACACTTAGTACCATTTTCACGCAACAACATCTCTAATCCAAAAAACCGGCAACAAAAGCATAGAGGAAGATCCAAACATCTCTTACAACTTCTTTTTAACATCTCTTTGATCAGCCAAACACAACCGCTGCTCCGATCTTCGCCATCTCAGTCTAATCACTTTACACCAAGATCTAAACGATTAAATGTTGTTGTAAATGGTTAAATATGTTGTAATTAAAAGATAATATGGTTAGAAAGTTTTTGGATGAAAAATGAAATTAAATTTTGTTTTGAAAAGAATATATTATATGCTCTTTTTACAAGGAAGACAGACTTTATCAGAATACATGGAGAAGTAATTGATTAGGAAGGGAGCATCTTTGACATTGTCTAAATGTAATTATATCATATTTATCTTACAAATTGAATCAGAGAGTTTATAAAAGAACACCATCTAAAGTGAACGAACCAGGTGAGGGACAAGAGAGGCGAACAAACTAACGATGGTTTTTTTCCAATGAAAATCAAGCGAACGGACCACTGATTCAATGATTTTTCATGATTTCCTTTTTGATTCAAAGGTTCCTTACGATTTCATCTTTGGTTCAAAGGCTGCGAACAATTCCAGCGATTTCTCATGTGAATTGAAGATTGAAGATGGGGCAAAATTGTCTTTTCATATGCCCCTAAGAACAAAAAAGAATAAAGAAGGATGGTCTGATTTAGATGGTTTATTGGACAAAAATTGGACAACTAAGAGTGTAGGGATGAAAAAAACTAAATTGATACATTTCATGGGTGTAAATTAAAAAAATATGATAGTGTAATGGTCATAGATGCATTTAACCCTTTTTAATACCCCAACCATATTAATTATTTTTCTTTTATATTTCTTTCATTGATGATAATATACATTTATTATCAATAATCAATTGATAGTATAATCCACTATACGTGACTTATTATAAATAAAGATAGTATTATGGAATGTAAGTTTTTAATTATAGAAAAAATTACACAAACCACCCCTGAACTATAAGAGTTATAACACTTACATTTTTAGACTTTTAATTTGAGCAATTGGACCCCTGAACTTTGCAAAGTTTTAAAATTGGACCCAAAACATATAGAGAGGAAATATCATCCTATAAGGGAGATAGTGCATCGTGGGGACGTGCTGGTCACGAAGATAGACACGAAGGACAACAGAGCTGATCCGTTTACAAAAACTCTCACGGCTAAGGTGTTTGAGGGTCACCTAGAAGGACTAGGATTACGAGACATGTCTCACTTACTCTAAGGCAAGTGGGAGATTGTTGGGATTTATGCCCTAGAATTCGTAATTTGTAATAGAATATTTTATGAATAAATAAAAGTATTATTTTAGTGAATTTTGTGCAATTTATTATATGTTGATATTCGTTATATATTTAAACATTAATAGAAAATTCCAGAGTTACTAATCCTGTAATCTTAATTACTATGAGATATAAAGTGGATCTAGTCCAAGATAGTAACTCAAATAGTCTACAGTAAACGAATACGGTTAGGAAACCTTATCCTGGTAACACTGTTGATGTTGTTCACTGATTTGATCCAAATCATTAACATGATGTAGATGCAAGTGGAAACATCATATATAATGAGTTTATATAAACTGGACCAGGATAATAAATCGATTCCTAAATAACACCGTTGATAGGAAATGATTTATAATATCAAATTTACGTTATTAAGATTGATACGTCCCAATCCTGAGTATGTTGTGAACTCACATTAATGAAGTCTTTTTCTTTGATTCACATAGTTGAGGGTGATCTGTTGATACACTCGATAAACTCCCGTTTTGGGAAAATGACTAAAATAGTGCTTGAGAACATTTCTATACAAGATGGCATTCATAACTTTCCTAAAACAAATGAAAGTGTTAGTGCGACACTATTCTAACTTAGGAACTTTAGGTATTTCCCTTGTTGTAATGATTCGGTACTTGAACATGAGGCCTCACCTTCTCACTGGCCCGAGAAGGATCGTTCTATACTTGAAAACTATAGAAAAATGTTCATTAGAGAATCATCGGGTACACAAGGATAAAAGAGATAATTACAAGGGTAAAACGGTAATTCTTGACCCAGTTGTAATTATGAGATTACCACGTGAAGGATATGTCAAAAACAAACTTAATAACAAATGGACATAACCCATCTATAGTGAGAGGAGTTCAACTTAGGGTTTATAGTGGAATTACCCTAAGTTAATAATTATGATTAATTAATTAATGAGTTTAATTAATAAATCAATAATTATTGGAGCCCATGATCTATAGGTCCATCAGGTCCCTGTGCTAGCCCATATATCATTGTAACTAACTAAGTTATTAATTTAACTAGGAAGAAAGAATTATATTTAAGTAATTAAATTACTTAAATAAAGGGAAGTATTAATTGTTTAAATAAATAAAGAGTTTATTTAAATAGAAATTAATATTAATATTATTAATTGTTTAAATAATGAGTTTATTTAAATGGAAATTAATAATTAATATTATAAATTAAATAATGAGTTTATTTAATTTAATAATAAAATGAGAGAATTAAACATATTTGTTTTATGAAACAAATAAGTATTTTGTCCAAAATAATTAATTAAATGAATTTGATTCAATATTAATTAATTGAAGAATTTTTGGAAATATGTATTTAATTAGAAAATATTATTTTTCTAATTATAATTGCATAATAGATAATATCATTTGGTCACGCTGTATGACCATTTTAAAAGCAAATTTTGAATTTGCTTAATGAATGGCCTGACGCCATTGTTTTTTTTTTTTTAAAATAATTTTGATTATTTAAATTAAATGAAATAAGAGTTCTAATTGGATTAGGAAACAAACTCTTATTTTTCTTATAAATATGACCATTGGGTGCTCATATTATAGACTTGATATTTATTAAAAAAGCTCTCTCTTTTATTTTTCCCTATTGCCGGTTTTTTGGCTTCTTAAAATAAGAAGAACTTTTCTTCTTAGTTTGTTCTTCCTGTTCGATTCTCACAAGTCGGGTTGGTTTATGATCGGGATATAGCATAGAAGGCTTGGTGAAGTGGATTGATGCTGTAAAGGAAACCCCAACCGATTCTCCATAAATCTACAATGTAAGTTTTCGAAAAACCTTATATTTATATTATGGTTTGATCACAATTGCATGTTATTAACAGATCCGTAATTAATCGTTAATTAATTTACTAAAGAAATTCCGCATATTTAGTAAATAGTTCCTTCAAGTGTAACAACCCCTATAGTTTAAGCTTAAAGTTGATAATACCCCAAAAAAATCAGGGTAAAAAGTGATTTTTTTTCCCACTAAAATATATTATATGCTTTTCATTTCATTGTCATAAGTTACCACATTACTTCTCACAGATTCTTCTAATTTGGAATGAATCATGAAAGAGTTCATTATTTTTATCACAATGTCATTTATTCGATTCCAAAGAGTCTGGTTCATAGTTAATTTTTTTTCTCTTTCAATTAAAACTTATTTTTTAAGTTAAATTAGATAAAGGAATTTGTTAAGAAATAATGATTTACTTTTTATAGTAAATATTTTATGCCTAGTACGATTCACGTGTAGTCGTTTTCTTCACTCTTTGAATTCATGCAATCAATAGGTAAAAAGACGCCGATGTCGTGCATGCCAAACCTCTCCTACGATCAAGTCAGTAAATTTGGAGGCTCATAGTAGAAAACGATTGAGATGGTTCACTTATGTGAAAAATGATTACCCGTTTTCTAGGTTTTTGATACCTTTTATAGCCAATTCAATGGGTTGAATGCACTGATGGGATTTCACAATAGCTGGAAAATAATATCCGGGAATGTTAGGAATGGTCTCCTAGAACTTGTAATTATTTAATAAAAATAATTTATTTCGAATAAATTAAATAAATAAACATAAATTCTTTATTATCTATATTGATTCAATTGAAGATATTAGGAATATATGGAAATATATTAATATCAAACATTCAAATAGTAAACCCTGAGTTACTCTTATGAAATCACTACTTAGTATGTGAGTCATACGAGAGGATTAAAGTCGAGATGAGTAACTTAAAAGTGTCTACAGTAAATGGATAACGTTTGGGAACCTTATCCTGATAATACTATTGATAGCTTCGCATTTTGTTTATAGACAAATGATCTAATCCTGATCATTCATGTGGGAGACATGAAATGGAAATATCATATGCAATGTTGATTGTATAAGACAGGACCACAATGTTCGATCAAATTTCTCATTAATACCGTTTACGAGAAATGATCGAATATCAAACTAAGTTTATCAACCGTGATAGATCTCAATCCTGAGTGAAATGCGGACTCCTATTTGTGGAGTTATGTTCTTTGATTCACATAGTTGAGAGCGATCTGTAAGAATGCTCAATACACTTTTTGGGAACATGACTAGATAAGTAGCTGGGAACTCATTTTCACGAGATGGAATTCATAACTTTCCTATAAATTAACGGTATGCTGCGATACCTAAATATTTTAGGAACTTTAGGAAACTCCCTTGATGTACTGATTCGAGACATGAACAAGTGGCGCCACGACTTCTATTGATCACAGAAGTATATTATCTCTAGTTCAACTAAGCCCCCGTTTGGTTCGCTATAATCTAAGATACCTCCAGTAATCAAATACCTGGGAATCTAATGCCGAGTATTTGATTACTGGTAATCTTAGATACGGTGTTTGTTTAACTTTTGAGGATTCCATGGTGATTTGTAGATTCTCGTGTTTGTTTGATGTGAATTGTATAGGGAAATATGATATATTTATGTTCTTTCTCCAAAATACCCTTATTTATAATGTATACATTATTTAAAAAATAATTAAAATATATTCATGATGATAGTCTAAGAATATCAAAACTTTTGAAAATATATTGTTAAAATATAATTTAAGCCTTTAATAATTATTAATCACCGCCACAAGATGAAGAAACGAGGCAAAAAAAAAGAGAGAGAAGAGAGCGTGACCGGGAGGAGTTGAAAATGTGAGTTTTATATATATATTTCAACTTTTCCTAATTAAATAGGGTTAAAATGGTAAAATGGAAGATTACCTCCTCGTGGGAATCATAGAAAGCACCCGATTTGAAGGTAATCAAATACCCTCATATCCGGGAAAATATGATGTCGGAATCTCGATTACCGGATTTTTTAAATAACCCCAAACAAACAAAGTATTGATGCCCCTTAAGGGAATCTGACACCAACGGGTAAAGATAATGTCATTGGAGAATCAGCGGGAACACAAGGATAAAGCAAGAATTACAGGGGCAAAACGGTAAATTTATCCTTTGTAATTATGAGGGTTCCACGTGAAGGATAATATCACGATTATAAATAAAGATAAACTAAATGAACATAACTCATCTATAGTGAGGGGAGTTCAGCTATGAATCTATAGTGGAATTATTCATAGTTAAATAATAAGTAATTAACTGATTATGAGTTAATCACTTAATTGACTAATTATTAAGCCCATGATCTATAGGTCTATCGGGTCCCTATGCTAGCCTAAATATCGTTGTAGCAAAACTAAGTTATTAATTTAACTTAGGAAGAACAAATAATTTAAGTAATTGATTTTATTTAAAATTAGGCAATATTAATTATTTGAATAATGAGATTATTTAAATGAAAATTAATATTAATATTATTAATATTGATACAAAATTAATTGTTTAAATAAAGAGTTTATTTAAATGGAAATTAATATTACATTATCAAAGCTTATTTAAACGGGAATTAATGTTAATATTATTAATTATTTAAATAATGAGTTTATTTAAATGGAAATTAATAATTGATATTATTAATTAAATAATGAGTTTATTTAATTTAATAATAAATATTAGAGAGAATTAAATACAATTGGTTTAAAAAACAAATTGATTTTGGCGTAAATTAATTAATTAAGATTTAATGGAAATAAATTAATTCTTGGGTAAATGTGTTTAAATTAGAAATTATTAATTGAATTTTTTCTAAATTTAAATTCATAAGTATAAATTATTAAATAAATAAGTATTTAAATTAGAAATTATATATATTGAATTTATCTATATATAAATATATATATATATAAATATATATATATATATATATAGTATATATATATGTATGTATATGTATATATCTTTTTGTGGGGTCTTATTAATATATATATATATATATATATATTTTATATTTTTTTTATTTAATAATTAAGAGATAAGCTTATCTAATTAGATTAGATATCATATTTTCTTATAAATATGACCATTGAGATTCATATTTTGCACACTTCTCACTTTAATTAGAAAAGTGAAAATTCTCTCTCAAGTTTTTTGCCTAATTGCCGATTTTCCTAAGGAAAAAATTTAGAAGAAATTTATTCTTCTTTTGTTCTTCCGGTTCGATTCCCACAAGTCGGTTTTGCTTTCGATCGGGATATAGCATAGAAGATCCGGTGTTGCTGAGGATTTGATGCTGTAAAGAAACCTCCAACCGATTCTCCATATATTACTCAATGTAAGTTTTATAGTTTTAATTTTCGAAAATTTAAAGCATGAATCTACATGTTTTTATCACAAATTGCATGATGTTAATAGATCCGTTATTAAATGTTAATAAGTTTACTATATAAAATTCCGCTAGTTTAGTAAATATCCCTTCAGAGAAGATAATACATTTTTCAAGATATTTAGGAAAAATATACTCGATGAGTTGTCAGACATGAGACATACTCTTTCTGGACCTCGACCAAACCGACTGCCTAAGCGAATCCGAGCTGGGCTGAAACCTAACCGAACAACCTAGTCTGTCCGTGAAGATCAGCCCTCTGTGGCGCTTGATGGGCCTCTAAGATCATTGTATCCTTTTTGGACTTTGATTATTGGAGTTTGAGTCTATATTATGGGGCGATTTTACCCGCTACAACTTTTATCTTTATTTCAAAATTATTTGTAATTTCGGGGTATACATTTTTATATATTGTACTTGCTATAATATATATAAAAACTTCACATATTTGAATAAGGAGAAATACTTTTTCTATTCGTTAGGATATAATTCTTCATATCAAAGGCGATGGTGACTAGGGGTGCAAGTTGGAATCGAAAAACCGAATCGAACCGAAGTTTATCGGTTCGGTTCGGTTTAGACAAGGAAAATAGAATATAATATTGGTTCGATTTGGTTTACGCTGGACAAACCGCCTAGCACCCAAACCGATAATACTGAATTAAAAAAAAAAACCCTAATTAAAGAGGCAGAGTCTTGATTTCATGAGAAAATTTTGCCTCACAGCCTCCGATCTGAAACAAAAGAAGAAAAGAAGAGCTTCATCCTGCCTCTGATATGAAACGAAAGAAGAAAAGAAGAACTCCACCATTGCTCCGCCGCCGTAGTCTCGCTATCTCCATCGCTCTCTCCATCTCTCTTAATCCTTTCTCTCTGTCTCTCATTTGTTCAATTTGGGGAAAAAAAAACCCTGTTAGATAGAGGAATTCAAAGATGACTCGATCATTCTCTCAGGTTTTCATTCCCCTTATTATGAATTAGGGTTTGTTTGTTGTGATTCTTTTACTTTATGAATTAGAGTTTTTGTAAGTTTTGATTTTTTTGAAATTAATGGAAGATTTTGATCTGGCTTTCCTCTCTCATTCTCATCATTTTTCTTCCCAGATCCGACCCAAACCCACTGACTTGGCCCAACCCAAAACTGAAACCGAAATCGATTACTTATCGGTTCAGTTACTATCGGTTTGTGAAATTATCGGTTCGGGGTCGGTTTTTACGTAAATATCTCCCCTTATCGGTTCGGTTTAGAGTTCAACCCAAAATGACGAAACTCGACCTGACAACATCCCTAATGGTGACTAGATGTTTTCAACAAGATTAAAAATAAACGAGCTAACTACATTAATACCTTCAATAATTCTCAAAATTTCAATAATATCATTATATTTAGTTCTTATTATTTTAAAATTTTCATCTATATTATTAAAGTATAAATATTTTTCAATAACACTATCATAAATTTGAAACAAATTCGTGTGCCATACATATATATATATATATATATATATATATATATATATATTTAAAACAATAGAAATATAAACAATATTTCTATTGTCACACATCTTCACCATCACGATTCTATTGCAAAACTTTCAAAAACATGATTGGAGAAATGATATGATTAAAAAATATTATTAATATATTTAAAATTAAATTAAAACTATAAACACATACCACTATTCCATACATTTAGCTCATTCATCATAATATAAAAAAATAAATAAGAGGAAGAATAGGGAAGAAAGATAATAGAGCATGCCACGTGAGTGGATGTGAAGGCATTAGGTTTGCCACATTATGCAAAATTTGTCAAAATTTATACGAAAAAGAAAACCCACCATTCAAACCCACATGCAAACTTGGACTTTCCCATTTTGCCAGCTACACTCAACCTGGTTATTTATTTATTTAATTTAAAACAAAAATTTTAATTATATAAAATACCCTAGGATGGGTTTTAAATTTTACTCTTAGCATTTTAAAAAATCTCAATTCGACACTCAATCTTTTAATTTGTTTTAAAATACCATTCTTTAGTATTTTCAGTTAAATATTGAAGCGTTTATAAAATGTGGTTTCAATTTTTCCCCAAACACTATAAAAGTTTCAGTGTTATCCCTACTGTTTCAATTTTCATTAAACTCAATAAAAATACATAGAAAGAGTGTTTTTTTAAATGAATTAAAAGATCGGGAATATGATTGAAACTTTTAAAACGTTAGGGATAAAGTTGAAAACAACCTCATATATTAAAGATATTTTGTATAATAGAACTAAAATAAAAACTCTAAAATTTAATTAAATTATAACAAAATTAAAAGGAAAAAAAAAAACCCTCTCTCTTTTTTTAAATTATAATTGAATTTGAATAAAAAAAAGAGGTCAACTTGTGATGAGCATAAAGCATCTCTTTCTCTATTTGTGCATTTCTTCAGCCTGGCCAAAGGGAAAGAGAAAGAGAGAGAAACAAGTTTCTAGAGTGAGAAAGAGTGAAAATCTTATTTTTTTTGCAGCTTTACTCTGAACTGAAGGAAAAAAAATGAAAGGTATTCAATTTCAAACAAAACCTCTTCTTATATCCAAATACTTCATTTTAACCTTATTTTTCTCTCTTCCTTTCATCCTCCTCTTCTCTCTCCGACCATACTACCATAAATTCTCCATCATTCCGACCTCGGAATCTCCGAAACCCGTCGCCGGCGATCTCAAGATCCGACCCGGATACACATCGTACGACAGATACTTAAAGCGGCAGCTAAACAAGACCCTCGACCCGAAACTCAGAAAAATCTGGACAACCCGTGATTGGGATCGGAAAATCCAGGTTTTCTCAAAATTCTTTGAAGATTTGAGGAATAAAAATCTGATCTTTAACGATTCGAAAGCGCTGTGTATCGGGGCACGGGTGGGGCAGGAAGTGGAGGCATTGAAACGAATCGGGGTTTGGGATTCGATCGGAATGGATTTGGTTCCGTACCCGCCGTTGGTGATTAAAGGGGATTTCCATAATCAGCCATTTGAAAACGAGACATTCGATTTCGAATTCTCGAACGTTTTCGATCACGCGCTGTACCCGGAGAGATTCGTGTCGGAGATCGAACGGACGTTGAAGCCCGGTGGGATTTGTGTCTTACACGTGTCGATATCGCGACGGGCGGATAAGTATTCGGCGAATGATTTATACAGCCTGAAGCCGTTGGAAACGATGTTCAAGAAATCGGAGGTGGTTCGGGTCGCGACGATTGATGGGTTCGGGTTGGATACCGAGATCGTGTTTCGGAAAACCGAAAAAGGAAGGTGATCCGACGGTCTAGATTCGTCTTTTTGTATTTATTAAAAGAATTTTAAAGAATTGATTAATTGTACAATTTAAAAGGAGGAAAAAAAGAAGAAATTAAAGAATACAGCTCAATTGAAATGAAGAAGCTGTCTAGAGGGTTCCATTTTCACATTGATTGATTTATTTTTTTTATAAAAAAAGTGTTTTTTATTTATTTCTTGACGATTTTGATTTTTGGTCCCACAATTATCGGTGAATTTAATTATTCCATGTCTCAAACATATTCTACTTTACTTTAATTTATCATTCTTTAATGTCTCTGTCTTTTGAGGTTTAATTTCCTTTCTGGTCACGCTAATTTTAAAAAGAGAAATTCCCCATCTAAAAAGTTCTTACAATTCATTTTCATTGGATTCTATAGCTAAGCTATGTGTAGTATTTAATTATTTTTCTTTAATTTTATATTTTCAAAAATATAACAACAAGAAGAGAAAATAATTACTTTTACCCAAGAGGTCAAGACACTAATTTTATGGTTTTTTTTTTATAGGATATAATATAAGTTCTCATTATTTCTATTTAACTCTAAAAACCAACCATAACTTTCAATTACTTTTTTTTAACTCATCATAACTCCAATTCAATTAAATCGATATTTTTATTAACTTATTTTTTAGATATTATATTAAATTGATGGAAGAGTGACTCGAACCTTTAACCTTATGGGAAGAGATTAAGTGTCTAACTAGTTGAATTATTTTTGGGTTAACGATATTTTAAATAGCTTTAGTATTGACATTTGTCAAATTTTCACTTTGATCATTAAACTTTTTAAAAGATGGAATTTTATTTTGATCTTTTTTATGGGAGACTTGAATCTTCAACGAGAAGGGAGCAGTTTTTTTAACTAGTTGAGGCTTTATGTTCAGATTGGCTGATCGTTTTATTTTTTAAAACCTTAATCTAGTCTTTCAATTTTCATTAAAATTTATATTTGGTCTCTACCCTATATCGAAGTATGCGATCAGGTTCAAACAGTCTTCATCAATTGAGCTAAAGCATCACTTTTCCTGTTTTACAGTAGAAAAATATAGTATGATATTTAATGGAAATTAAGAGATTAAAATTAATATTTTAAAGGTTGAAAGAAACAAAATAAAAAATAGAAAAAAAAAACCGTATTTGAATCTATGCAATAAAAAGATAACCACTTAAAAAAAAAAAAAAAAAAAAAATTCTTTTGCTGATACAGATTAGAGAACTTATGCAATATAAAAGATATTCATGCAGAGAAGTAAGCTACATTTCTATTTAGTATGTGCTTAGAAGAACACACTACTCCTCCCTCTTCCGAATTCTGAGACAATACCTCAGGCACTATACATCGATGCCCGACTCCGACAATGAGTATAAGAGACCGAGGCAAGGCGAGGCTCATAACTAATCTAACGTACGGTATGGCAGAACCTGTGTATTTGTCTGTTGAGGGAATAGAGAAGGATGATCTTCAAATTGATGCCATATCTTTTGTGGCCTCATACAATGGGACCTGCATCAATCATACTGAAGATTACCAAAAACATCAAACATCTTTCCATCTAAAGTTGCAATTGAATGAATCCAGTCTCGCAACATGGACTAACACTATCACGACAAACACAGCTTTTTTTTCCTACCCAGGATGAGATCTTCCACGAAATAGATCTCGTCTAGCTGAATGCTTGGGGGCAGGATAGGAGGATTTCCAGAAAGGCTCTACCAGCTACTACGGTCCTAATCTGTATAACCATGTACTGTATTTTCTATAAATAGAAGCTGATACTATTTGGTAATATACTTCAATGGCTAAAATGATGTTCGTTTGAGGTTCAAGATTCTTCATCCGAGCACAGTTTTGTGTTTCTCTGAAGTTTCACGGGTTCGTGTTCGTTACTAGTTATGGTGCTAGTGATATTAAAAACTCAGATAATTTTTACTTGAATAGTTATGATTTATAGATCAGCTACCAATTATCAAACATCTCCATCTCATGTATCTGAAAATAAAGACAATCATTTTACAATTCAATAGAACACGAGGAATGAAATGAAAATTTCGTCACAATCATAATATACATCAGAAAAATCCATGGCCAGTCGATGAAGAAAAACTGATATGAAAAGTGTCGCGAAGAAAGCTCACTTTGAAAGAAAAGTTGTGAATTAGAAGGCCCTGCCAATCTCAAAACCTATTAAAATTGGCATATAATAGGATCTAGAAGCCGGTCTAACTGATATCTTATATAGATGTTGCAATGGGACATTTTTGGATCCTCAGAAAATCATATTGATACAGATATAAAAATTAAGTTTCTCCTGACGAATCGGGAGGAGCTCCTGCTAACTTTCCTACGTGTCTCATTTCTATTGTAAAGGAAATATTTTACTCGGTACATACCTACTTGACACTGAAACGTCAATTCTATGACTCTTGTATTCAACATAGAGGCATCTAGAAAACTGATCAATCACTGTACCTGAGAATGTGTGAAAAGTAAACCTTCAGGCTTCAGCCATTGGATCAAATCATTCAATCTTTGTAATAAGTAAACTTGATAAGGTAGGATTACATATATATTATGCAGTTTTTTTTATCCTTCTTTACTCACATATTTCTTCTTGCTCATCAATATACCAAGTCTCAAAATCTCGTTATAGTGCGACGAGACGACAAATTAGTACAGTTTCATGGCAGCATAAACGGGACAGAGAGAATCCGAGGGGATCGCCATTGCTTGCAGCATGAGAACCAATATTCTATAGCACCTTTCTTTCTCTTGAAAATTTCTTTTTATATTATACATACCAATTCTATTCTTACTCCTCTCTTCCTACCTTAAGTCGTGGGCATGCTTTATGACTTCATTTCTTCCGTTTCATCGTGATTCCACCTCCACCACCGCTCGTTCCCAGCCGCTGTCCGACAAGGCTCTCTTTTCTGTTCCTAGAAATCCGCCCGTTCGAAATTCCCGCTCCATTTCATGTTTCGAAAAAGAAAAGCTGATTCTTTGTTCGTTAATCAAACAGTGGTTGTTCTGTTCGTTTACTCATTGCTATTACAATTTTATATTTTTCAAGAACAAATCTACTTTATTTTTTTGGATTCTCATTCTTATGAATAGAAAAAAATTCAATCTTATTACAACAATTAAATGACTAACCATAATAAATCAATAATTAATCAAGATATCAGTAGAATTTATTTAATAATATAACAATTACAACATTAATCATAACTATCATACATATATATTTTAATGACCTCATTGAATAATCTTTCAGTCTATTTTGCTATATATGTAAAACTTTGTAAAAATATCAAAGTTTGCTATTTCTTCAACCAACTTATTCATGGCTTGTCCCTATAATATCTTCTGTTTTTTTCTATGAAATTGACTGTCATTTTCATGTAAAGCTAGAAAGGCGTAGGCGCGTGATTCCTCCGTTTTAAGCCGATAGAGAAACGCCAAGCATCAAGAACAGCCTCAGGGAGAAAACTTGCAAAGCACCATTGAAGGGAGTGAGCCCAATATGGTGTGCATTGTGGCTCATATCCTATTCTCCTAATTGCAGCTTTTACATAATCATCTGCTGATGGAATAAACAACGATGCTCTTTTCACCGACGCTACTCTTGACGCCATTTCTGTCGCCACGTATAATGGCACCTAGAGTGTCGAGCATATATAAAAAGATCAAATTTACGTTAGTTCAACTATTTAACTTTGGAGTCTATTGGTGATCTAACACGAAAAATTTCAGTTGGGCTTTCATATTTACCTGACATTGAACATCTATTCCATAGCACTTGTATTCAACATGAAGAGATTTTGATAGTTTATCAACGTATCTGCAAAGGAAACCCAAATCAAGATTGTTAGTTTGTCATTACACATTAACTCATCATAGGTTATTCTTTAACCATAGTTGTAAATAGAGTTAGTTTTACTTCAGTTAGCAAGTTGTTAGTAAGTGGTTAGTTGTTAGTTGCATATTGCCAAAGATAGTCAAATATTACTTGTAATCAAAAGTCGTTCATACGGTTCATTCTTTTGATAATGCAAAATCATATTCTTGATCAATCTCTCTCAAATTCTTCTTCTCTTTTCTTTGTTCCATGTAAATCTAGCAATACATGTTAACAATTGGTATCAAAGTCGATGAATCATCAAGAGGAGTGCAAAAACGATTGAAATCTTGAAACCTTGAGTTTTTAGCTCGAATCCATGGCGGCGGATATGAATTAGAAAAGTACATGGTAGGGAGACTTGAATTTGGAGGAAGAAGATGAAGGCTCTTCTAGTTCATCAGAAGGTAGCCAAAGCCATCAAGATCCAAAGAAAATCCCGATACCGTGAAGGGGAGCAAGCGTTAGAAATGGATGAAATTGCGTTTAGTCGATGATTCTCTACTCTGATTGTTCTCGGAAGAGTTAATGAAGAAAAGACAACAATTGGAATTTGGAGCAAGGAGGCATTGTTCATGAAGAAATCGCTTTCTAATAAGATACTTCGAAGAGAAGTTCTTTGGCTTCAAAATGAATTCTACCAAGAACCTAGAGGAAAATCTTGATGACTTCAATCGTATCTGTCTTGATCCGGTAAACTCGGTGAAACCATGGATGAGGAGAATCAAGTCGTGATTCTTTTGAACGCACTACCAGATTCTTTCAAAGGAAGTTAAAGCCGCCATAAAGTATGGTAGAGACACTTTAACTAGGAGATGGTGCTAGATTCATTGAGATCAAAAGAGTTGGAGCGAATTCAAAAAAAAAAAAAAGGGGGATTATCAGAAAAGGAAGGCAATTCAAGAAAGATGGGAAATCTAATTGGGGCAATAAGTCTAAATTCAAGGGAAAGGAAAGAAATGCTATCTCCGTAATAAAGAGGGACATTTCGAAAGGATTGCCCTCGTAATGATCAAAGACAACGCCAAAAGGGAGATGACAATGGGAATGCATCAAATGTTTATAGGGATATGGTCGAGAGCTCTTGATGGTATCTACGAAGAAAGTCATCAAGATTGGATCCTGGACTCGGGATGCTCATTCCACATGACTCCCAATAAGGAGTATCTCCAAGATTTCAAGGCTTTCAAGGTGGCTATGTGAGAATGGGTAATGATCACCCCCTGTCAAGTAAAGGCTGGATCAAGAAACCGAGATTAGAAGATGGTTCCTTGAAAATTAGAGGAAGCGGATATGTGCCCGATATGTCAAGAAATCGATTTCTTTGAGCATTCTTGACAAAGGTCGGTTATAGTTACAACTCAATCGGTGGGATACTCAAAATCTTTAAGGGATCAACTATGGTGATGAAGGGAACCTTAAAAGATACATTGTATCACTTGAATGGTGTAAGAAATTGGTGAATCATTTGTGGTTACTCAAAGGAAGATTGGAGATCTTGAACTTTGGCATGAAGCGGCCCATGTAAGTGCTCAAGGGCTAGAGGCACCGAGCCAACAGGCCGCTTGGCAAAAACAAGATAAGTAACTTCCTTTCTCGTGAGTTTTGTGTTCTAGGTAAATCCATTAGAACAAAATTCAAAAAGGGAATCACACCACTAAAGGAAGACTAGAGTATCTTCATTCGACCTATGGGGGCCTTCAAGGACAAAGAACACATGGTGGTGGAAGGTATATTCTAACAATTGTAGATGACTATACAAGAAGGTTGTGGACCTTTATCCTGAAGCGAAGAGTGAAACTTTTCAAGGTGTTTCGGGAATGGAAGGTGTTGATGGAGAATCAAACAGGGTGTTCTATTAAGGTGATAAGAACAGGATAATGGCTTAGAATTCTTAAGCAAGGAGTTTGATCTCATGTGCAAGCAGGCGGAATCACTAGGCATTTGACGTGGCAAGAACCCTCAACAAAATGGTTTGGGAGAGATACAACAGGACTTTGCTCGAGAGGGTCGATGTATGCTATTCAATGCCAACCTTCCAAAAGGTGTTTTGGAAAAAGAGAGACAAAGCAACCTACTCGAAAACGAAGCCCATCGAAAGATTGAACAAGAAGACTCCACAAGAAATGTGGGGGGAAGCCTCCGACTGCTCATACCTAAGAATATTTGGTTGTGCAGCATATGCTTTAGTCAAGACTGACAAGTTAGAACCAAGGGCCAGAAGTGTATCTTCTTAGGCTATCCTAAAGGGATAAAGGGCTACAGCGTGGTCCTAAAAAAGGGAAGGTTCCAAATGCTAATAAGTAGGGATGTGACTTTTAATGAGTTGGACTGCCTTGGAAAACCGGTAAGGCCGAGAATGTTCCCCCCCCTTCAGGAGGGAGTTTGAAATAGAACTTATGTCATCCGAATCAAGTGTTTCATCCGAAAAAGTGAGTGAAACAACGTGATCGAATCGAGAAGATGATGACACAAGAGACACTCGATTGAAGAAACTCCTTTGTCCGATTATCAATTGACAAGGGATAGAGGCAAGAGACCGTGAAACCTTCATCTAAATTCGGTGAGTCGATTTTGTGGCCTATGCCTTGAATCGTGATAAAGGTGAATTTTGAACCAAGAACTTATCCAAGCTATTAGTTCAACCAAAATAAAAATTGGCAAATTGCCATGGAATACGAATTGAAGTCCTTGATTAAGAATAGGACTTGGTTTTTGAAGAGAAACCCGAGGGAGGAAGGCGATAGATTGTAAATGGGTGTATAAATTGAAGCCTGGGATAGAGGGAGTGGAAAAGCCAAGATTTAAGGCAAGATTAGTTGCCAAGGGGTTCACTCAAGAAGAAGGGGTAGACTACTGAGATTTTTTCTCCAAGAGTGAGGCTTCTTCAATCAAGGCTACTCTAACAGGTGAATCAATTTGATTTGGAATTGGAACAATTAGATGTCACTCCGCATTTCCAGGAGAATTGAAGAAGAAATATACAGAAGCGACCACCGGGTTTGTTGAAAAGGGAAAGAGCTTTGACATGTAGGTCGATTAAGTCCATCTATGGACTAAAACAGTCCCTAGGCAATGGAACAAGAAATTCAATGATTTTATGATTTCAAGAGGATTCAGAGAAGTAATCATGATTAGTGTATATGTGAAAGAGTAAATCTTTCATTTGGTTTCTTACTTTTCTGATGACAGTTGTTGGCATCTCAAAGTAAGGAGGAATTGTAAGTGAGAAGGGCTTTCATCCGAGTTTGAAATGAAAGACTTGGGTATGTCTAGAAGGTTTTGGGGATGAACATTCAAAGAAAGAAAATGAAGCGTATGCTATTTCTTCATCGTTTGATTACTTTTAATAAGATCTTAAGAAGTTTGGTTTGAGGGTGCTAAACCCGCATATATTCCTTTTAGCTCAAGCATTTTAGTTGGGTAAATCTCGTGTCCCGAGTCCTTGAAGAAGAGAATGAGATGTCCTTGTTCCTTATTGCAAGTCGTAGGGAGTTTAATGTATGGAATCTGTGTACTAGGCCCGACATTGCTTATGCATTGAGTGTAGTAAGCGGGTTTATGAGTAAACCAGGGAAACCACACGGGAGGCGGTGAAATGGGTTTTAGATATTTGATATGTCTAAGAAGATGGTCCATTTGGAAGGTGCAAGACGTACATTCGCCTTAGGGGCTAGTGGATGCCGAACACAGATATTGATGAAGAAGGTCACTTCAGGTTTTGTTTTCCTTTGTTTGATAATTGTGTGTCGGAGGTCTACTCTTCAACGTGGTTGCATTATCCACAACGAGTCGAATACTCGCTTTTGGTTCGTACGTCCGTCAAATTTAATGAAGACATGGTTAGAGGGTGCTATTCCTTTGATACATTGTGATAGCCAAAGGCATGGCCTATCCAAGAATCATGTATATCATGATAGGACTAAGCACATTGATGTGCGTTCTTTCTTGAGGACAGTCTTAAGTAGAGTGTAGAGTTGGAGAAAAATTTCTCAACATAACCCTGCGATATGCTCACAAAGCAAGGCCAAAGTCCAGGTTTTGCTATCTTTGTTCTTTGCTAAGGATAGGTGAAAAGGGTGTTTGATTTGATTTTAATGTTGTTGTGAAGATTGTTTGCAAGGGGGATGCATAAAAGTGGCTAAAAGTCATCCGTGTTGTTTTCTTTTAGGTGCTTTTTCTTTCTTGGTTTTTTGTTTGTTTTTTTGATATTTTTCGATTAGTTTTGTGCTAATGACAAAGAGGGTGTTTGTTAGTTTGTCATTACACATTAACTCATCATAGGTTATTCTTTAACCATAGTTGTAAATAGAGTTAGTTTTACTTGTTGCGTTGTTAGTAGTGGTTAGTTGTTAGTTGAGCCAAAGATAGCCAAATATTACTTGTAATCAAAAGCTGTTCATACGGTTCATTCTTTGATAATGCAAAATCATATTCTTGATCAATCTCTCTCAAATTCTTCTTCTCTTTTCTTTGTTCCATGTAAATCTAGCAATACATGTTAACAAAGATCAATGAGAGGTATTTAATTTAACCAATTAACATTCCTCTTTTAAGCATGGAAACAAACCCTCAATAATAAGAAGTCTTAATAATCTTGGACTTCCATCTCAAAATCAATTGATAATGAAATAAATGACTCTTAGATTTTATAAATAATGTTGAGTTCCTTCATCTTTCCGATGTGGATCCTTAACATGTCTTCTCAAAATGGTAACTCTTTT
This sequence comes from Gynostemma pentaphyllum, assembly GCA_028015215.1. Taxonomy (NCBI): domain Eukaryota; kingdom Viridiplantae; phylum Streptophyta; class Magnoliopsida; order Cucurbitales; family Cucurbitaceae; genus Gynostemma; species Gynostemma pentaphyllum. The sequence goes on along the minus strand of CM051352.1, from coordinate 1,904,299 downwards.
AGGCCAGATTCTCATTTTGGGACCAAATGTTCGTACGAGATTTTTTGGGCTCTAATACCATCTTAATAATTGACTTTCATCCCAGAATCAATTGGTAATAAAAAGAGCGACTCTTAGACTTTATAAATATGTTAGACTCCTTTCATCTTTCTGATGTGACAATGTGAGTAGTAAGTAACCATATATAGACAAATATCTAACTATCAAGACAATTATTTTACGGGATAAATATAAAATACACCCTTGTACTTTGGGTTATTGTTAAATCATAACTCTACACTTTTTTTTAAATACCCCGCACTTTAGTAAAATTATAAATCACACCATTCAATCCATTAGTTTTAACGAAATTGAGATACAATATATTCTACGTATGTCATGTATTATAATTTCGGGAAAAAAAAATTGACAGGTGTGTAGAATTTTATAATAAACTCTTATGTTAATGCGATATAAAATTTATAAATCACACTCAAATGTTCAATTTTTTTGAAAATTTTAATGGTTTTGGAACACGTGGTATGCATATAATATAGATGTCTCTAAATTTCGTTAAAACTAATCGATAGAAAGGTGTGATTTGCAATTTTCCTAAAGTGTAAGGGTATTTTAAAACAACAAAAAAAAGTTTAGGGGTATGATTTAACAATAACTTAAAATATAGGGTTGTATTTTGTATTTATTCCTTATTTTAAAAAACATACTTTAAAAATGAAAACAAAAAACAACTTTTAAAATTTATATCTTGAGAACTCTTATTTTGACTTTTTGAGACACTTAAAGAGGAAGAAAACAAGAGTTTGTGTAGTCAACTTTCAATCAAGCTCAAGTCAATTAGATATGCATGCAAGTTGGGATTTTGGAATGAAAGTGGATATATCATATTATATATAGAGAAATAAAATAAAAAAAATACAAGTTGGGTTTCATTAATTATGCCATACCATATGGGCATACAGGTAAAGAAATGAAGATGTCTAATTGCTGTTTTTACTGTTGGAAAAAGCTTAGGGACATTAAAAAGTTGGATCTTTTTTTAATAGTAACATAGTAAAATATTATCTCAGAAAGAGCAAATTACGTGACAAAACAAAAGCCACATTGATGGTTCCCCTTGTACAAGTGGGCGGTGAAGGGTAGGTATTCACCATAACCATTTAATATGGTTTTTTTGCTTAAAATTAAAACAATCGTGGGTTGTTAATTTAGGGTACAACCAAGTGTAAAATAAAAATAAAAAAACAAAAATTAGATTTTTTTTTTTACATTTGGTTGCATCCCATTGATTTGGTGCAGCCACGTAGTTTTCTTTTTAATTTATTTAAACTATTCATGGTGGATTTTTTTTTCTCATGTGTCACTATTTTATCTTGTAAAATTTTGGTCATAATTTGATAATCTTGGAGATAACATTTTTTTTATGTAAGAGATTCAATTACTCTTTATTATTTTTTTTTCACAATTCAATTATTACTCTCTATTGAGTTAGTTAGAAGGGATGTATAAAAAGGAAGAAAAAAAAGATTATTTTAAATTTTATTTCATTGATTATAAACAAAAAAAAAAAAAAAACTTATTTTATGATAAGTATGCCTCATAAAAAAAAAAGCTAAGTTTATTGTTTTTTTTTATTGTCATGAACAAGGAAAAATGTTTAACTTACTGAAGGAAAAAAAAACTGAAGATACACGTAGACTGACCTGAACACGAAGAAAAAAACTAGCGAAGAAGAAGATGAAGAAATAACGTACGCTTTAGTAGCAGCATAAATAGCATAGAGAGGATGAGATGGAACAATAACAGCAGCTCCTGAACCAATATTAACAATTGCTCCTTTCTTCTTCTCAATCATCTTTGGCAATACTGCTTTTGTTACCCAACTTGTCCCTTTCACATTCACTTTTACCAAATTCATCCAAATCTTCTCCTCAACTTCATCGAAAAAACTCGCTTTCGGGTACGTAATTCCGACGTTATTTATCAATATCCCCACATCTAAACCTTCAATCACTTCCACAAAATTACCAGCTCCCATAATATCATCATCATCAGTGAAATCAAATTCAATAGTCTTTATTTTAGTATCAGGAAACCGAATCTTGATATCCTCAGAAACTTGTTTTAGCTTCGTCGAGTTTCGACCGACAAGTACGAGGTTGAGGCCGGCTTCGGCTAATTGAAAGGCGAATGATTTTCCGATACCGTCAGTGGCTCCGGTGACTAAACCCCAAGAGCCATAGCTTTTCAAATCTTTTGAAGGTCTGAGAAAAGAAATGAAAACCCATTTGAGGAAAGAGATGGAATGTGTGGAAATTATGAAGAAACCAAGGAAGGAGAAGAAGAGAAGCCATATGGAAATGCTTTCTTCAAACCACACAAAGCATGTCACCATCATTTTCTGCATGTTCTGTTTTTTGTTTCTTTCGCTTTCCTCTTTATTTGTCTTTGCCTTTGCCTTTCGTCTCATGCTAGCTCTTTTCTTATGACTTTCGAGTTATGGAAAATACATGTCTCCTCACCGATCAAGACTCAAGAGCTGGTCTTGACTTTACTACATATTTTATTGGGATAAATTATATTAATGGATAATAAATATATGATTTTTTTATTAAATACATGAGACCTAGTTAAATATTTTATCTAATAGGAGTAAGACATGTAGGAAAGTCAAAATAAGTTCTTCTTAACTGGTGAGGTGGCAATTATTTTCTTTAATTTATTATAGAAATGATGACAAATCTAATATTTTTTTTGTAATATATATGATTAAAAAATATTTGTAAATATACTGAATTTTGAGTTGGATAATTAGTGATTAGTATTGAATTACATACTTTTATTTAAGTGAATCATTGATTCACACATTAATCAATGTTAATCATTGATTAACGTAATAAAAATTATTATATTTACAAATAGTTTTAAGCTATGATATCTATATCTATACTACCTCTAAAAGGGGCTTAAGGGAGAAACTTTTGAATTCCCCTTTTGCCCTTTATTTAATTATTCAATTTAATTTAAATTATATAATTTGAAATTATAAGTCTTATTTGATTTTTATTAAATGATCTATTTATTTTAATTCATGAAAATCAAATAATCTATTTATTTTAATTCATGAATGTAAAACTCATTTATGGGAAAGTGCATGAGGTTTGAATTTCATTTAGTTTATATATATATATATATATATATATATATATATATAATCAATATAATAGTTGGTCTTTAGATTAATAATGTAGATGCAATGACATAGGCTTATAAAAATTCTATCCATCTATATATATACTATATTAAAAAGGGGCTTGAGTGGAGAAACTTTTGATTTCTCTATATAATATTTAATTTTATAATAATTTATTTAATTAAACTAAATACGTAAAAATCATAATGAATTTAATTAATCGAAAAAAGAAACTTCTTATTTTATTTTACCAAAAAAATTACGTACGAGATTTAATTGGATAAAAAGACTCTTTATTTTCCCAAAAAGATGTATGTATGAAATTTATTTTAGGTAGGCCTTTTACTTTTCCCAACTCCACATCCTTCCACACCCACCACTTCACCTCCTCTCTTATAAACTATTATAAAGACTCAAAGCAACTTTTTTTTTAATCTAAAAAACAATTGTGTTTTTGTTTGATAGAATAGAACAAATATTTGGGTGATGTGTACAAGTTTCAATTAGCTTTCTTAAATTTAGTACTTCCCTTTTCGATTGTTGAATTTTTTTTTCTAAATATTTTTTCTGTGTTTTTGCTAGAGCGTGAATGGCTTCATTTACCTAGGGACAAAATGAAGATGCTATCATATTGGGTAAAGTACCCCTTTGGTCCCTGAGTTTTGGAGGTCCTGTCTATTTGGTCCCTGGGTTTTCAATTTGTGTCTAAGTGGTCCATAAGTTTTGGATGTTGTGTCTATTTGGTCCCAGCGTTTTCAATTTGTGTCTAAGTGGTCCCTGAGTTTTGGATATTGTGTCTATTTGGTCCCTAGATTTTCAAGAACTATTAGAAATAAGTTTAATTGGTCTTTAATTTAACGTATTCGTTAACTTCTTACCAGATTACTGATTTAACGCTGACATAACATGTTTAATTGGTCAAAATACGAAGATATGATTAAATATTTCATCAATCTAGGCCTAAAATTTGACATAATTATTAATCTCATGTCAGTATTTTGATCAATTAAACATTTTAGGTCACCGTTAAGTTGATATTATGTTAATGAGTTAACAAATTAAGGAAGAATTAAACTTGTTTCTAATTATCCAGGGACCATTTAGACAAAACTTGAAAACTCAGGGACCAAATAGACACAATATTTAAAACCCAAGGACCAAATAGACACAAATTGAAACGCAGTGACCAAATAGACACAATATAAAAAACTCAGGGACCACTTAGACACAAATTGAAAACGTAGGGACCAAATAGACACGACCTCTAAAACTCAGGGATCAAATGAGTACTTTACCATATCATATTTAAAGTACAGTGGAGGATTGGGCTTGCAAAAGATAATCAATTAATTTTACGATATTCAATGGAATACAGATGATGATTGGTAAAATCTCAAACAATTGTCTCAAAGTTTTGATATTTAAATTCATTTCCATTAATCATGATTTTGATGAGTTAATTTCATTTTGTATATTTTAAATATAAATTTTATTCTATTAAATTACCTATTTTAAATATTAAACGAGCATGATTTAATGTTTTTATTAAGAATTTAATTGGTCATTTCAGTGATATTAATTTAAAATATATTTTTAGATGCATTTTTTCTATCTAATAATATTTTATCTGGGCAATGACTATTTTTAAATACATCTTCAGTCAAGTTGTAAAATTTCAAATTAAGTGTTTATATTCTTTTTTAATTACCATAACGTGTTTAGATTTTAGATATAATGTTTCTAAAATAAATTCTTTAAGAACACATTCCAATTAATAGCTGGCATTGAGCATTTGAGAATAGTGGATGGACGGTAAAAGTTGTGCTATTAAAAACAAAACAAATAAGACATTTGAGAAACGTGATAACAGTGATGATATTTAAATTCTAGAAGTTATATTCTTATTTTAGTTTCTCATACTTATGGTGCGTTTGATATAACTTCCCCTAAAAATGTTTTGAGTGAAATGTTTTAGAAAAAATATTAGTTAAGTGTTTCATCTAAAAACACTTGAGTATGCTAAAAGATGTTTTTGGATAAAATATTTGATTTGTGATTCTTCCAAAAAGGTTTATAAAGTAGTATTTCACTTGAAATACTTCTCTCAAGTGTTTTTAGATGAAACACTTAATTAGTATTTCTTTTAAAATATTTACCTCAAAACATTTTTAGGAGAAGTCATACCAAATGGACCCTTATTATATAATATGAAACGTTTTAGGGTACAAAAATACTATTTGATACTTCCATGATATAAAGATTCAAAAATACATTCTTAAATTTTTTATATTTATCATCAAAGGTTAATTTTTTTTTATTAACTTTTAAAATCATGTGTATCGCACGTAAGTTTTAACTAGTATTTATAAATACTATAAAATTTTTCTTTATTTATTACATTAATCGGAGCCTTGTATTTATTAAAATTATCTTATCACACCATGTTTCATGGAGTTTATCATTTATTGTACTTTATCATAATACTTATTCTTTTATTATTGTTATTATTATTTTTTTATTTTATTGACACTAAAGATTGGCCTCAATATATAGTTGGATTTGTTAAGTTGTTGGTGTTTCGTTCTATTTGGTGGTAGATTAATTTGAGTTCATTTTCTCCTTTATTTTTATTGTTTTCAAAGAAAAAAAAAAACTAATATTAAAGATGTCTTTCTTTCAAGTATGATTTTTTTATTTCTTTTTTAATTATTGAAACTAAAATCTGACTAAGATTTAGCTTAAGTGGTTAGATAGTAGTGTTTTTTTTTTATTTGATTGTATAATAATATTGCGTAAAATAAGGTTTTTTTATGGGTGGTAGTTTATATCATCTATAAAAAGTATTTATAAATAAATAAATTTTTTAAAAGAAAAATCAATAATTAATTTTGATTAAGAATTAATTGACTGTGATATATATACATAAATTATATCACGTGATAAATATCAATTTACATAATTTAATAATTGACTTAAAAATTAAATTGATAATAAATCATTGATCAAGATGAAAAATAATATATTTATACACAGAAAAAATAGTTAAATTATAATTATTTAATTTATGCTATATTTTTTTATTACTAGATTTCTAATAACCTTATCGCAAGTAATAAGAGATTGATTGATTAAGAGATCCAACCATAGTGTATGATGTATGAGAAATAGAAAATTGAATTACCTTTATATCAATAGTAAGAACAATATGTTTGGTTATAAATATGAATCTCACATCAAATTAATTGTTGTTCTAATTACAAGCCAACTTATATTGACACAAATATTCTATTTATATATGCCATTTGCAGTTGCATATTAATTTTCGGATTTATTTATTTATTCATTTTTAATCATGTTGAGACTTCTAATTCACTAATAAAAAAGTCCAATTATTTAGTTTCATGGTTTAAGATTTATCTCATTCTACATTAAATTTCACAACCATGTAACTCATAGTATACACTTCGCTTCTTTTGAACTCAACTTCCATAATTAAACACCTTTTTCTCTCCCCAACTTTAGGCTGCTAAAATTATTATTTTTTGGGTAATAAAACGAGTCCTTTCATTGATAATTGAAAAGGCCCCAAAAAAGCTCATTAACCATTCCAAAAAGGCATGTCAATTAGAGGGCAATAATGGAGCGGTATTAAAAATATTACGATTTGCACTCCAACACAAATTTCTTATAAATCTTTCCCCAAAAAGTTCTCTTCTTTTCCCCAATCGGAGGAGACTGCTAAAATTAAATTTAGGCCCCCAAAAAATAGTTTCTTATGAAATGAATTAGCCTCCAAATTTTTTAATATAATCAAACTTTCTCAGTAAACTTGAATTAATATGGAAAATATGAAGCTTATAGTTACATTCATCAGTTTTATGTCAAGATCATTGTGATAATTGAAAAGAGTAATGGATGGTAAAAAAATCAATGGTTAAATTATTACTCGACTCAAAAATTTAAGCTATTGAATTAAAGTAAATTTAATCATTTATCTTTTATATATTCTCAACGTCAATCAATTATTCCGTCATCTGGAGTTCGAGTAATTTCTATGCAGTTAAAGTGTCTGCCAAATTTCATCTCAGTAATAGTCAAACATCATAAGAATGTGCAAAAAATTTACAGTAAATGTAACAAATAAAGCCCATGACAACTACTCTGCCAGAATAAATTTCTAAAGTTAGCAAATTCCGACAGATGAAACTAGGATTGATGATTGAAGTTAACTAAGTATTCAAGATTTAAAAAATAAAAAATAAAAAAAATCATGAATTGTCTTAAATTTCTCACCTAAAATTTTGTGGTCCTTGATGAAAAATAAATGAGCTCAATCCGTGACCCAACCTTTTCCACCAACTTGTCCTTCTCCATTGCATAAAAAGTTACCAGCTTCTAGCAAAGATTAAGAAACCTGCTGATACCATTACTCCTTATAGAAAGGACCACTAAAAAGGAAGTCATGATGATAAATGCTCAGAGTGGCCCCTCTCAGTTGCTTTTGACATCAAGGAAGCCGTTTTCTATATCCGTGTGTGTTCGGGTTAGTTTGCGCACACCACCGCAACATCAAGAAACAAACTAAACTTTAATTGCATGATTTCTTCAAGAAGATGAGAAAGATTAGTTTTGTACCATTTCATTTAGTGCCCTTCACTATACCTTCTACTGTAGATTTGCCCTGTCATGAGGTCAAGGCCAATACACTTTTTAATTAGTTCTCTCTATCTTCCTCACTTTATTTCTTTTTCTTTGAATCCATCTAAATGGGGTTAGAAAAAGGAAATAATTTCCGATATCGATAAGTTAATATTCTCAAGATCAAATGCTGTAGAATTCTTATCTCAGAGAATTAGAGGTCCGAGTCGTGACTACTATCATGGCCTGAGCCTTTTGAAAATTGCTCTTGGTGAAAAGGATCATCAGCACCTTGTACACAACTCAATCTAGGAGAGACGTTCCACCCTGTTATTTGTTCTAGGTCTCGCTCGTTTGATCTCATACTTGTTTCTTCCTTTAACTTCAAAAAGAACATCGATGACCAGAAATCTTTCACGAGATTCTTTAATGGGAAAAAGAAAATAGGACAAAACACTGGGATGTGAGAAAATTGAAGGGGGTGAAAAAAAGAAGAGACAAAGGAAATATTTACCATCTTTATCAAATGTATTAACTCATTTAGTGCATTATTAAATAGATTGGGATCAGCCAAATTCGAAGTGGTCAAAATCTCTTGACGGCTTCGGTGAGAAATGTTCACCTCCATTGCTGCACCTGCAGGATAATAGAATATGCCATTTTAGATTTTTTTTTTTAATTAAAAAAAAAAAAAAAACAACTTAAATTCAAAAGTGGAAAATCATCAAACTGCCCAACCAAAAGAAAATAGTAATTGAGTTTAATCCCAGCACATGGAAATAAAGGGTTTTGTTACTCCTTTTTTTCTCTTTTTTTCAATGCACCTACTTGGTCCCTGACAATGGAAGAGTTATTGAGCTCCCTCTCTCTTTAAAGGTTTGATACATTACTAAGCAATTTATGCTTCGTCGTAGCCAGCTCACAGTTACGAGTAACTGTTACGACTTAATGATCACTAGTCACCTTCAGGCTTGCTGACATTGCTTCTCCACACAAAAGAAGGGTAATGCGAGAGACTAGGAGTTCACTTCAGGCTGTTCAGCTTTTATATGGAATATGATAATGGCCTCGACCAGATACAGAAGAATGGCGTATCACACTGACGTAATTTTATTCTTAAAAAATGTTAGCAGAGTGAATAATTATGTCCTATGAAGCACGGATACTTCAACTTGGGTGGGGTATCGGATACTCGGATACTTCTTGGATACGTCTGGGAGAAAATTAATAAAAGTTGAGATTGAAAAACATCAAAATCTTTATATATTTTGATAATTGTCTTTCTTATTGTCTTTCTAATATAAATATCACAAACTAAAACAAACAAGTTTAATGTGAAAATCATTGTAATTATAAACATAGTCTAATTAACCTAAAGATTGTATATTGTAATCAACGTTTCCTTGCCGAACCCGTATCCTAGTTTTTTTAGAAAATGGTGTATCGCCGTATCCGTATCCGTATCAGTGCTTCTCAGATTATGTCTATCACAGTGAGGGCATATGCTTGTATGTTGGCATGCAAAATGTGAGAAAGAGTTCCATAGGCAAGCAATAAGTGGCTATGCTATGAACATTATCACAGAAATCATAATAAACAAACATTTAAGATTAGATCCTCATGCAAAGTGCCTATGATTCCAATAATTAAACCTGCCAGCCGAAAGGTAGCTACATAGTTTCCATCTCCAAAAGAAATCCTGTCTACCATGAGAATTTCCATTGAAAATGAAAACTTGAACCGATGAACATATATTAGAATGAGACAGAAGGTTGAAAACAAAGCAAAAAAGGAAATTACTTGATATGTTTCAACATTATGGAGAGACCCAAGTCCAACAAACCTGGTTTTACGTAGTCGTCAATGATATGTCGAGCCATATAGATCCTTCTCACAGGGTCGTCCAAAGGTAGTTTTCCTAGCTCATGCACTTCATCATAAAAGTGCACATTCTCCCCAGCTAAACAACTGAAATTGAGAGAAAAAGAAGTACCACGGTGATAAAATCACAAATATCATTTCTTGTACTCTAGTGTTTATACAGAAAATAGACCTAGGAGAATTTTACACAAGAAAAAGTTGTCGTCGGGAGATAGATAATAGAACAATGCCATTTTATATTGAACAGCTAAAACCACATAAAAATACAAGCAGAAGGATAGTATCCCTGGTATTTCAAGAAATCCAGATGTGCCCCTAGTGCCAAGCTTGATACAGATTCCCACCAAAAATCTCCCTCCAAACACCCTTTTCCCCTAATCTTAACCACGAGACACTAACAAACCCACGACTAATGAACCACTCAACCACAATGCACAATCAAACAACTAACCAATATTCAAACTCATATAGCTGGAATAAATGTCTAACGAGAATTTTCTTCCTAGACAATTTAAAACAAGGACATCAACATTTGAAAATGAACCATTACTCTTTAACTATGTTTTGCTAACATGTTTGCCAAATGTGCAAGTTGAGCCTCGATTTGTCTCTCTCTCTCTCTCAAACAGACAAAATATACAGGAGGAATATAATTAATACCTGTCTGCAAAAGCCATGAATGACTGACGAAATCTTTTGTTCAGAAGTAATTTCTCTAGTGGTTCATTAGAATCTATGATTGTTACTGGTTCACTTTGTAGTAGCAATCCACTATCTGGTATGCCGAGGGCCTGACCCATTGAATCATATTCAAGGGATTCCCTTTTCCTCAAACTAATTTGAGAGAGCAGGGGTTGTGAACTTGATATAGAAAAGAACGTCAACACAAGAATACTTGCCTGTAAAATATGCCGGGTAAATGTCAGCAAAGCTGGCACAAGTTTTAAAATAGGACACAAATTACAATTAATTACTGATCTCAGGTACATGCATTCATTTCCTTTTCTTGCCTAGGGGAGGTAAAGCAGAAAATAATGCCATACCGTGACTAAGAGAAGGAATCTGGAGGCAACCTGAAGTCCTAAGATCTCTTCATGGATTTCATTCATAATATAGGCAGAAACCCACACTCCTGGAAGAACAAAGAAGTGAAAAATTAATGTGAAGTCTAAAATTTTACAATATAATTAATAAATAGATCACCATAAACTAGAGACCTCATCAATTCATGGAACACACCAGTGATTTTCTTTCCAATAGTTTGATGATGAAAGAACAGCTTAGATTTTTTTTGAAAAATTACAATGTAAGCTAGGAACAAAATACCACAGTAAAAATTTGAAGATGTAGCACATAATCATATATACAAGACTCGAATTTAGAAATGAAACTAAGGTGTTTGTAAGATAAAATGATTAGTCGGTCTTTAATTTAGATAGATTTCTATGAAACCATCAAAAACTTTTCTCTCGCTCAAAGGCATACGAAGACTCCAAGAATACTCCAAAATCTTTGTGTATATATGCCTTATATTATATCCAAAAACCTCAAAACTTTTCTAATTGAAACCAATGGAAAACTTCAAATGTCCAAGATTATCAGAGTGCAGTACAAAATTATTTGCTATTGGATACTTTTCGTCTGAAAATAATTGAATGTCAAAAATCATAAAGACTTCATGAAGAATATTAAAAAAAAAGGCTTTGACCCTTTTTTTATCACTCATCAAGTTTGCATGGTCCATCGAATGAGGTTTGAGACAAGCAATAACATGTTATCTGCATCATATATTATGTTAATCAAAGAAAAATAACAGAGGCCTTGCATACCAATGGAAGATGCTGAGACTAATATTCCCTTCCAGAGGTCTCTGAGTTCATCAAACCTAAACTCTACATGCCGAATTGCCCATGTGAATACAATCAAAGTAGCAACATATAGGAAATGGAAAGACATGATTGGGATAATCCACCGAGGCCTCATGTGACACCTATAATTTAGAGGCTTCTTGATATTGATAACTACAGAAAAAATGAAATTCTTGTTTAGAAAAATCTCCATAACATAACTCTCTTACCTTATCAGAAATAGGGAAAAAAAAAACTTAAACTGGTAATATAACATGCATTATTACTGTCATGGAGTAATTTAGTATGTCAATAATTTAGGATTTAACCAAAAAATATGTATTATGTGGCAATATTCAAATGAAAGGAACTCTCACACGTAGCCCCAGCAACCCATGGCAATAGGATTAGTGGAAGGAAAATATATGTTCTAATGAGTGGCAGACGCCGCCTGAAAATCAGAATTCAAAAGTGTAAGGATTTCAGAAACCAGTAACTAGGGAGGGGGAGGGGAGTCGAAAACTGTCTCTGTAATCTAAACATCCATGCAGAATTTCCGAGCTTTTGAATTCTTTTTTCAGCAAACTATCAGTTCACTTACTTTACAAAAATGTAGTATAGTTGGAAGGTTTGTGTTATCCGACAACTCAGCAGCAAACCAAATCCAAGGGGGCCTTCAACCCACACTGAAACAAGAAAATTGAATACAAATTTGAGGAAGAAAATAGAAAAAGTCCAAATTTAAATAACAAAAGTGAATGTAAAGCCTTGAATGATGAGAAAACTAGTGAAACCTGCCCAAACATAACAAGATCGCCACCGATGCCTCTTGAATTTCAGGAAACTTAAAGATATCTAAACAGAAAGCCGAGAACGTGTCAAACTACACCTGATATCATAAAAATGGAAGAATGAAAGAGCAGTGGAAATAGTTCCATAGTCTACCACAATTGACAGCAGAAGATTGAAGCTAGCTAAAACTTGAATTACTGGAATCCAAAAGCGGCTTCCTTTGGGAAGAGGAATCTTGTAAATTACATAGGGTAAGATTGACCTAGAGATAAGCCTAAAAGAAAGAAAACAACTGGGATAAGTTAGTCTCCCATTTAAACAGAAAAAAATTAGCTCCACATAAGGGAACAACTATAACTTAATTCAATCAGAAAATATAGCCACAATGAGCTTTTGGTTGATAAAGGGAAAGAACTCACAGAGAACTTCCAATCATCAAATTCATGAAATTCAATGAAAATAAGCTAAAATTAAACAATTAACAAAAGAGACCAGAATTCTCAAGACAGAAACTTTCCTCCAAAAAAAAATAAGAAAGAGAATCCAAAACTGATGAATAATACTGTCCCACCATCAAAGACTATCAGAAAAAGGAAGAACCAAAAAATACCCATGACCTATTAATGGAAGAATCACAAAAAAAATGGATTTTTTTTTAAAAAAACAACAAAAAAAAAAAAACTTACAAAATGAAGCAAAGTGAAGCAAAAGCTATGGCGATGTAATCACTGGGACAGCCACCATTGACAGCACAATTAGCCATTTTTGCATCGGAGAAGATGAATATCTTTCTTAATTAGAGATTGAGATGATAAAGAATCAAAGAAATAATTTTGATTTGAGATGGGTTTGGTTTTGAATCAAATTGAAAAGTGTGTTTGAGAATTAATCGAATGATCATTGATTGATTGTTTGTTTTCTTTTTTTTCTTTACTTAGTTTTCTGAGTCCACGGAGTCTACTGCCACGTGTTTTCGAAGTTTGACTGAAATAATGTCGGAATGTTTTAATTAAATTTCATTTTACTACAACCTCGTCGTAAAGTAATGGTAATTGGTAATGAGAAAGAATTAGAATCAGATTACAATTTACTATATTAATGAATCATAATAAAAAGAATAGTCAATTATTATAATACCCTTTATATTATATTGGTGAGAATAATTAAAATATTTCTTACCTTTTCAAATTACATGATAATCATCTTGCGAAATGTTAATATAATAATAAATGTATTTATTTTAATCTAATAAAGAATGATAATAATGATGAAATATATATATATACATTACATAAATATATAATTTATATTGTTTATATTGAATAATGTTATTGAGATAATTTTTAGGTGATTGTTTATTGTTATATAGCAAAATAAATTATTAAAAAGTTGTTTATGAGTAAAGTATTATTAAATTTAAATTAAGTTAATTAATTAAAAGATTATTATTTGATTTTTTTTATAAATAAAATATAATATTCCGTTTGAGCATTACCTGAGATGGATTGATTAATATAATGAAATAATATTAAACATTCAAGAAAAAATAAGGATAAAATAGTAAAAACAAAAGAAAATATCTACGCACGACCCACTCAAAGAGAATCACAATGACATTACTTAACTATTTGATGGTAATGAAATTCATAAATCACTCCTTTTGAGGTGATTACTATAAATTTGGAATGATTCCTATTAATAAGTAAACATTGGAATTAGTAAACGATTACGATGCATTCATTCCAATTCCAATACATTTCAAAATAGTGTGTGGTCGTGTCTTGTTCCAAACGACATGTCGTTCAACAATTTCACTAAAAAATTTATTATATTAAACTGTCACAATAAAACCAAGTAAAATAATTTTGGTTAAATTATATTTTTCTTCCATATTTTTTTTAACGTTATTATATTTAATAGGGAGAGGGGAGGCTCAAATCTACGATCAGATGTGAGGGAATGATATTGATGTCTAATTGAGTTATATTCAATGTTGTTTATTCGGTTTAGTTTTAAAAAAATTATTTTCACTCATCAATATTTTTTTTAGTCTTACTAATAATTGTTGAATGATTTTAATTTCGATTAAAATATCAAATCTAGACTCATTAATTTTATTTTTTTTATATACTTAGTTATATCTCTAATATATAAAAGGTTGGATGTCTAAAAAACTTTTTTAGACAATCTTATCCCTTTTATTTTTTTAAAATTACCAATCATATCCTTTTAGACATTAATACCACGTTTTCATCTTCTTCTTTTTTATAAGACAAATCATCTCCTTCTTTGTATTCATGTTTTAAGTTTCAAGCCCTTTTATATTTTTTTTATTAAATAATAAAAAATTGATTTATGGCTTACAATTACAAAAATGATATGGTATTATAATATTTGTATTTAACATATTTGATAACATTACTACTAAATGTTTTATACGTTAATTTTTGCTAAATTTATTGTTTTAGTATCTTAAACTTGAATAGTTTATTTTAATTATATTAATCAATTTTAACATTAATTATATTCATATTCTTTTTAGAGAAATTAGACCTCTTTTTATATATACAAATTATACCCCAGAGTTGAAGAGTAATTAAACTACTTTTTAATACGATCAATAAGTTCGAATTTCATGATAGCTTTATAAAAAAATTTCAATCGAGATATAGAACTCTTAAAACCGGTAAAAAAATTCAAATAAGTTTGTAAAAGTTTTATCAAATTATATTAATATGGCTTATGCTAATAAACATATTAAGATATTAAATTAAATCCACAATGTTTATTTTTTTTGTCAATATAAAAATATAGATAATGAGATTAAAATTGTAAAAATAGTATAATTTTAAGAAAGATAAATTGAAAACTACAATTGTGTTATTGATATTAAAATATTTCAGTTATTGAAATAATTTTTCTCATATCTAATTTGTATTTTAAAAGATAATTGTATATCTAATTTGTATTTTAAAAGATAATTGTATATTCTATCAATATTGATCTAAATCGTATAATTTCAATTTAAAAATTATATATTTTTCTAAGTCTCTCCATTATAAAAGTAAAACCAGCAAAACAAAAAGATTAAAAATTCCAACTTAAAAAACTAAATATCTTAAATATTATACATGAGAATTAGAATTAGAATAAGAACCCCAATAATAAAAATTAAAATAGGACTCTAAATTTTTAATATAAAAAAGGGGTCCTAGAGAATATTTTTAAATATTTTTTTTTTTTGAATAAAACTCTCAATGTATTCTTAAATAGATTAAATTAAAAGTGATTCTTAGAGAATCATTGTTCACTGGATATTAAATTGTTTTTAAGCTACTTTTGATATTCTTTAACGTCTAAAGACAAATTGCAATAATTCAATTCATCATTAAACTCTTAATTAAATTTATTTCCTAAAGAATAACTGTTCACCATTTTTCTGAAATTGTTTTCTTTTACAACTTTTGATATTCTTTAACATAAAATTAGGTGCATTTACTATAATTTCAATACACCTGTCATGAAATTCTTATAATCAATTAGGTTAGAATATGAAAAGTTTGAATGTTAAAACGTCTTTACATTTGTTAGTAATTAGTTTTAAATTTTCAAAGGATTTGAAACATAAATTATAAATAGGAAAATATAATTCTTGATATTTTAATTAACTTCATTTTTTTTAAGAAATTAAAATAACCTAAAAACTCTCCTTACATTTTTTAAAATTTACAAAGTTACGTCTTCATCAATTAATTATCAATTACTAATTAGTTTTTTTTTTTTAAAATTGCCTTGACCCATTAGATTCTCATAAACATTAGTTTTTTAAGATGAAAAAAGTTGGAAAGACGTTTCTTAATTTCTTCCCACAATAAAAGCTTGAAACCATTAATTATATAGCATTAAATTACATTTGTCAAAACATCAATGACAACCTTTTTAACTTAGAATGAATGAATTGTAACAAATTATTCGTATTGGAAAAAAAAACGTGTATTGTTCTGATTTCTCCCTTCACTATAAATAAACTTGCTTTTTAGAAAATTTCATACTAAAAAAACAAAACAGATCTTTCCACGTGAGTGAGAAGCATGAAACACAATTCTTTTGGTAAACATTTTTTCTATTACTCTCTATTCTATGCACTCGGAGTGATTTTTTCTATAACTTTTGATTTAGTTTTTCATCCGCAAGAGAAATTGAGTTTGTAATTTAGTCGCGCCATGATCACGCTTTCTTTTTATGCTTTGCGGTGTTCATATCTCATTCGATTTTTCTTAGGTAAGTTCTTTTTACTTTTTATATACTACGTATAAAAATGGCATCATGCCTCTTATCTATTTTCTATTGCAAATCGCGACTATTACAATTGTTTAATTATAATGTTTTATATAATTAAAAATTTCATAGATTTTTTGAGAATCATATGTGTTCAATGATGATTTTAAATTATTGAATGCAGCTTTTACGATAAAGACCCAAAATCGTCAAACCACATCGACATTCAAGACACGACGACTATGATATTCAATGAGCCGACTCTAGCTCTTACCCCATGAAAGCTCTTTCTGTCCAACTCCTCTTACTACTTTAGTTGGATCATTAATCTCTCACATTTGGAGTTGCTTTGTTAAATAAAATCTAAGGTAAATCCAATGTCGTTTTGATAGAATAGAAACATATTAGATGAAAATTGTTTTTTTTGAAGGAAATGTTAAGATTTTATTAGGGAATAAGAGTGTTTGATTTGCTTTTTCTTTATTATACTTTAAGACGTTTTCAATTAATCATTTAATTATATGAAATTAAACTTAATTTTAATTGAAACAGTTGTGGTCATAGATTAAATCATTATAAGACAAACGCAAAATAATTTTAGCTTGAAAAATTGGTAAATAAACAACATAAATTTTATTTTTAAAATAAATTATGTTGCCTTGACCAATTGTTTTGGAGAGAAGTAAAGTTATTTATATTTGTTCCAAATATATTACAGAATATAATGAAAAAATAGAAAGAAATAGAGCTTTATTTTTTTATTAAATTTTGATATAGATTATACTTTAAATAGAAAGATAATTATAACATGTTAAATTATACAAATTAACATTTTCAATGAAAAGAAATATAAGTATACTTAATTCAATAAAAATATGAAATTGACACAATAAATAATTCAATTTGAGATTTTTTTAAATTTTCAAATATAAACCATCACAATATTAATAATGAAATAATAAAAATATAAAATCAAGGAATGATATTGCCATTGGTATTTTTAAATTTAAAATTGTTTATTATTATAATTTAAACGCATCAAATTTCTTTTGAAATATGGTTTTACAAACCTTGATATGATCAACAAACAGTTGGATCTATTGTGGCACCAATCAATTGGAAGATTAGAGATTGATGTAGGTTATATCACTACAACAAACAAACACCCTAAAGAAAGGCAAAGGAAATGATAATTTCAAAATTCTTCATGTTTATGATTTTATGATGTTTTTTAAAAATAAATTCATGAGGTTTTAAAAATAATATAATGTATGAATTAAGTTTAAAATAATTCATAAAAAAGTATCCTCATTTAAATGTAATAATTTAATTACTCATTGTGTGGTTCATCTATAGTATTAGTTTGATGTTAATTAATTAAATTACAATTCTTGAGAGTGAACACGTTCTTTTTAGATAATAATAGAATGAACAAATCAAGTCATCCTTTTAACACTTCATTGAAAAAGTATTTAAAAAATGTTACTGTACTTAGTTAATATATGAAAAATAGACAAATATTTAAGAACTAAGTTTTTACATTTTTTAAAAGAGTTCTTAAATTAAAAATTTAAATATGTAAAAATGTTACTAATGTTTAAAAAAAGTGCAATCAACATGATGCTTTTTAATTGGATTAAATTATTTTATAATAAATGCATCGATTTATTTATTTAAACATATAATAAAAACTCAACATGTTAAATAATATATATTTTTTAATTTAAATAGGATTAAATCTAAATAATTTAACTCACTTTTAAAGAATTAATTAAGAAATTCACCCATGACACATATTTGACGTATGCAACCTTATAAATTTGACTTGATATTATTTTTAATCTTAAAACCCCAAACAATTACTTAATTTCATTTAAAACAATTTTTAACACATCAAAGTATAATAAAATTGAAATTTTTACATGCAACGCACGTGTCACTCATAAAAATCACTTAGACACAACTTCAAGTAAATTTCCTAATTAAATCAACATTATTTACTACTCACAGTGAGTATTTGTAAAATTTAACTCGAATAAATAAATATGAGGGACAATTATTGAAATAACATATTTTTACACACTAATTTCATTACTTTTCAAAAATTACTCAAATAACATAATTATAGTTCAATAAATTTATTGGAAAAAACTTCATTGAAAATAATAATGAAAATAATCAAATAGTTCGATAAATTATTAAATTTTACCTTAAAAAAGCAAAAAAAACAATTTAAACCCAAAACAAAATTTATGAACTATAATTAAGCTATTTGAGTAATTTTTAAAAAAGTTATAACATTTTAGTAATTGGTATGCATATTTATGCTATTTGAGACAAACTCTTTTAAATTATTAGCCCCTAAAAAAACTATATAAATATCAAAAAATAGACTTAAATGATTAAGTATCAGATTGTTGAGCAAATGAAAAAAAAATGATTTAACGTGTAATCCTTTTTACAAATTTGCAATAGTTTTAATCACATAATTCTTCGGACAAGTGGAGAATGTTGGGGTAAACCAGAAAAGTTTGGGTAGAGCCGGAGATCTAATATTTACAATTTAATAGATCCATTGTTATTTATTTTTATTTTTTACCAGTTTCATTTAAAGAATATATATACAAAGAGATGCAAAAGGGGGAAATGGACAAATTGATAATATTTGTCATACTAGCTTCTATAAGGGCAACATACATTATAAAGAAAATCCCAACTTCCATATTTCCAGTATATAATATAAAGAATGTAATAAATGAGATAACACAAATCCCTAAATAAAATAAACAGAAAATTCTGATAATTTTTTTTTTAACAAAAAAGAATTATATCAAAAAACTTAAAAAGCCTTCAACAAAAACAGCAGAGAAAGTAATCTTATTCTTTCAGAACTAAGAGATGGAAGCAGCAAAACCGAATTTTCTGCAATAAAAACAAAGGAAATAATTTGAGCTGGAAAATAACATATGATATTGTCGTTGAAGAAAAAAAGGAGAAAAACGACAGCTAAAAGACAAACCTTGGTGGGATGTTTGAAGTTGTCATTTTGGTTACTACAAGTTTCATAGTTTTTTTGGTTTGCCTTTGAAGTTTCATTATTCTTCTTATGATGTCTGGCTGCATTGTTGAAAAGGACTGTGAATCCTTCAGCTGAAGCTGGATTATTTGCATCCCATTCACCGAATTTCGGAAGAGTTTTACCCTTTTCAGACTGCAAAATATAAAAAACAAAAATCTTCAAAAAAAAAAATGAAAAACAGAATCATAAAATGGACAAAAAGACGAAACAGGGTTTTATTCAAAATGGGATCTTACCGATGGTGCCATAGTTAATGTCTTGATTGAAGTATGAGAAGGAAATTGGGATTTAAAGGGAATGAAAAACGGAAGAGGATTTGTGTTTTTTGTTTAATTTTTTTTTTTTTTAAGAAAAATAAGTCAGATTTTTTTTATAAAGGAAATGAAGTTGAGAAATTATTATTTAGAAAAATTCAGGTTTTTGGTTATTAAATTAACTGTGAAAAATTCAAAGTCTAATCGGCTTAAACGCGTCAAGGAGAAGAATTACAGAAACATATAAAACAAAACGGGGGTGTTTCGAATCAACGGTGGATGCATTATTTTTTCTCAATAAGTCAATATAATACCTACCCAATTCCACTCTAACCATAGCTATTATTCATTAAAGTTATAAAAAAAAAATTATAATATTTCCACACTTGTTTTAAGACTAAACATGGTAGAATAAAAAATAGTTGAAAATAGTCGATACAATAAAAACAGACGAGAGAGAGACATAAAAGAAAGGAAAATAAACAGTGAGAACGTTTATTGATCTTACAATATGGTTCACTCTTTTTTTATAATAAAATAGAGTTAATTTCACTAATAAAAAAAATATGGATATATCAAATATACCGGATGTTTTTATTAAATATCAATAGTACCACAAAACCGTCACTGGTCAAATTAAATTACATTGTGAAAGGACAAACATACCCCCAATTTAATTTCTTCTTAATTTGTGTAAAATTTAAGGAAATTTATAAAAATCTCTTAAATTTTACAAAATTAATGGAAAAATCAAATCTAAACAAAAATTAAAATATAACAAAAAAATAAAAGAAAAATCTTCAAACTTCTGACTTCTTCTTCCAGAAAAATTCGAATGTTTTTCTTGTTCACCCTCCTACAAAATACAGAGATAAAAAGTAAACATTTAATTAAAAGTAACTTATTCTACAAAAATACAGAGAAAGCGAGTTCGCCGGAGAATTGAAATGTACAAATTTTTATAAACTGTTTACTTTTAGTAATCATTTATTGATTTGTACACAAAATTAATAGAAGGCACAAAATTGAAGATGAAAAAAGGGGTAACATTTTTTGAAGATATGTAAATAGAAAATTAAAATAAATATTGAACAAAAATAAACATTTTAATAAAATCTTTCAAATTTGGATAAAAAAAATAAAAAAAAATCATCAAATATATAAGCGAATAAACGATAGATCTATCACTAGAACCCTAGATTCGACTCATCCGCAAGAAAAATCACTAGCAAAATCGAAAATAAACGTTTACTTAAAAGTACCTTCTGCTGCTGCTTTCTTCATCGATTGAACAGCAACACGAGCCACAACAACGATCGCCTTCGTCAATTTCTCGGATATAGATAAGGCCGATTTCGTTTTGGAATCGACAAAATTGAAGAAGGAAAAACGAGGATCTAAACAGAGAAGGAAATTGTGAAGAATCCAGCAAATCACAATCACAACTCCATTGATTTCGAGTATATTTCTTTGATTGTGACAACGAATAAGGAGGAGATCAGGAGGATCTTCCTATATTCAAGAAGGAAATCACAATTGAAACTTTATTTGATTGTGACCCCCCCCCCCCCCCCCCCCTTTTTTAAAAAAAAAAGCCCGGGGGGAAACCCCCCCCCCATACCCCCCCCCCCCCTCCCCCCCCCCTGGTTGAATAGGGGAGGAAGAAGAATATGATGGGGATATTTAGGTTAAAGATCTTTTCATTAAAAAGAATCAATTGATTTAAATTAAAATAAATAATTAAATAATTTAAATTTAAATGTTTGCATTAGGTTGTTTGAAATTTAAATATTTGCATTAAGTATGTTGAAGGAAAGGGTATGTGCAACACTAGATCACCACCATAAATGATGTTTTTTTGGTAAAAATGAAATAAAATCATAACCACCAGCATTATTGTAATTGGGTGAATTAAAGTGGTTAAAATTCAATAAAATATGGTTCATATTTACCTTAAGAGGATTTTTTTTTTTTTTTTTTTGAAAAATCCTTTGATCGAAGTCATTTATTGTATCTGATAGATAATGTGCTAGAGTGAAGGTGGAACATTGGTAACATTAAAAATAAATAAATAAAAAATAAAATTAAAAAAATTATCGAGGCCAACTAGTTTTGCCACCAATTTAGTGTTTGTTTGGATTAACTTTTTAGGAGGGCCAAAATGTGTTTTTGGTCTAAAGTCTTTAACCTTTATAGTCCAAAAACATTTTTAGACCCTCCTAAAAGTTACTTCAAACGGACCCGTGCGTGTGCATGACAGATTGGAGGCAAGTTCTACGAACATTTGAATAAAATAACTCAAAATGCTCAATGTAAAATGACATGAAAAACAAAGGATCCTAGAGACAGAAAACTCAAGGCATACATTCAACGAATCATCTATTCTCAGTCGAACCAACAAATACAAAGAAAGGCAAAAAGGTGGTACACGAGAGCCATCTAAGTAATGGGTTCTCTGAATTCTTAAAAAGTTGAGTCCAGAGAATCAATTATAGGCGTAACAGACGTATTTAATGTGGTTAATAAATGAAGTTAAAAAAATTGACAAAATGAATATAGCTGTAATATCTATGATACAATTTACCGACTCTACAAGGAAATCCCTTGGGTGGTGGATGGTCACAAAATGGTTCCCAGTAACCATATATGCAACAAGAGCCAGTAGGTAATGAAGCCTAGCCTTGCGCCTGGACGGCTCATTAGAATTCGACCACCAGAAACCCTGCACAGAGAGTAGAATCAGGACCATTTGTAACCATATCCTAAAACAATCCCAAATTCCTTTTCTTTTTTCCATCAATTTCCATTTTGAAACCAAGAACATTCAGATATTTGATAACCCAAAACAAAATCGCCTTTTGGAATTTGGCGTAAAATATCAAAAATATTCCTCCTGTCCTCTCATGCACCTATTATTAGTCCCTTAAAGCAATAGTGACAAAGCATTGGCAGCAGCGAAGGGAGAGGGGTGTATGAATGGAGGTGAAAATTTAGTCGTGCAGAAGAACTTTTATCTAATTGAAATAGTGTTCTTTCTATCAAGTTAATGAATTTTGCAGGGACCAAAATCACTAAAAAAATCATAGAAATTAAAACCAATCCGATCATTTGGGATAGGAACAAAAATACAGTATGGCATAAAAAAAAGTAGCAATTTTACCAAATTCCATCAATTCGATCTGCAATATGCCTTCCTTGTCTTGGAATGAGACCTGATGTATTAAGAGATTTGAACGCATGACCTGGAAAAGGACATTTTTAAGTTCTCCATGCTTAAAAATTAAAACAAACTAGTAAGCAGATCCTACAACGACAAACCTTTATCCTCATCAATGTCCATGACATTTCCTATTAAACGATCAGATTCTGTCTCTACATTAATTGCAAGATGCTCAGTCGATCCTTTTCGTAAAGTCCGTGCATGGGCGGCTGAGGCTGATGGGACAGATGGTATTGCAGTTATCCCAACTGATCCCTACAAAGCATTAACAGTAAAAGATGTAATCCATGAATTTTTCCCCAAGAGATGCACAACTAAAAGTTACAAAACTGGTAGCCTACTTGTACTTCTCATGGGGAATATAGCCTCTAAATATCTCAATTCAATTAACATATTTTTTGTGACAAGAAATCATTCAAACTTCCTAAACATCATCATAAATTGCACCATCATTATAAATTTACATGGAAAAGAATACATGAATATGTACCACATCTTCAATTTCTGATATCTCAGACCCAGAAGGCAAAGAAGACACTTCAAAGATGCTCCTTTCTTTGATAATCTCTGATAATCTCTGGTTGAGATGTCTGCCCTTGAAGTGACTCTTCAAGTAGCTTATTTTTGGTCGTTAATTCATTCACAACTTTCTGGCTCCCTAACAACTTCTTATTCAGTTCCTCAAAATTGGATTTTGCATTTTCCGATTCTGAGAGCATATTCTGAACCTGCTTTGCTAATATTCTTACAAGTCCCTTCAAGCCATCTGATTTCAAATCTCCATTGTAATGACTACAGCCCAACAAACCAAGAATTTGTTCCAAAGAAAAAGAGAGTTCTGAGAGATCTTTCTTCATCTCTTCTGAATTGGTCGTTAATTCGTTCACAACTTTCTGGCTCCCTAACAACTTCTTATTCAGTTCCTCAAAATTGGATTTTGCATTTTCAGATTCTGAGATCATATTCTGAACCTGCTTCGCTAATTTTCTTACAAGTCCCTTCAAGCCATCTGATTTCAAATCTCCATTGTAATCACTACAGCCAAACAAACTAAGAATTTGCTCCAAAGCAAAAGAAAGTTCTGAGAGATCTTTCTTCATCTCTTCTGAATCAAGTTTATCCCTAGATTCCCTGTCAATCTCCTCTTTCAGGTGCTCAATATCGAGTATTTGAGTAGTTATTGTTAACTGCAGCTTTTGTTTGTCGTGAGACAACAAGTTTAATTGATTTTGTAACTCAGAAACATAATCAGTCAAGTAAAAGAGCTTCTTCACATCGGGTGAATCATAGAGTTCCAGATCTAGAATTTCTGATTCTGGCAAAGGGATCTCAATCCTTCTAATCTTCTCAAAGAGAGTTTCCATTTGCATTGCTGACAAAATGTATTCACCAGCCTCTGAAAAAAAAAACATGAATAAGTACTCAAAAAATTTAACCAGAAAAATAATAAATCATTTAATTTTTTTACGAGAGAGTGTGTGTGTGTGTGTGTGGGTGGTGGTTGGGGATTACCTTGCTGCTTCACCAACAGATTATTATACGATGAAGAAACTTCAGTCTCCCTTTCTTTTAGATTTTCCACATTGGCTTGACAAGTCTCAAGTTGAAGCCTGAGTTCATCGCAAGAACTCTGTAATACTTGTAAATCAGTCTCCAACTTAACTATCATATTTTGTTTCAAGTCCCTTTCCTCTCTAACCTTCTCAGAAGTTGCCTCAGTTATTTCTAATCTATTCTGCATATCTTGAATTGTAGCAGCTGCGACCTTCCGGGTGCTCTCAAAATGCTTAACCAAAGAACATACTTTTCTACTAGCAGACAACAATGGTTCTACTGCTTTGGCAGATATTTTGCTACCAGATCTTGCGTGATGCTCTGCAGCTGAATCTCCACTAGTTTCACTACTTTCCAGGGATATATTATCCTGCAAGTTTTCAAGTTCAGGATTAGAGCTGAATGAAAGTAGATGGTTTGTCACTTCAAACTGAAGTTCTTTGGTAGTGTCAACACAGGCAGACACTAGGGTTGAAACATCATCTTCTAGCATTGCTGTTGTATTCTCCTGTTCCTGTTTATACATTTCAAGATTTTTCACTCTTTCTTTCAAAGATTCAATGTGTCCACACACAAAATTTGCATCCTCTCTTGTTGCCTCCACTTTTCTTAACAGATCATCAATACACCCATCCATTGAAGAAGAGAAACCTTTAAAGTGATCTGTAAATATTTTGTGTTTTAAACATAATCCTTCCATAGCCTTCCTAAAAGATGAAGAAATGTTGTCCACATGATCTGCAGCAATTTCCTCACTATTGCCCCTTTCAACAGTAATGACATTGCCATGTGAAAGAGGTTTAATAACATATGGATCCTGGATTAATAAAAGATGTAATCAGAAAAATCTACATGGCATATCTGACAAAATTAATTAAATAGTCTCCCTATCATGTGAGCAGCAGGTAGGTCATCTCATACACGCCCCCGGGGGTGGGAGGAAGTAGAAAAGGTGAAGGGAAAAGGGACCAAATTTTGCATTCTTATATTAAAATTAAAATATTCAAAAGAATATAAGAAGACTGCATAAAGAAACGAAAAATCCAAAAATTCAAAAGGAAAAAATGAAAACTTTAGAACAGACTCCAGCGTAGACGGATTAGCATGCACAAATACTACTTATGTGAATTTGATGCCCAGAAAAAAGATAGGAACCAAACTAATATTTCTATTAAAATGGTGAAAATATTACAGAAGATGGGGAAGAAATTTGAGAAACCCGCCTACTCTCTTAGTTTCTAGTTAAATGGAATACTCAACTCAGTAATTGCCTACCTACCATTCTATCTAATCACTCCAACCCACTTGATGACCACCCACTCTAACAAATTCCTTAACTAATGACTAATTTACCCATATGAATAATTCAATTGACAAAAGCATACGAGATTTTCATTACCTCAATGGAATGATGACCATGAGAATCTATTAAGCCACTGTTAACAAAACAATTCCCGATGTTCTTAAGAATGATATCCATCTGTTTCAGACTTTCAAATTTCTTCTCAAAGCATCCTGTCATCACAGTCAATAATGTCTCATCTGTTATAAACGTATGAAGATCATTGACATAGCCAGCAAACTCTACAGACTTGATTTGTAAGCTGCCATTAGACCCAGCCAACTCTTCCGAGCATGCATTTAACCTGGAATTTAGTGCTGCAATCTCATTTTCAAAATTTCTTCTTTCGCCTTCAAATACGGAAATTTTACTCTCAGCCTCAAATAAGGCATCTTCCAGAGATTTTGTTGTTGCAAAGGCATCAACAAGTTTGCTTGCCTGAGAGCTGGCTTCCTCCTGCAATATCTTTTGCTCAGTCTCTAGCTTCCCTATAACGGTTTGTGCCTCAGTATTTTGTTCTGCCAGTAAAGCAACATTTGTCTCAAGCTCAGTCAATGTCTTTTCTAGTGACTCTATAGTTCTATGGGCCTCTGCCAATTTATCTGTTTGAACAGACACTTCCTCCCTTACTTTATTAGACTCCATCTCTGCAGTGATTTTACTTACTTGAGCTTCTTCTTTCTCTTTGACAAGAATTGATATTTCATTTTTTGCAAGCGATAATGATTCTTCAAGTGAGTTCCTTGATAAAGAAGCCTCAACAAACTTGCTAGAATGGGTGTAGGCTTCATCTAGTGCTTTCTGTAATTCCTGTTCAGTGAGTGTTTTACTAGATTCTATCTCCCTTATCTTCTCAGTGAGTTGAAAAATGTTGTTCTCTGCAGATGATAATGCATCTTCCAATGATTTCATAGCAGCTAAAGCATCTTCTAGTTTACTAGCCATGGTACTTGCTTCCTCTTTAACATTCACTAATTCTTGTTCTGAATGTATCTTAGCATCATGACATTCCCTAATGTATTCTGCAAGCCACTTTACCTTAGCTATAGGCTCTTCAAAAACAATATCAACAGGAAGAACAATTCCATCAATTGATTCAATTACTCTCTGCAACATAATATTGCTCTCAGATAGGAACTGCTCATATTGATTGCATTTGTCTTTCATGGTACCAAGATCAGACTCCAACTGTGGAATGCGCTCAGTATCAGTGGACAACAAGTTGATTTGATTCCTACAGTCAGCAATTGTTGACTCTAAACCATGTAATTCAAGTCTCAACTTCTCAATCTCTGAGTTCTTCTCATCCAAACGATTTTTCATATTTTCCCGGTCCTGAACCAATCCCTTGCCTTTCTTAACAGCCAAGGATAACTTTTCCCGTAGCATAGCATATTTCTCCTCGGATCTTTCAAGATCTCTCTGCAGAGAGCTATTTTCCCCTTTCACATCTGAAAGTTCTTGAGACATTGCTCCTAACCTACGTGAACAATTACTCATCTTTGAAAACTCCTCTTCAAGAATTATCCCACAGAGCATCAAATCCAGATGACTAACATACAAAAGAGACTGTACTTTTTCAAAAGATTGCATATAGTCACCAGAGATGTCAACAGAACTGCAATTCTGCTCTTTTATCTTCTGGAAACATCTGTTAACAAGCAAGTTGAAGTCTAAGGAAGTTTCATAGGCCCCCCCGTCGTCTGTTGTAATTCCAGATTCTTCTGTCAACATTTTTAAAATTTGATCCTTTTCCAACAAAGCCTGATGTTCTTTTACCACAACTCCTTGGTACTTGCTAGTCAGATCGTCTAACTCATCCTGGACATAGTCCTTTTCCTGCAATTGAATTATAAGTAATTCACTTGTGCGGTTGATCTCTCCATGTGCTGCTTCTTTTGTTTTAGAAAGATCATCTTGCGAGGTTACCAGTTCATCTTGCAAGAACATTAGTTCATCTCGCAAGACCTTCAGTTCATCTTTGGCCTGAAAAAATGATTCCTTAAGCCAACTGAAAGAAAATTTCAGGTCATAAGGTGAAACAAAATCTGGAAAATCAGCTAGGTATGAAGTATTTTTCAATTTATGAAACTCCAATGAAATAGCTTCCAGCACTTTCTTCTCGTCTACAAGCCATTTGAGTCTTTCCATACTATCCATTGACTGAAGTTCATGGGGTACTTCAAGTTGAGATAAAATATCTTCAAAACTTTCCAGGATTATATTCCTTTGTAACAGATTTTCCTGAAGAGATGCAACTAAATTTTCACTCTTAGCCAAGTCAACCTTGCTTAGTTCAGCAGCCTCCAGAGCATTTGATTTCTCTTGTAGTTCGATTGAATATTTTTCAAGCTCACTAATTTTGTCAGCTAGAGACTGTTTTAATGCATCACGTTGCTGTACTAGTGCCTTGCCTTTTGTCACAGCAATTGTGAGCTTCTCTTTTGTATTACCACACCGCATCCTTTCTTGTTCTAGCTCCTTCATTGTTTTTTCAAGTTCAGTCTCAACCGTCATTTTGTAATTGTCTAACTGATCGGCCAATCTCCTATTTTCATCTTCCAAATGACATATTTTTTCAATGCTAGCTACCTCTTTAGCTTTGAGTTCAATCAACTCATCACGAGCAGCTGCAAAAATTGTTCCGTATTCTGGAAAGACAATGCCTGCCTTAGCCCCAGATAAACATCCTTGAAGTTGATTGATTTCCAAAAGGATTTTGTTATAATTATTAATTAACAGAGAAGTGCCTCTTTCAACATGAATTGTTTTTTTAGATATAGAATCATCAAGAAAATCTTGCTGATTTAACACAGAGTTGAGAGATACAGAATCATCTAGAAAATCTTGCTGATTTAACACTGAGTGGAGAGAAGCTAACACTCTGTCTAATGCAACCTCAATATTCCCCTCCTTTTCTGATAAAACTTTTGTAGAATTCCCAATTGAATCCATATAAGAGCGAACAACATCATCTGACACTGAAAATTCAACAACCTTTGCATTAAGATTTTCAATCTCTTGATCCTTCAGTAAAAGGTTTTTACGAAGTTCTCCTATAGTAGCCTCATAGTGTAATCTTTCATCTAGAGTGCTATTAATCAATTGTGAGCATTCATTTACCAAGTCTTTCAATGTGGTATTAGTGACCAGAGTGTTTTCCTCAGCATGCTCAATCTCCTGCAAATGAAGTCTCTCATTTGCATTGAGCGATGATTGTTGATCAGTAACAGTCTTCAGTTGGTAATGAAAGCTAAGAAGTTCTTTCACAAAAGCTGCCCTTCCTTCCTACAAAATAAGCAATATAAGATACAAATTAAACGCTACATCAAAAGCAGTAAACCGCAAATTGAGGGGTGGTGGGTTATTGACCTCTAACTCATGCATGTAACTTTCTTTCTCAGAGACAGTCCTCTCCAGGTTGGCCCTCAGACTTTTCACTTCATGCTTCAGAATCTCTTTCTCTACCTCATTTTGCATTTCCTGCATGTCACTCTCAGTCTCTTGCACATGACTAGACTTTTCCTCCCTCAAACTCCCTTCAATTTCCGCAGTTGTTATTACTTCTCTACCATCAGCATTAAGCTCATCCGGACAATCCACAAACATATCTTCTTTTCCAGCATCTTCAACCACTAAAGTATTATTAGCACCATCCCGTCCTGAGTTCTCTTCACCTCCTACGACATCATTATTCTGCGGAAACGTCGTTCCCTACACTCCAAGTAACAAAGAGTCTTCCTTTCAAACAATCAACTTTCAATTTCTTTTAAAACCGACACGAAGAATGCATATAGACTAACCTGATTTGGTTCAGTAAGGATTAATCCATCGGACATTTCAGAAATATTCTCCGCCGATGACTCCGAAACATTAACGGCATTTTCCACACCTTGATTACCATCTTCAGCTTCACTTCCTGAACTCTGCAGTGACTGCTCTGGATCATGATTCTCAGACATACTGATATGTCATTACCGAATCGCCCTAACTTCAAACAAGAATTAGATCTTAAAAACAACACAATTGCATCAAGAAGCTCAAGAAGATTCAAAAACAGTATCTGAATAAAATTAAAGCGGTAATCAAAACCTAGAAACAAACAATCGAAGCCCTAATTCATTGAAATTCTACAACAATAAATCCAAATGGCGAGAAAAAACATGGAAATCAATAATTCGTGGAAAATAAAAGGTGATTCGTCAGCTTACGAATGAGAACGGATCAAACGAGTCGACGGAGTTTCCGAAACGAATCGGAAGAGTTAATTTCACGGTGGCAATTCGTAATCAGTTGATCTGGTTGGGTTCAGGTTCAGCGCTACTGTAAAACTAATGAAATAAAAACGAAGGAATCCGAACCGTTATTATTGAAAAACAATAATTAATTAAGATTAAAAATGTTGATTAATCAATATTAAAAAAAATATGTTGATTAATCACCCATATTAGTGATAATAATTTATAATTAAAAGTGTTAGCGGAAATTTTTAGGACAATAAAAGAATTAAATTAGGGCCAATTACCCATATAGTATATTTTAGCTAGGTAGTTACTCAAATGTTTCAACTTTTCAAAATTATCTGTATAGCATATTAAAGCCCAAGCCAGAAATTGTAACTATCCTTGCGATTTTCTTTCTATCTCAACCAAATTAAGTGATGTTTTTGAGACAATAATTGAAGAATAAATTGTATTCCCTTTCATTTTTTGTTACCCGTAAATAATTGAGAGACAATAATCGCAACTGATTTGTAGTTGTTCAAGATTGAGAAGTTGTTATTCTTATGAAGAAATGTCAAGAAGTAGCTGGCAATTGATGGGTGAAGGAAGAAGAAAGTAAGAGTTTGGGGAAAGAAAAAAAAAAGTAAATATGCTATTTGAATAATTAGATAAAAGTATCTTCACGAAAGTAATTGTGAACCATTTATGTGTTATTGTAGACAATTTCTTATTAAATTATGTGAGTTATGTATTATTTGATCATTTGTATTAGTTTAGTGGTCTATTGTTATTATGTTTAAAAATGGGATGGTTGTATCTAGTACAAATTTCTATAATATTTATATAAGTAAGTAGTATTTTTATAAATTAATAATTTTAATTCTAACTAATATTTTAAAATATAATAAATTTTGAGTCAGTCAATCAGTTAGTAATATTAATTTACATATTAATAAAATAAGTTAATCACTAAACAAAAATTATTTTATTTGTAAATAGTTTTATAATGATATATTTCTGCTACTTTGATGAAATTTTCCATAAAAATTTATTTTAGATTTTAATTAAATGTTATCTAAAATAATATTAATTTTTTAACACGTGCATCATTACAATCATTTAACTGTATCGAAGCCAAAACATTTAGTATATGTGAGAGTACAAATGGAGAAGGAGATTGCACGCTAAATAATATTCAAACCGTGATCTAAGACTTTATAAGCTAAATAGTATTCAAAAGTTATAACCATTCGTATACTAAGCTTTATTGCACTTGTTATCTCCCTTTGATTTCCCTTCTGAAACCAACTTTTTCTTCAATTAATATTCATGAATGGGCAAATTATGAGTTTTATCATTCAAAAGTATCACTATGTGTTACACATAAAATTACTTTCCGATAAAAAATATGAATTTAATCAAAATTACAATAATTATAGTTATATCAAAAGATGCCGTCAATTTAGTCAAAACTACACTTGTAACCCAAGTCAATTCGCGATGTTTTGTCTATTTGTAATTTATGTTTTTTATGTCAACAATAATAAAATAAAAATTGCTCGCGTTAACATTGTAAAATAGTAATAATAATATTAACGATGTATTAGCTAACAATAATATTATAAAATTACGTAAATATTTAAATTTTAAAAAAAATCGATAAATTCGATAATCGGAGTCGAGACTCGTGGGTCACATATCGTCTTTCGAAGAAGATTTGTCCCCCATCAATACTTGAGATCAACCAAACGTCTGTCTCTCATGATACAATGATTTGAAGCATAGACGTTACACTTATCTGCCACTACGATAAACCGAATCAAAATTGTGCACCGCTGCTCTATAACCTAACGTTAGAATCGAGAGAGAGAATTGAGAGGAAGAATCACTTTTGGAAGAGAAGTTTGAATATCTTATGTGAAAAAGAGGGAGGATAAGCCTCTTTTTATAGTAGGAGGAGAGGGAGAAGTTTTTTTAAATATTTGAATTCTATAACTCTTCAAATTTTACAATTAATTTAGATAATTTAAAAGATGTTACAAAACCTTTAAAAAAAATTAAAAAATAAAAGCCTTAACTAATTTTTTAGCATGAATAAAATGTTTCAAAAATATATATCTTATTGTTTTTCTATTGTTTATAATATATATTTATCTCATTAGTTATAAGCCTCATCAATGTGCTGGGCCAACCCTTAAATGAATGGGCCAAGGCTAGGCCTACAAAGCCTGGTCAATGAGTGGGTCGGGCCTGGCTTAAAATGGTAAGCCCAAGCCCAGTCCGCGGACTTGGACCCATGAGATAAAATACCGGCTGAGCTCGTTTTTACGGGCTTGGCCTAGTCCATTCAAGCTTTTATTTATTTAATTAAATTTTTAATTGCGTTTTTTAAAACTTATTTTTAACTTTATAAACTTAAACTTAACTCTAAAGTGATGATAAAAAAGTTAATTTATTTTTTTACTATTCTATTCATTTTTTTATTTATATTTTGTTCTTTTATTTACTAATAACTTAGTTATGGTAAAAAAATATTTTATTTTATATTATATTCATCATTTTTAAAATAAAAATTCTACAATATATTTTGTCATCACATAATACTTTAAATTTACTCTATGATATTTTATTTTAATGATATTTATATTTTTTTTATGGTAATTTTTCTATCAATGAAATAAATTGAGCAAGGTAAAAATAATATTTTAAATTTCTTGTCTAATTTTCAAATTATATGATCATTTATTTTATGTTAGAATAAATCTTTAAATTTATAGTTTTTTTTTTAATCAATGAGCAATAAATCGTCCAAAAAAATTTCGTCTACATACTTTTTTTTGTTTAAAAATGTATCATCTTATAAAATTTTAAATAGTATAATAAAAAACTTATCTGAACAAATTAAAAATTTTAATTTATAAAATAAACTAATAATTAAATGAACCAAATAAGCCTTCTTAGTTTTACATATTTTAAAAATCATACAATTGATATATTTTAGTCATTTATTAAATTTATTATACAAACTATATTAATTTGTGCATTTTTTATTAAAAAAAATTAATTTAAAAAATCCATCCCTACAAATTCCTTAGGGGCAGTTCATTTCGATGTAATCTAAAATTACGGAGGGATGAATATCCAGATAACATTGTTCATTTTTCAGCATTTAAAGATACAAGGGTATCTAAGATTACATGTAATCAAAGAATACATAGTATCGGGTCATTTTAGATTACGCTCTCCACCGGTGGGTTTTTTAGATTACACTACTAGTATATTCTGTTTTTTACTTTTCTGTCATTTAAATATTATAAAAAGTTATTTCTAGTTTTGCATAAAATTAATAGCATAAGAAAAATTATTTTCTCATCATGAACTAAATTTATAAACATAAATAATTTTGTTGTTACACTAATTATTGATACTTTAATAAAATTATTCGTATCAAATAAATATATAAATTTGAATGTTAATTAAATATTCAAATAAATAAATTATTAACTAATTGAATTATTAAAATTCATAAGAAAAGTTATTTTCTCATCATGGATTAAATTTGGAAACTTAAATAATTTTTTCGTTACACTAATTATTGATACTTTAATAAATTCATTCATATAAAATAAATATATAAATTTAAATGTTAATTAAACATTTAATTATTAAAATGGATTGTGTACATTAATGTACAAAAATAAATGTTACGTAAATTAAATACGTATAATTTATTAATAATAAACATAAAACAAGGGTATTATTAGAAAAATTGTTAATTTCGTTACATTCCCAACTGTTAAATACAACATGACAAACAATGTAATCTTTCATACCCATGGAATTCTCATTTCGAATTACTTGTTTTATGTTTATTATTAATAAATTAATACCAATGAATTGATAACCACATAATCGAATGGACACCTATTCCTCTTTTTATGATTTATGAAGCATCTGCAAAGCAAACCAAAAGTAGAAGGCAAAATTTATAGTTAGTTTTGGTCAGAAAAGTGGGGGATGCAATCAGAAGAGCCAGCAAATGGGGAACGGGTACAACATGGATGGAGTCCTGAACAAACTTTTTTTCTTTCTTTCTTATTAAGTCTTTATTTTATTTTTTTAAATAAAATAAGGATTCATTTTTCCCTTTCTTGATGACTAGATCCAATGCCCTTAACCATATAACAAGTTTTCACAAGATACTCCTGCAAAATAAAATTGATTGGAATTACATTAATCTAATTAAAAACATAACGTGACAATTGGATTGCCCAAAACAATATAACAATGAATTCCAACCTCTACTTTCTAGAACATGAAACTGAGATATTTCAACACAAATGGAAGCATATACCCTGACACTATATAAATTGATAAAAAAAAATTAAAAAATTATGGATCTAAACACATCGAATCGAAGACATAACATGAATAAATTACAGAACGAACAAACGAATTATGAAATAGATGACAAACGGACGAACTTTGAATAATCAGTTGATTTCACAAAACGAAAAAAGAGACGAATGAATCGACTAATTTCGCAGAACAATTGATTGAACAAGAAACGAACAATTTGTCTGGACGAAGAACGATTTGGCTTGACGAAAAACGAATCGACTGGTTTTGGATGAACAGTTTGATGAAATTCAACTGAGTTTTGGGTCGTTCGATAACTCAGAAAAACGATTTGGCTTGACGAAAAACGAATTGACTAATTTCGGATGAACTATCAAATAAATAGAAGAAATTGATGAACAAAAACGATTTACCTTACTTCAACATCGAAATCAAAACGAACTATTTGGATGAATGATTTGGAGAATGGAGTTTTAGCCCAACAAGAACATCGAAATCGAAAATTTGGATCTATGATTTGGTTGAATATTTTGGGGAACAATTTGGCAGTGGGAATTTCGTTCTTCTTTGTGTAAAATCACGGAATGAATTCATGAATTTCTAGACTCATTTAATAAAATTGCAAGAAACAATGACTGGCCTTGCCTGCCATTAAAAAGTTTAAATAATTTAGGATCGATGACGCGCCTAACCTTCATAATAAGCATTGTTGTTGCGTGGAAATGGTACTAAGTATAACGCACGGGCGTGCTCCGCGCTAATGCCGCTCTTGCTTCCACGTGTGCAATGAACAATAAATTTGTATTGAGTCGGAGGCGAAGATCCGCGTTGGAGGTAACTTGCGTGGGTGTCCTGCTACGTAGGTGATCACCTGCGCAAGTAGAGTTAGTAGCACCGGTGTGGTGCCGGCCTAACACCCTCCGATGCTTAAGTTAGAGCAGAGCAGAGCTTGTGGTTAGAGCAAATGAGGAATGAAAATGAATTACCTTTTGGCCATTTCTCATCTCCTATTTATAGGAGTGGAAATGGATGATGTCATCAAGCCACGTGTCACCCATGGATTGGTCCGTGTGTTGGGTCTTGATTGGGTGTAGGTGTGTAGGTATGTAGGTGTGTCGGTATGTAGGTGTGTACCTACGCTTCTCTGAGGTGGAGGTAGGTACGCACAGCGCAGCAACGCAACAACGGAGCTTCTTACTTGGACACTTGTCAATATTTCACTAAGATGGGTCCGCGTCTCTACGCACCCCGAGCTTGTCACTCCATTCTTAATTAGATGGTTATGCCTCGTGGTCCTGGTCAGTTGAGACATTTGCGGACCTCTTGATGGTGCGTTCTCCGCTAGTGGTGGAGGTCGGGTCCGTTGTGCGTGGCACGCTCAAATAACTAGGCTCGCTCGCGTAGGCCGAAAGAGCTTGAAATTCCTCGTGTCTCTTCGTATGCTTGACACGTGGTCACTTCACTCTTAATGACATTTCACCTATAACAAGCATTAAAATTCGTAATATCACCGTCAAATGGTTAGTATTGGGCGCACACGTTTTGCAAACTATATAATGACAGGCAAGCCTGCGAGGCATGTCATTGTTTAGTAAATTTTTGTAACTTCCTTAAAATGAGCATAAAAACCTTCAAAATTGTGCTTCTTTTCCCTGTCTGTCATCTATTTAAAATACTCAGTGTCATTATATGTCATATTTATTGTAGTGTATGCTACTTTAAAAAATTTAAATCTATTTTTTTAGGAAAATTCTACAATACAGGGACTAAAAATTCCTGTATGGTACAGGGAGTCAGTTACAAGTGGTTAATTTTTTTTACAGTGTATTTATTTTAATTATTTAAATAAATTAAAATTTTAAAAATACAGCTGTAATCAATAGAAATCTTACGTAAGATTTTTTTGGGTTTCCCTCAATCAATTGACTCATTTTTTTTCTAACTGTCAACTCTATCATCCCCTTCCAAATTTTCACAGTCATTTGAAGATGCAGGTATGTCATGATTGATTTTTTATTTTTAAATTTGGTGTTAAATCACACAATCACAAATATAATGTTTACTGATTTTACGATCACATACACAACATCATCGATCACAACATTATATTTATAAGAATATAGGATCACACATGTATAAATAATTTGATCACACATAAATTTTGAATAAGTATGTGATCACATATATAAGATAGTGATCACAAAAAGTTTCACCAAATAGATAATCTGACACACATATCAAATTTTATATATGAATTGAATCAATCTAACGATCACATTTTAAATACAATTAAAAAAGAACGATTACATTTATAAGGAAACGATCACATTCCAAAAACGACAAACATATTTAATCATATTAAAAAAAATTACAAACAAATATAAAGAATGACGATCACA
Organism: Gynostemma pentaphyllum; assembly: GCA_028015215.1. Lineage (NCBI taxonomy): Eukaryota > Viridiplantae > Streptophyta > Magnoliopsida > Cucurbitales > Cucurbitaceae > Gynostemma > Gynostemma pentaphyllum. Next base: position 1,867,243 of record CM051352.1, on the reverse strand, counting down.
TCATAAAATATACGATCAAGAACGATCACGTTTAAAAAATAACGATCTCATTCAAAAGACAACGACTACATTTAATTACATCAAAGAAAATCAATTACAAACAAGATCATATTTAAATAATATTAAGAACGATCACATTGAAAAGATAAAATGAAAATCAAACATTGGAATAACAACGATCACAATGAAAGAGTTGTGATCACAGTGAATCAGAAATCTTAATATTTCAGAGTATGAAGTTTCATAATCTAAATATTTGTACGTTAGATTTAACAAAAAAAAAAACTAAATGTGTTTATTTGTAATTGAAAATTAATGGTTGAGATTTAATATTATAATCTAATGGTTAAAATTAAATTAGATGTCATAAAATAGTTAAAGTAAAAAGGGTAAAAGAATAAAGGAATGAGATCAATTGAGTTAGATCTAAGGGTTTATAAAAGTCTCTATACCATACAGGGACTTTTATTCCCTGTATTGTAGTTTGACCCATTTTTTCAATATTGTTATTATTAATATTATTAAATACTAAATGAAATGAAAGTGATTATTTAATAAGGAAAATGACATATTTAGATATTACATATAACTGATAGGATAAAAAAAGGAAATCAAAAGTTTTACCACTCAAGCCACTTTTATATAATTCATTGGTTAAAACATATAGTTCCACACTAAGATTAAGAATGTGGTTCAACCACCAACACTATGTATTTAAAAAAATACAAACCAACCACTTTTATGTATAACTAGATTCTTAACACGTGCAATGCACGTGAAAGTTTTAATTTTATTTTATAAAATTGATTTATTGACTTTGATTAACTATTTATTTATGTAATAGATAAATATTAGTTTTTTAAAAATTGTATTTCACATTTCAATGAGCACAATTTTTTTACAGTAAAATGCAAATAAGACCCATGTGGTTTTTTCCATATGCATGAACACCCCTATAGTTTGAAAATGACAAATCATATCCCTGTGGTTCCATATTATTCCAATGAGACTCATTCCCTCTAACGTCATTAATTTTTTTTTAGCCATAACTTTTTTGTTTGAACTTTGATTTGGATGATTCAAGATGTTTTGGAATCTTCATTTTGAGCACTACATTATTGTAATTTCAAAAATTCTAAAACATCATTAACTAAAAGGGTTGATGGTATCAATCATACCTTGTATTGTATTGATAATAAACTCTTTTATTTATTAACGATTTCAAAGTTTCGAAGTGATCATAACGTATAACTCGAAATGAGGATTCTAAAATATCTTGAATTATCTAATCGGAGTTCAAGCGAAGAAGTTATGGCTAAAAGAAAGGTAATGACGTTAGAGGGGATGAGTCTCATTGGAATAATATGGAACCACATGGATATGATTTGTCATTTTCAAACCACATAGTGTGTTCAATGTTCATGGATTTGGCAAAAACCACCGGGGACTTATTTTGCATTTTACCTTTTTTTTTAATATAAAATATGTAACATAAATGATCTCAAATACCCAACAACTATGATTGTACACATTTTCTCATATAATTAATTATGGAATACAATATACGTACTATTTTAAAAAAAAAATTGGAATGAAATATCGAGACGATTACAAATATAGTATATAGCTTAAAAATATTTGTAAATACAACACATAATTTTTCAAGTGAATTAGTGATTAACAATGATCTATGTTAATATGTCTAAAGTAAAATTCATATGAAAAAAAATATGTTATATACAAACACTTTTAAAACTAGTATATTAACACGTGCCTTGCACGTGATATGTTTTCATAGTATCTTATTTTAAATTAAAATCATCTTTTAATTTTTTTAATAAAAAATATTTTTTTAAAAAAATTACAAAGTAAGATTTTGTATGAACTCAAATAGATATCGATACACATTTTCTCATATAATTAATTATGGAATACAATATACGTACTATTTTTTTTTTAAAAATGGAATAAAATATCTAGACGATTACAAATATAGTATATAGCTTAAAAATATTTGTAAATATAACACATAATTTTTCAAGTGAATTAGTGATTAACAATGATCTATGTTAATATGTCTAAAGTAAAATTCATATGAAAAAAATATGTTTTATAAAAACACTTTTAAAACTAGTATATTAACACGTGCCTTGCACGTGATATGTTTTCATAATATCTTATTTTATATTAAAATCATCTTTTAATTTTTTTACTAAAAAATATTTTGTAAAAAAAATTTACAAAGTAAAGTTTTGTATGAACTCAAATAGATATCGATACATTATTTTAAAAAGTAAAAATAGATTTTGACACTATATATTGATTATATTGTATTTTTTTTTTAAATAAGTACTCATACATTAAATTCTAATTACAAACAAACATCTTGAATTCCCAAAACATACCTTAAGAGTAATGAAATAATATGCTATAAATTACATTTTAGAAAGAAATGTCATAGTATGGAATTAATAATTAAAACAGCTAAATTAAATTGGGAAAATAAATAAACATTTGTAAATATTAATAACTTAAATAATAATATTAGTTGTTAAAAAAGGGAAGATGACATTCAATATACTAAATATATTTTCAAAACAATATTCATTTCATTATTTTTAAATTAATATTTAGTATATAGTTCAAAATAATAGTCAACTTCAATAGAAACAGTAAACTATTTTATTAAAAAAAATTTAAAACTTTTTGTATTAAATAAGAGAATGTAATATAAGAATATAATAATTAATGGTTAGTGGTAATTAATTATTGTGTGGCATATAATTAAAAAAATATTTTAAACTTTTTGTATTAAATAAGAGAATGTAATATAAGAATATAATAATTAATGGTTAGTGGTAATTAATTATTGTGTGACATAAAAATAAACAAATAAAATTCCATATCATAATTTCGTATATTTTTTTTATTCAAAATTCAATTTTTGCAATGATAATAGTGCATAAAAATAAACAAATAAAACTCTTCATCATAATCCATATCAAAATAAACCTAGAAAAATTAAATTACAAAAAAATAAAAATTAAAGTAGCTAAACGGGAGGGACGAGGTGTAAACGGGAAAAAAAATCCTCTGCCCAGGGCCGGCTTAGGAGTGGAGCAATTGGAGCGATGGCACTGGGCCCCTAAATATTGGGGGCCCCAAATGTGAATGGGGAAAAAGAAAAGAAAACCAAAATTTCTAAAATAAAAAACCTAATTGGAAAAAGGACGGTGGGAGAGATCGGAAAACATGAAAGAGATAGAAATGAGAGACTCAAGATCGGTGGCGTTAGAAACTTGATATTTTCTTTTTAACCATTTTTTTTAAGTTCTTATTAGGAAAGAAAATATCGTTATCATCAAGATAATTTTTTTTAAAATTTTTTCATATTAAAGTTATATGCTAGTGGGCCCAAAAATATTTTTCGCACTGGGCCCTTGTTTTTTTAGGAACGGCCCTGCCTCTGCCCCATACCCACCCCGTTTATTAGGAGGAATCGGAGTGGGGAAGCGGGGTCAGAGTTTTAGCTTTCACCCCTAATTATAATCAAGAACAACAATAGAAAGAAAATATAAAATTCGCCATGAGATCATTCCAGAAAAAATTAAGAGAAAAAAAAAACAATGTAATTTACATTTATAAAGTTTTTTATATATTAAATACAAATAAAAAATTGAGATAATAATCTACAAAGCCACTTCTTACCTTCCATATCAACTAATAATCATATCTCCAAAAACTTGACTTGATAGGCACATTGAGAGATCTACTAATTTGGCACATAATGGTTCAATCCATTCCCTCAAACTTGATTTATAGTGAAGAAGAAATCAAGAATGCCAAAAGATTTAAAACGTCAAACTCAACATTAAATTTTAGCAAGAATGCCAAAAGAGTGACGTTAGTAAATATCAATCAATTATTTCTACAATCGGTGTTAGTTTTGAAACTTTTAAAAATAAATTATTGTATATTATATTATATAATCTTAATTTAATCCATTAGTGATGTTAATTGATTGATCATGGCAAACATTGTAATTTTAAAATTTGAGAAAGGATATAATTGTTCAAAAGAAGTTTCTCCAATATAGCCTCTTTTAATATAGTAGAGATAAAGATAGAGACAGAGATAGAGATAGAGACCGAGACCATGACAAACATTTGTAATTTTAAATTTTAAAAAAGGATATAATTATCCACAAAACGTTTCTCCAAGATAGTCTCTTTTAATATAGTAGAGATATAGATTAATTTTAATGAAAATTTGATATGGATTTACTTACCTTATTTAGCATCTCTAAATTTACTTCTCATTAACTTTTTTATACTTATTAACCTTTTTTTTAATGAACACAATCTAGCAAGATTTAATTAAATTTATGGGAAAAAAAATCATCCTTGAACTTTAATGGTATTAATATTATCACTTAAACTTTTTTTTAGATATTACATTAAATTGGAGAGAGGAGACTCGAATCTTCGACCTTATGGGAAAAGAGCAGTTGTTTGAGCTATGCTTGTGTTGGCATATTATCACTTAAACTTGTTGGTAGCGTAATTTTTTCATTTTATTCATTAATATTAGTGGGGTAGAGTATACCATCAAAAATATTAATTACCTCACATTTTATAAAATTTTGTTACGTACACTCCAAAAATTGTGTAAATTTTCTATTTTATTCATTAATATGAAGGAGTGTATACCATAATTTTTTTTATTAATTATCACTTTTTATAAATCTTTATTACCCACACTATCAAAAGGAGTGTAAAATTTCCAATTTTTTTCATTAATATGTAGGGGTACTGTATACCATAAAAAATATATATTAATTACCTAACATTTTATTAAATCTTTATTACATACACTACCAAAAGTAGTGTAAAATTTTAATTTTGTTCATTAATATGTAGGGGTGGGCAGTGTATACCATCAAAAATGTTAATTACCTAACATTTAATAAAGCTTTATTGCCACACGTTTTGATTTAGAAAGAAAAAAAAAGTGTTGCAAATTTTTCAAAGCTCAAGTTAATTGTTGAATTATTGTGATTACTCAAAAAAAAAAGTGCGATTCATTAAAAAAAAATTTTTTTGAAGAAGTTGATTCATTAAAATTAAAGTATATATTTACCTCAATTAAGTCTTAATCGAGTGAAAATTTGATTATTTTTTTATACAAAATGTTGAGGGTGGGGATTGAACCACCCTCCTGAAAGTGAAACTACACACCTTTACCAATGACTGAAAATTTGATTATTACCTTTACATTACAAATGGTGATTAATTTATGAGGTAGTATATATTAGAGGTGAACATTGGATTGGTTTGGATTTTACTAAAATTTCAATTCTGATTGAATTTTCGTTTTCGATTATATGAATCGAGCCAAACCGTTCAACATGAAGAAACCAAACCAAACCAAACCAAACTAAAATGGTTTGGTTTGGATCGGTTTGGTTCTTACATTTTTTTATTTTCTCAATTATTCATAAATACTTATTTTGCAGCATGATAAGTGTAACAAATTCTCAAAAAATAACTTCCAAAAAGTGCAGGATTAATTTCAATTTATCCTAAATTCAATAAAAGACAAATTACAAATACAAACATAACAAATTTATAAAATCTTGTTATAATTATGCAGCCATAACACATTAATATTAAAAATTCATCCTTTTTTTAAATTTTTTATTGATATTTAAAAATTCAAATATATCATATAGATCTTATATTATGTATTGGTTTGATTTGGTTCGCTACAAAAATCTATCAAACCGAACCAAACCGTTATTAATTGGTTTGGGTAAATGAATGTTTAAAAACCGAACCAAACCAGTTTGATTTGGTTTAGTTTGGACAATTGGTTTGGTTTGGATTTGTTCACCCCTACTATATATGTTAAATTTGTGAGGTGATACCATTCCTTTTGTTCCCAATCTATATGAACAAGGAAGGTAAAAAAACACAGAAGTTTTATCAGAAGGCTATTAGGAGTCCTTAACATTCTTTAAAATGGTATCAAAACTGGCACAAAGCTTTCTCGACTAATTTCTGAGTTTAAAACAGATGAAGATGGCAAGTTGAACTCGACAATGTTTTTTTTTTTCTCGAGTTAGAAGCGTGGCACAGTGCTGCCAGCCTCAACTCGCTAGGTTAAGTTATATAGATAATTACGAGTGTATGAACCAACTTACATACACCTCAAGGCTAAAGTTCTTCTCAATCCGACTCGTTAGCTGTAACTCTCATCAGTGAGTAACTAATAAAAGGCCACAAACGGGAGACAATATCAGTAGAGAACAGAATGAAAATTTGCAGTGACTGACAGTGGCCATGGCAATGCTCCTTTCTTCAGTCTTTCTTTAACCATGACTACTGTTCAGTATTATTATTATTGTTTTTTATACGTGAATGTCTGGCCAATTTTGCGCGCACCTTGACTTGTGTCAAGGTTATTCAAGACGGTCCTTTTGGCAGAGTAATGTCACAAGTGCTTTTCTAGCATTGCCTGTTTTCAGCAATAGGAATTGTTTTCAAGATGGAATTTGCAATTATTTCAAGTTGCTTTTGCCCCCCTTTATATTATTGCACTTTTTCCTATAAAAAAAATATATTATTGCACTTTTGATTTTGATTGCCTAGCCATGATCATCACATCCCATCATGCTATAATTATCTTGGTGATGATATAAACCAACAATCACAGAAACCAACACCATTATCCCATGCTATTGGAAAACTAACACACACCTTTTTTTTCTTTTCTTTTTTAATACCGTGAGTGTCCGGGCCAGCTTTCGCACACCACGACTAATCTCACAGACAACCACATGACCCTACAACACTTGGCGTCGGTTTAATCGTAGGATAATATTCTAGGGAGGTGGCCAACATGGTTTGAACCCATGACCTTAAGGTTGGAAAGCAACCCCTTAACCACTAGGTCAACCCATGTTACCTGAAAACTAACTTACACTCACTTCATAAATAGCCTTAGAGAGTTGAAATTCAAATTTACCAGAAAGTACACTATGAAATTCAAGAACTTTTAAGACTGGAATCATAAAAAAACCAACGTAAAGCCCTACCTCAGAGACCAAATTCAATTTTATTGACAATTGGTACATTAGTAGTGGCACTTTCAAGTTTACAAGATACATGATTTAATACATGAGCCAAGATACTGGAATGATCGGCAGCATACATTGATTTATTGGTTCTAACTAAGCATGCCATGTGATCAATTATCCTATATAAAGCAGAGGGGAAATGTTCTGACCTTTACATCTCGCGTTGGATTAATCCATCTATACAGTTTTCTCTGAACTAAATTAGGTATTCGGAATACACTAAGAAGAGGGCATCCGGATAGTCTTTTGGTAGGCTCCTAATATAGCGATGGAAGTGAAACAAGTCTTCCTTTGAAATGGTTTCTGCATCAACTACATCATCACTACATGTGAGCACCCATAAGTCCTCTGAGTTGACTCTCTTTAAGCTTCCACGACAAAACGGACACGACTCTGACCTTGTGTTCCTATAAAAAAATGGAAGAAACAGCTATGAGCACAATGACATTACTATTTCAGAATGAAGTTCACAGTGAAAGCGCTTGATGGACACAATAAAGAAGATTTACAGGACTGGACTCGTTAATTTACCAATTACGGTAGCATTTGATGCACATTGCATGACAGCAATTGGGCAAAACCATCTTCGTGCAGGGCTCCAAGCAAATACCACATTCGTCTTCTCTCTTCATATCAACATTCATCTTCGTGATCTTGCCATCTTTATCAGCTTTCTTCTTGCTAGGCATCTCAATCCAGTGATGCGCTTCTTTGCGATCACCCAACTTATCCAAGCTACCATGGATCCGCTGAAGGGAAGGCAATATGACGGCTGATATTCAAGATTCGATGAAACACTCCGAGTCAGAGAAAATAAAAACCACATAAAAAAATAACTCCAATTAAGAAACTACACAAGAGGTACCATAAAAATCTCTAATGGTTGCCTTCCTTCCGTACCCGGATATATTCCGTTTTTGTTTTTCCTCAGGGTATACCTGAATGGGGAAGGGAAAAAAGAGCAACATAAGAAACCATATCATACAGTCCAAAGCAACTTCCTATAATCATCAAATATGCTAAAAAAAAAACCAACAAACCTTATACACAAGTATGTGGAAGAGGTTTAGATATCTAGGAAGTAAGCAAGAACAAGAACAATCCATCCATTGTAGCAAAAACAGAAAAATAGGAGCCAAATGATTGTAAACCAATTTCATTTGAAGATGGGTGCCTCCTTTGGCCTTTGGGATTGCAGCAGCCCTAAAACCATAATCAAAGCCAAGAAAAAAAGAAAAAATTAGACAATTGAAAAGGTCAAAACCCCAACAATCAATTGTTCCAATCCACTTTGAAAACTTAGTTTTTTTTTTCACTTTTCTATTTTGGGGCAAAAATACCATTTTAATAGCTTCAAACCATTAAAGGGAGAAAAAAAACACACAAAAATCACAATTATTGAAACATAGCATACCATAATTGCTTGATAAACTTGTTTTCTCCAAATTTGCAAAGAAAATATCGATCATCCAACAACAAATAGAGAGAGAGAAGAAAACTCACAAAGAATTTGCATACTGAATATCAGCCTCCAAAACTTCCAGAGAATCCTGATAAGAAAATTTCGCCAGCTGATAATACATAATCTGAAATTTCTCTCCCTTCTCTTCCTTCTCTTCAAGGAACAGATGAAAAAACAACAACCCAAAAAAAAAAAAAAAAACCTTCCTTTAAGAATCTATCACACAAATTTCAACAAAAACAAGAAGAATAGCTCCAAACCCACTATCCCAAATCCCAAAAGAAGCCTTTTTTTTTTTCTTTCTTGCTTCTTCTTCTTTCTCTAGCTTTGGGCTCTTTGCTTTGTCCTTTAGTCAATGGGGGGTGGCACTAAAATAACCTTTACTATCAACTTTTGTGGTCAGAAAAGGCATAACATTTAATTTAAGAAGAAAAAAGTTTGAATTTTGATGATGATGAAGAAGATGGTAATAGAAATTTAGTCGATTATGCGTTTGTTGGCAAATAGATGACCTGATTTTTCCTTCTTATCCAATCCAAAACATATTCCTTTATTGCTTGTGAAGCTGGTTTCCATTTAATATTTGATTAAATAGAAAATTAATAATTTTTTATTTATTTAAAAAATAGTTTTACTTCAAGCTTCCATTATTGAATAAGTAGCATTATTATTATTTTAATTTTTCTTCAAAATGACCTATGCCCACTAATTAAAATAAATAATGATGTGTCCTATGTTATAATTTGATAGCCTATTTGGTTAATCTACCAAATCACTATAATGGGTCTTGCTCAAAATAATAGCTTTAATAATGTAGAGAAAGTTTCTAAAGTAAAATTGTACCTAAAGTAAAATTGTACCTACTAATCTAATCATTCATTAATTTGATGGAATTATTTACTTTTAAAAAATTATATTTTAAACAAAATAAAATAGAGATCAAGTAATTTCATTTTTTAAAGATTGGATCATTTTAAAATGATAGAAATCATTTTTTTTAAAAATAATCTTGTAGAAATTACTCGTTTGTAATCAAAATAGTAGAAATTTGAATCCCATATAAAAATATCAGGATAATTATTTACTTTTTAAAAATTATATTTTAAACAAAAGAAAATAGAGATCAAGTAATTTCATTTTTTTAAAGATTTGATTATTTTAAAATGATAGAAATTATTTTTTTTAAATAGTCTTGTAGAATATATAAACTACTCGTTTGTAATCAAAATAGTAGAAATTTGAATCCCCGTATAAAAATATCAGGATAATTTTTTATTATTTTATATGTCATATTATATGCCCTTTTACTAACATTTTAAATTAGTCTCAAAATTCGTCATAATTTAAAATATTTTCATTTTTTTAAAAAGAAAACCTATAATTGATGATAAGAAATTCCACCTTTTCTTTATTTCTTTTTAAATTTTAGGGAATCCACATCCCCACACACATAGGCATCTTGCAATAATTGATATATGAAATTTAAAACCCCAATATGGGCCTTTGGAAAATTTACATAATAATATATAATTAAGCAGTTGGAGGCTTTCAAGAGATTCTCATTTAAGTTAATTAGATTCTATACACAAGTTGTAATATTATTTTAATAATAATCTTAAAATAATTAGATTTTTAATAGGTTGAGTCTACTTGAAGAACATAATCAAATTAATAAAATATGGTCACTGATCAATGAACAGTCATTATCAATAATTAAAGTTTATATTATGTTTTAACTAATCTATATAACCCAAGTTTTATTTATTTGATCAAAAGCTATATAGAATATGTATGGATTCAAATGGTTAATTATATTTATATATAAATACAGCATTGAAAAACTAAGATTATGTTTCCTGTGAATATTTTGAGTTGGATTCTTCTTGCTGCTCACCTGTGAACTAACTTGAGAATAATGAAGGCTAAAGATGTGTTTGTTTGTTAGTGTTCTGTTCCTACTTTGTATTCTTACCAAACAGCATTTCTTCATGGGTAGCTGATCTGATCATTTATCGTACATTACCCGAAAATCTTAGTCGATGTGACGAGGCCCGGGTTCACTATCTTGCAGAGGGAAGCAGGGAGCCATTGGATAAGTCGGGGCTCTCAATTTCAAGGAAGGTGGTTAGCAATGTTTTCCGAGATGATTGCGCTTTCGAACTGCCTGACGAAGATAGTTTTTTATTTCCTTCGGTACCCTTTTCGATCTTAATAGCTTCTTGTATAGCCAAGATTATTTCCTGCATCCTTGGCCTGGAAACTCCATGCTGCTGCACACACTGAATGGCAACTTCAGCAATTCTCCAAACAGACTCAATTTTGATATTTCCTTCTAGGAAAGGATCTATGATGCTTGTCACATCCCCTTTGTGGACCAGGGACCTCGCCTACGAAGTTGAAACCAATTGATTATGTGAAGTATTTTGAAAAACTACAATTATGTGATGAAATTGAAGACTTGCATACCCAATGAACAATATTCAATTCACTGCCATAGTCTTCTGGTGAGACCGGTTTTTTCCCAGAGATCAGTTCCAGCAGAACAACACCGAAACTGTACACATCGCTCTTTTCAGTCAATTGTTGACAAGCATAGTACCTGTTTTATTTCACCAATTCAATTTCTCTAAGCAATGAGCAGGGGGAGGAGTATAACATGTCATTGAAAAACAATGAATTTGGCGTACTCGGGATCCAAGTAGCCTACTGTTCCTCGAGCAACGCTGGATACATGGGTCAAATCCTCCTCGGCTTGCCTTGAAAGTCCAAAGTCAGAAACTTTGGCTCTCATATTGATGTCTAAGAGGATGTTGCTTGTTTTTACATCTCGGTGAATGATACTAGGACTGCATCCTGTATGCAAATACTCGAGCCCTGAAAACGATCAATTCGATTACAACAAGCTTCAAGATGGAATTGGAAACTTAAAACTCAGTGAAAAGGTTTAAAGGTAAACCTTTAGCTGCATCTTCTGCAATTTGGAGGCGAGCTAGCCAGTCCAAGCGCTTCTGGTTGGCAAAACCTGTCATTAAAACATTTTAGTGGAGATGGACAAGAAATTGAACTTTCTGTAGCCTGGACAGAAGAGCAGACCGCATAGGTGATCTCGCAAGGTTCCATTGTGCATATATTCATAAACCAGAACCCGTTGATGATCTTCTTCACAGAATCCTATCAAAGGAACCAAATTTCTGTGATGAATTCTTGATAAGAGGGCTACCTGTGCATATTTAACAGGATTAATAAAAATGATTTAATTTCGCAAGTACATTTTCTTCATTCTCCCCGTTTTTCTTTTTCGAGGTCGATTAGTCTTTAGCGTTCTAATGTGACAAAGTAACAATGAGGATCTAAAATAGATTCATCAATTATAATATAAATAACTCAATCATAAGCAAAATGTGACGTAATTTTCGGATAGAAAACTCATATATAAGATAATGAACGATTAATTTCTAACATTTCAAAGTCATGCTAACAAGTTGATGCTCTACCTCAGTTGTAAACTGTTGATTCCCATGTGTAGATGAATCCGCCATGATTTTAACTGCCACTTCTTTTCCATCCGCCATTTTCCCATAATAGACGGATCCAAAGCTACCTTTCCCAACTTTCTTAGAAAAACTATTAGTAGCTTCTTCCAGCTCAGAAAGAGAAAAATAGTAGGCTATGCCTTCATCCCCTCGGCCAAGTGAATACGGAGTAGAACGCTTGGTGCTGGTATGCAGAGAACCACCTAAGGTGCACAAGACATGAGACAATTAGAGAAAAGTGGTGCTTCAAGAGAAGCATTCAGCAGGATTCTTTAAGTACAAACCTCTTTCGCTACTTTTCTGATGCAGTGCCGTTCTTCGAAGCCTACGCAGTAATAGTAAACTTCCTAAAAGTAGCATTGACAGAATCACAAGCACTCCTGCTGAGATTCCTACTATAACCTTAGGATGCATCTTGTATCGTTTACGCCCGTGCAGTGTTGGGTTACCATCATAACTGCAAGATAAGATCATATAGATGAGAAATATAATTTCAGGATTTTATATCATTTTCCTTTATACAATCTACAAAGACTCCACACAATTATTATTTGATTTGATTTTATCTTGATCCTGAAAGAGCCAATTGTCCCTAAAAAAACCATATTTTCATAGACTGATGTGCAAGTCTTTGCCTTATCATGATATGATGTATTGATTAGCATACTTACTGGAAGATGAATTTCCCTGTCAATAGTTCTGGAGGTATTTCACCCGAAAAAGTATTGTTCTGAATGTACCTGCCACACGATTTAGAATTGATAAATATAACATGCAAGCTTGCTGTTTATGAAACGAGATTCCATTCTAAATATGTCGATACAATCTATTCGATATGTAAAATGACTCGCTACTTCATTTTAAATTCTAGGAGTTAGAGATTGTTACATACAGTTCTTGCAAGTTAGGCAAACTACCAAGAAAAGGAGGCAATGGCCCAGTCAATTTGTTATTCTCTAGATGTCTGCATGTTCACCATAAAAATACCAGAGTAGTAAGTAGTGATTAATTCATGTTCTCTTCTTTTTAAGAAAATAAATTTTTAGATGACCACAAGAGCTTACAGAATCTTTAAGTTTATAAGATTACTCATGTCAGGCAGTGGTCCAGTCAGGGAATTCTCATCTAACCACCTGAAGAAAAGGAAGACATGATGAAATGCAACAAGATACATTATGAAAATAAAATTTTGTTTATAGCAAGATGGACTTACAATTCTGTTAATCCATCCATATCATTAATCCCTGAAGGAATTTCACCTTCAGCGTTCTTTCCGGAAAGCTCACTGCACCAAAGGTCAAATGCTTAATTTCCTTAAATGCAGATACAACTTCTAAAAATTTCAATGGAGAGCATGACTATATGCAACTCCAATTCTTTTCTTCTTTTTTGGCAGACTTTGCCCATTGTTTTTCCACTTTTTACTTGTATCAAGATACGACAAGTGATCTACATGCTTATAAAGAGCCCCTTATATAATCTTGTACAAGACCGAGTTCAGGGATGAAGAATAGTGAATGATTTAAGTCAGTAAAATTTCATCTCACTTTAGGAGAGGCAGCCGCACAATCGATGGACAATAGAGCCACCCCCGTCTCCAAAGATCTCCTTCAAAGGCTTAATTGATGTTTTGAGATCATTTGATCTACTTTGCTAATTGATTACAAAGATATTGAATTATGCATTGCCTATTTCATGCAAAAGGAGTTGCTAGTAGCACCTCTAATTATATATACCATAAATGCATGGTTTAGAAGTCATTCAATTCAAATTTCTATAAAACTATGTCATTGAGAAATTGAAGACAGTTACATTTTAGTTATTCTTGGTGGTTTTGTGGCACTACAAGTCACCCATTCCCAGTTTGTTGGAACACAAGGATCACCTTCATCGGTCCAAACACTTTCTGCCGACATGATACGGAGGGTGTTGATAACAGTCACTACAGATTAAACAGAAAATACTAATCAATTAATTAGAAAAATTGTATTCAGTCACAGATAAAAAAAAGTCAGGATTTTACAACTCTTCATAATGAGATGTGGTGCATCAGGAGATGAAAAACCTACCATCTCGCTTATCTGTCTTGGCAGCAATCTCTACATATTTACTTATCTCCAATGCATTCAAAAGTGGTCCTCGAGTAGAATCCCGGGTCTTGACGAAGGAGAATGAAAGCACGAAATCCAGAGTCACATTCATATAACTTGGTTCATAAAGAGTATAGGTCCCATTGGCATTCTCTGCAATATTTACCACTGCATTGCTATAGTCAGGTATGTAGGGTTCCTGCAATTTGAATTTCCGGGTATCATTTGCACTAAGTTCTTCAATTTCAGCAAAATATGCAAAAGCCCTGGCATTGGCAGGGAAACCTTCCAAATTTAATCTGTAACTTAGCACTCCTTTCGTGCCAAGAACTGCAGTTTGCATCACCTTAATCGGTGGATATTCTCTGGTCATTACATCTATATCGTGCAAAGTACTAATTCTTTCTGTTCCAGGAGCCACCCCAACGAGATAGTTTTGCCGTTTTTCAAGGTCTGAATTCCAAATTCTGTCGTATGGATCATCTGGGTACCTGAGAAAAATGATGTACACAAAATAAGTATCAAGAAAGAAAGTTATACATTCACCTTCCCAAATTAATGCCTTCAATCGAACTTTTATCGCCACAACAACGCGAAAAAGGTTATATTTCTGATTGACACACTTTTAAACCTTCAAGTAGCTCACCTGATCTCATCCTTAGTTAAAGCACCAAAGTTCACTCTAGCTGCTACTTCCAGGAAGAACTCATCTTCAAAATCTGTAGCATACATTGAAAGATTAAACGGCCGAAGCTCGAGAGTCGATATGAACGGAGAACCAGTTGTTGCACAACATATACACACATCCAAGGAATTTGAAGGTGCCCTGATGATCATCTCCTTCAAATACACTCTTGAAGCATCAAAAATTGTAACAGTAGACCACTTAGTTGCATCCAAATAGAGGTGAAATTTAGGATATGTCTCTTCATTTTTCAAACTACCATACTGAAAAGTTGCCCTGACCAAATACCTCCTTCTCTCCTCAGTTTTCAAAGTATAACAGTATTTCTTGCTATCTATGGGAAAATCTCTCCTTGTTTGATACTGCATCAAGTTTCCATTTGGATTTTCTACCTGTACCGAGTTTCCTGAGTTCATGATTCCAGTATCTGAAATCCATGATAATCCTGTAACTGGGTCTGTGTAATTCTTTGTTCCTCCACAGTCTATACTGATAAATTCTGCTAAAAAATTCATTTTTTTTAAACGAAATGAGCTATTGAAAACATGAAAATGAATCAGACAGACAATATGAACAACATAAGACAGAAGCTAAAAAACATACCTTTAACCTGGGATTCAACAAAAGATATGACGAAGAGAAATAAAATCAAAAAACAAGAAAACCCCATTTGAAGATGAAGAAAACTAAATAAACCCAATGAAGTTTTCAGTGTTATAGCATTTCAGTGACTTGAGAAAAATTTGTGTTTTGTTCATGATTGATTCATTCAAGTCCTTTGATGCTGGTTTTTGGAATCACTTTTCCCAAGAAAAGGAGAATTCAATTCAAGAGCTAACTTTTTTTCTTTTTCTTCTTTTCTTTTTGGAAAAGAGTGAAAAACAAGCTCTATCTAGCCAGCCAAATACCTATAAAAAGAAACCAAATTTGAAATCATTTCATTATATTTTGGAAAAGAAAAATCTCATGCAATCAAAAGTATAATAGACCCTCTTTTTTAAATTTAAAGTTAGCCACTTACCAAAAAGCATATGCTTTATGAAGGAAAGAAAATAAAGAAAAAAATGAAAATGATGGTGCATGAGATTAAGATTTCAAAGAAGAGATAGCCTTGGTCCTTTGCCATGCAAAAAAAAAAAACATTTTTTTAAGAAAAACACATCATAATTGACCGGTCAAGAGGAGTTCTTCCTCGCTTTCCTACTCGTTCCATTCCTAATGAGAAAAAATATAATAATGGTTGATAAATATATTGCTCCACGGGCAGTGACGGATCTAACTCGACTCTAGGAGGGGCACAATATAAATGATTGAGTCTAGAATTTAACCAATTCAAATATTAATATTTTTATGCTTTTTGAGTGTTTTTTTAACATGGATAATTTATTATACTTAGAAAAAAATATTGAATTACACATTTTAAAAAATTAATCAATCTCTAATTGTAATCAATTTTATTCACTTTGGATTTATACAAAATATCATTATAAATAACTTCATCTAAACGTCGAGTTATCAGAGATCGTAGTCGATCCGGAGAGCTGTCGGTTGTGGTGGAACTTCCAGTGAAGAATCTCGATATGGGCCAGGACAAGATTTTGAAACTTGGAGAGTTTTTTACTACGAAAATAGTTAATCGAAGTTGTTGACCACCAGGGGCGGATCCACTCACAAGGGTTGGGGCAATTGCCCCCTCATTTTTTACAAATTAAAAATTTCTATATAAAAGTTCACTTTTTTTTATAAAAATCATTTTTTGATATATTTGGATATTTTCTTTAACTAAACGAAAATATTTAATCGAAGTTGTTGACCACAAAAATAATTTTCAAGGTAGTCTCAAGCTCAATCAATTTTAAGAAATTATTGATCAAATAAAATTCATAATATTTCTGTATATGTATTTTTTTTTAAAGAACTTTTACAAAAGGAAAGAGAAAAAAAAGAGTAGTTTATGAAAGATAGTTGAAATTAACTTATGGCCTAGGAGCAAGAGAAGGTGGAGGCCATCGCAGTAGAAGTCCCTTTTAAAAAAGGATATTATATATTTGGAGGAAATTTCATTGGGTGGTAGATTTTTATGCAATATTTGTAAAAATATCATCTCAAAAAAGTATTTGTAAATATAGCAATTTTTATCATGTTTATCAGTGATTTATGTGTTTATCAGTGATAAATTTAGTGTAAAAATATGTAATTCAATGTTTATCACTGATAAACTCAATCAAAATTTGTTATATTTGCAAATATTTTTTTGAACTTTTATTTTTACAAATATTGCTAAAAAATTTACTAGATTTGCAAACGCCCCATTATTTGCCCAGTAATTCATCTTTCTCTTTGATTACTTTTTTTTTAGTACATTTGATTACCTATTTTCATGGAAGTAGTTGTTGGTTTACGTGTGTGAGGGTTTACAGATAAGGGAGGGAGAAGGATGGAGAAAAAGGGAGTGATTGTGTTCAATTTAACCCCGATTAAAGTTTTATTAATATTATATTCAATGGGTTTTAAAAATTATTAAAAAAATTATTTTCTATTAGTTTTGGATGGAATTTGTAACAGATAATGGCTTCTTCAAATTGTAGGGGGTTTTTTTTTCAAATTAGAAGTGCAGGGGTGTAAATTGAAAAACCATGAAAATGCAGGGGTCATTCATACATTTAACCTAAATAAAAATAAAACATATAGGGAAATCAGAACCTCCTCCCGACCCATTAGTATCTATTTTCCTTTATTTTAAAGGTCCCATAGCATTACGTTAAAGTGTGAGTTTGTGGATCAATATATTCTTTGTTTGCTTTTTTATTAAGCCTTTTAGTTGAAATAAAAACAAAATCTCCTTTTTCTCCATTAGGGCCAGCTTGTCTGCAGCTTTGGAAAAAAAGAAAGGGATGACTTTCAACTTTCTATCTGGACAAAGCAGCTGGTCCCCCCCTTTTCTTGAGTTCAGGTTTGAAATGGTTTTCACTCTTCAATTACTTTTTAGTTTTCAAGGAAATGAGAAACCTGCCATGTCATTTTGGTATTGAAATTGTATGAAATTAAGAGACCTTATTCAATGTCAAAGGTTTTTTCAGTTCTATATGACCGTCACAATGTGACTTCTTCACGTACTGTTATAATGTGACTGAGTGATTTTAATAAGAGATGAGAAAATAATATCACTAATATAATAGTTATAACTTATAAATAAGAGAGCCCTATTATAACAACTACACAGTCTACACTGCTTATTTTCTCTTTTGGATGCTCTTGGAATAGAACTTTTTTCATACTCCTTTAATGATATCATATATATTTAATTTGAAATTTTCAATGATATCATATATATTTAATTTGAAATTTTCAATGATATCATATTTATAATATATTATAAATATATTATCATTTAAAATTATTTGTAAATATAATAAATTTTACTCTGTAATTAGTGATTAGCATTAATTAATACATAAATTAGTGATTCACTTATTTTAAACATATGTAATTCAATGATAATATTACTAATTGTCTAATTCAAAAAAAATTATATTTACAAATTTTTTTATATATATTACAGAAAAGTTTACTAGATCTGTAAACATTCGTCCTAGCAATGTTTTCTATATAAGAATCTGTATATTTATCAATCAAGATATAAAATTTCCATGAAATAAATTACATATAAGAATGAGAAGGTAAGCATTTTTCTTATTAATGGGAAATTTGGAATTACTCTCAGGAAAGAGTAAAAATATTTAAATGGCACCTTTTTTATTCATCTTTTAACCCGTAGTCACTATTTTTTTTCGGTAAATATTAGCCACATACGTATGGTAGGTTTTTCAATATACCTGATATACCCTTAACATTAGGTAATGATTTCCTCTTGCTAGATTCATCTCTCCGCTTATGTCACCTCACGAAATTCAAGGATGTGCTTACGCTCACAAGGAGACTTCCACTAGAAGCTTGCGGAGTACACATCACTTTCTTGTGCTCTATCAACCCTCATACTTCTCATGTAAACAGGTCAAACACATGGAGTCAATTTTTTCTTCCTTCAAAGAAGCAATGCCATCGACAAGTAATTTTTTAACTTGTTTGATTTCCAATCTGACATCTGTATTTTCTTCCTCTCATCGTCATCATCAGTACTCACTCCTTTCTCTGGACCACCAGATTCTACAGGGATATTCTTAGCTTCCTTTTTTTCCATCCATTTACGCTTTTGCTCAAATTCAGCCATGTAGTAATACTCAATATTACAAAAAGATCAATGTACCTGCTCATTGAATACATCATTCTTAGGTTCTTTACTAGTACCCAACCTCATTACATCCCAGTTCAAAATTCTAGGCTCCACATTATTTATCCGTTGTCCGTACTTTTCTCCCAAGCTTAAAATGCCAGAATAATTTCAAACGCTCAGCATATAAGAGCAAAAGAAAAGCCACTAATAGTCATGCATTGAGCCTCGAAACTACCTACAGCTTTTGACACGCTTTGTCACAATAAATTGAATGAAATTCTTCCCCATGAATAAGCTTCAAAAACATCGTCATCTTCCATAATTTGTAGGTGGAGGTCATCAATATTGTTGGACCTCTGTTTTCTTATGACAATGCTTTCAAGCATAGCCAACTTCGCAACTTTAATGGCCATCTTGTCGTTCCTAAAATCGTAGTCCTCTAGCTCATCAACTAATGCGTTTATACTACGGACAATATGTTTCTTGAAGAACGATCGGTCAATAGTGCTCGGGGGTAGCTCATCCAATTTTTTAAACTTGACATCATCACAATTTGACCCAGTTATGATAGCAAAGTCTCACATGGTAAAGTCGGCAGCACAACCCCCCAGGTTGAATGTTAGCACTGTCTTGTCGTCATTATGTACTCTTCGCCTTATGATCTGAAGGAGCAGCTGTGTTGGAAACTTTCCGGTTGGGATGTCCCAAGATTAAGGAGAAAAGATTTGCTTATAGCCTTCTTCTGCCTATCATTCATCTTTTGGTGTAGGATTGTCAGTGGTTTTGTCTTAGAAAATATATTGACGGCCTTCTGGTCTTTCTTCCAGTTGTCCCTTGACTGGATCAATTCTGGCCCCTGGTAGAATTATATACACAATATACATTTGTTAGCTCCAAAATATACATAATATACAGCCCTGATGAATCTATTATGGTCTATATTTTAGAATTATACAAAATCTACGACAGTCAACTATGGAATATACATAACATACAAATGCTATAATCAAATCTGGTCCATATTTCATCAATATACAAAGTATACGACTGTTATTTCTGGACCTTAGGGAAATATGCAGTTGTTGTTTGATTCACAACACACATTGTGCTAGACACTATGATATACACGATTTCCACAATATACACAATATACATTTGTTAGCTCTAGAATATACATAATATACAACCCCGAAGAATCTATTGTGGTCTATATTTTAGTATTATACAAAATATACAACAGTCAATTATAGAATATACATAATATATAGATGCTATAATCGAATCTAGTCCATATTTCATCAATATACAAAGTATCCGGCTGTTATTTTTGGACCTTAGGGAAATATGCAGTTGTTGTTTGATTCACAACATACATTGTGGTAGACACTATGATATACACGATTTCTTCAGCTTTGTTTCTCAGGCCTTTTGTCCTTACTTACAGATGTGCGGGTGTTAACCATTTCTGCCATTTCTTAACACGCTCAATATCCAAGTAATCTTTGGAAAAAAAATGGTTTGTAGCAGTTACGAAACGAAGGATGAGAAAGAAAAGGCGTTTGGCGTATGGAAGAAGTCTGAGGGGGTTGGTTGTCGTGCCAATTTAAATGAATAAAAAAATATTTATCATTGAAATGACACTTCGTATATCGTATCAATCAAATCCTACATTTGCATTATAGCCTACGTGTTTCTAGGGACATCTATGTAATTTCCGCACGCACGTCTAACATCCCCACTAACTACAAAAAAAAAAAAGGGGGTCAGTTGTTAACATGGAACTCAAAATGTGGCTATTACAATTTTTCCCTCGTGAAGGCCGTCCTCGATTTTCCATTATATTTGTTTTACAATAAGTATAATATGGAAAATAATAATTTTTTTTAATTGAAAAAATAAAGAATTAAATAAATAAAAATTCAATGGATATCCTTGCCGGGCAGGAAGGCAGGTAAGGACATGCATTACTTTTTATTTTTTTCAATTAAAAGTAATCATTCTTTTTTTTCTTTACTAGTATATTAACACGTGCAATGTGCGTGATATATGTTTTCATAGTATCTTATTTTATATTAAAATATTCTTTTAATTTTTTTAATATATATATGTTAAATATTTTACTTATGAAAAATTATAAATATGATATGAAATTCGATAATTTGTACACATTTATTTTTATAAAGAAATGATATATTTAAAACAAATTAGATAAAAAAAATTTAAATATTTTTAAGAACTTTTTATAAAGTAAAGTTTTGTATGAACTCAAATATATATTGATAGATTATTTTAAAAAGTAAAAATAGATGTTGACACTATATATTGATTGTATTGTAATTTTTTTTAGGGAAAAAGACACTTTTGGTCCATGAGTTTTGAGCTTATGAACTCGTCCCTGGTTTTCAGAAAACCGACATTTTTACCCCCGGAGTTTTCGTTTTGTTTACCATTTGGTCCTATAACAAAAAAGCCGTTAAATACTTGAATCTTATTTGCGCGACGCCATTAAAAAAATTATTTATTTACTTACGTGTCAATATTTAAATGATGTGGCATTTAGTTAGTAATATTATATTGATTAATGTGGAAATTTTTAATGATGTGTCATATTTATTTAATTTAATGTATTTATATATTATTAAGTAACCATCTATCTCTTCTCTCTCCTTCCCTGTTCATCTTCTCCACCTTTCCATTCCATTCCATCAACTCATTTCCATTAAAGTTGAAGTTGAGAAAAAGAGAAAACACAAAACTAGCAAATCCATTATCAATTGTTCATCAAATAATTATATCATCATCGGTATTCTTTGTTTGGAGAAAAAAGAGAGATTATAACATGCAATCTCTCGATCGGTAGAAAATCTTCTTTTGAAAGACTCCATTCCTGGATCGACTGATTTTTATCATTTTCTAAATGAATCTTGTTTTATAATTAATTGGATTTGAAAAAAACCTCCACATCTTACAAATTTCACCTTTGTGTTGTTGGTTTTAAAAGGGGTAGACGTCTGTTCTTGTAGATTTGGCCGGGGATTATTTGAAAAAAAACCCACAAATACTAGACAGATTCGCTAGTAAGATCTTTCCTGTTCTTTCACCATTATCACTCACGGCCAACCACAACGGGAGTAAGAGAAGGTCGACCAACTGCGAAATGAAAAAACGAAACGTTGTGAAGAAAGAAGATTTGTTTTTAGATCTGAAATTTCGTTTGTATCAACATTTCGATACAATTAGATATAATTAGATCAACATTTCGTTTTTAGATTTGACTTTAATTTGTTCTTGAAGAACTTAAATAAATGATTTTTTTTGTAGATCTGAAATTTTGAAAATAGAAGCTCTGAAAATGGGTTTAAATCCCAGATCTTTGTTTTTGTTTCATTTTTTAATTGATTTTGTAAAAACCAATTATGAACGAATGATGGCTTTCAGTTTGAATAAAAAAACTGGGTTAAAGATATATATTGACAATGGTTGTAACACTTTTTCCAGATCTGGGATTTTTTAAGTTCAAAAGATGAAAGAGAGGAGGAAGAGATGGATGGAAAGTGTATAACTTCTAGTCATGCTTCTCAAAAACATCTCAAATCTATGTAAATGGTGTGATTTTTACAGATCTGAAATGAATATTTCATTGAAGACAATTTTTTAGATCTGAGATGAATGTCATTTGATACAAATTTTACAGATCTTCCATCATCAATTCAAATGACCCATAACCATAAGGATGTGTAGATATCAATGATCCGTACAAAGTTTGGCGTTCTCTATCTTTTCCCTCTGAAGGCTTCTTCTCCATCTTCCATATAGTTGTTTTACACTTCAAGTATAAATGGAAAATAATAACTTTTTAATTGAGGAGGTTAGATATTAGATTAAATAAGGAAATCTAAACTCTTTATTTTAGCAGGAAGGAAGGTAAGGAATGAAATTTGTTATAAAAATTTTGCGTTTAAGAAGAATCACTTTTTTTTTTTATGTATATTAGATCATCCAAAATGAAGAACAAAATAAGAAGATGATCTTATTTCAAGATTAAGATAAGATTTTAAGATTGAATATATATAATTTAAATATTACATTTATAAAAAAATGTTAATATAATGGTATTAATCATGCCACATCATTTAAATATTGACACTTATAATAAAATGATTTTTTTAATGCCAATTCGATAAAAACATTAAATATTTTTAAGAACTTTTTATAAAGTAAAGTTTTGTATGAACTCAAATATATATTGATAGATTATTTTAAAAAGTAAAAATAGATGTTGACACTATATATTGATTGTATTGTAATTTTTTTAAAATAAATGCTCATACATTAAATTCTAATTACAAACAAATATCTTGAATTTTCAAAACATACCTTAGGAATAATGAAATAATATGCTATAAACTACATTTTAGAAAGAAATATCATAATATGGAATTAACAATTAAAACGACTAAATTAAATTGGGAAAGTATATAAACATTTGTAAACAGTAATAACTTAAATAATAATATTAGTTGATAAAAAAGGGAAGATAATATTCAATATACTAAATATATTTTCAAGATAACATTTTGAAGGGTATAGTTCCAAATAATTATTAAAAAAAATATTTTAAACTCATTGTATTAAATAAGAGAATGTAATATAATAATTAATTATTAACGGTAATTAATTATTATGTGGCATATTTTGTAAAATTTATAATTAAAAAGGGGTATAATAATTCTAAAATGTTTCTAAAACATCCCCACTTTTATACCGTAGAGATCATTGTATTAAATAAGAGAATGTAATATAATAATTAATTATTAATGGTAATTAATTATTATGTGGCATATTTTGTAAAATTTATAATTAAAAAGGTGTATAATAATTCTAAAATGTTTCTAAAACATCTCCACTTTTATACCGTAGAGATAGAGATGGGAAGCGCAGCCACCAAATTTCAATGCATGTCCTTACCTATATGCTGAGCAGGAAGGCAGGCATTTATGCCATTCAAATTTGGCTTTCTTGGCTGAAATAAATGAGAGAGATCAATCTTGGGTAACAAGTAAAATTGTGTTTTCAAAGTTCAAAAACCTTTCTTAAATTGTTTTGCAATCAATGGATTTGGGATAAGTATCTATTTAAAATAACTTTTTAAAGTGTTTAAAAGTGATTTTGAATAAAAGAAAGTAACTTTTGATATTTATTAAAAAAAAATATTTTTAAAAATTATTCCAAACGAACTCTTAATCAACTTGTTTGCCTATATTAAATCCTCACATACTTTTTTTTAAGATATTCAAATAAAGTGGATTGAGTAGGGAGATTCGAACGTTCAATTTTATAGAAGAAAATACCGATACCTGACAAATTAATCAAAGTGGATGGGATAGGGAAACTATGATACTTAAACAATTAAGCTATGCTCGATACGT
Organism: Gynostemma pentaphyllum; assembly: GCA_028015215.1. Classification (NCBI taxonomy): domain Eukaryota; kingdom Viridiplantae; phylum Streptophyta; class Magnoliopsida; order Cucurbitales; family Cucurbitaceae; genus Gynostemma; species Gynostemma pentaphyllum. The sequence goes on along the minus strand of CM051352.1, from coordinate 1,842,672 downwards.
TTTGGGTCTTATAGTCACGGAAGGAAAGTCAGACTTGCAAATAATGCAATCACCAAATTAAGAAACAAAGTGCTAAGGTTAGGAAAGGTTGAATGAGAAAGAAGATATCCCTTTCTTTTCTTGAAGTGTTTAAGGTTTGAAATTTGAACACAAAGCAAAGTTTCTCTCTCTCTCAACCCCTTATAAGCATCACATGACAGAACAAAACCTTTCTGGACAAAAATTTAATCTTTTTTTTTCCCCTCAGAATAATTTATTTTTGATTTCTTTGCCATTTGCTCTGTTTTGTCTGATTCCAAGGAGAAAAAGAATGTGGCAAAAACGACCCAACAAAACTTCATTAAAAGAATCTATTACAACTGTTGAAGCTGATATAAGACATGCCAATAGCTTGTAAGAATATATCTTCAAACTTTTGCAATATCTGTAGAGGAAGAAACTCTTGTTCAATTCTCAATATGTTCCTCTTCAATTCTTAGATGGCTGTTACTTTATTGTCATGACAATGAAAACAAATTTTAGATTCGGTTAATTCAAGTTTGCGGTTAAGAGATTCAACTTACGACAATAATCCCAATTTTAAAACTTTTGACCTGTGTATCTGGTGAAGTAGCAAAAACCCGCTCCCAAAAACTAACTATAAAGGTAGAGGTTCATATCTCATCCGAACCAAAATCCCCCCTCTATCGAGTGTCAAAAAAGAAAGTTTCATCTTCAAGAATCCAAAAGCTTGTCCCCCATCATTTTACCTATCGTTTCCCTCCCACTATAGATAGGTGGAATCCATTGAAATCTATGAGAATTGTTATTAGAGTTGTTTCTTGAGCAATATTGACAAAGAAAATCTGGGGTTTTGCAGGGCAGCCTCTCTTCCAAGAGATTATGGTGGATATTGCATTCAGATGAGATTGCATTACAGCCCATTTGCTCCATTTTTTCTGCATGTGATTGAATGGTTGGATTACAGTTGTAGAGATTCTCTCCCAAGTTACTTGGGCCTTTTCCAAATCCTCTTATACAAGGTGCCCAGCTTCTTGTTCATTTCCGTATATCGTTTTCGAGTCCCGGAGAATTTTTCTTTCTTCTCTCGACTGTTTTCAGCTGTTGACAGAAATCTAATTTTGTACTTTCAAGTATTTGCAGGTGTATGTTGATGGTAAACCATTAGTGTCACCAAAAGAAAGAAAAGCCACTTTGAGGGAGTTCTATGGTATGTACCTCTCTGATGACTTTTGCTTCTTCATAGTCAAAAACTTGAAAGCATTGGTTTTGCTTTTGCATATTGTTACTCAAAAATCTCAATTCATTTAATGAGAAAAACCGTTGCAGCTGTAATATACCCTTCACTTAGGCAACTTCAAAGCGAGCATATCGAGTCTAAAGATTATACAAAAAAGAGACAATATGAGGAGACCTCATATAGGAAGATAATAGAAGCTCAAAAAAAGCTAACTGATGATGATCTTGAGAGGGATGAAGAATGTGGGATATGCATGGAAAACTGCAGAAGTGTTGTCTTGCCAAATTGTGGGCATTCAATGTGCCTTACCTGCTTCCAGGATTGGTAGTCTCCATTTCCACTTTTAACACTTCCTTTTCGACTCTAATTTTTTTTAGGCAGTTCTAATATGATGATAATTTCTCTGGTAATCTCTCTTGTTTTCAGGAACATGAGATCACATTCCTGTCCTTTTTGCCGTAACAGTTTGAACAGATTGAGCTGTCGAGATTTGTGGGTTCTTACCAGCAACACTGATGTGATTGACAGAGAAACCCTTGCCAAGGAGAATCTATTACATCTTTTCCTTTATATTGAAACCCTGCCACTGTTTCTACCAGATATTAGTATTCTTATACCAGATTACATGTTCTGATTTTTACATAAGAAGAATTAAGGATAATAGGTAATGACGGTTACCAGTTGTATATATAGGCTCTTATTAAGAAAAGGAAATTGTACAGAACTATGTTGATACTTGATAACTTGAATCTTTGCTGATATTATCTTTATAAATTCATATGAGAGAGAGAGAGAGAGCATTTCTGTGTAGTTATTCCTGATGCCAACCCAATAATCTCATTTACCAGTGTCCATTGAGCAAAATGCAGTCAATAAATCAAATACACATCTTTAATTTGAGCATGTTCATTGATCTGAAACAACAAGAAGATGCACACACGGGATAGAAAAAAGAAATTATTTTCATGTAATACTAGACAACTTAAGAAGGACCTAAGTGAAACCAATCTTCTTTTTTTTATACCGTGAGTGTCCGGGCCAACTTACGCGCACCTCGCCTAATCACACAGGACAACCACACGACCCTACAACATTTGGCGTCGTTAAAGTCGTAGGATAATATCTTAGGTAGGTGGCCAACATGGTTAGAACCCATGACCTCAAGGTTGGAAAGGAATCTCTTAAACACTAGCCCAACCCAGTGAAACCAAGCTTTTGAGGACAGGCAAACAAGTAAATTCCATAAAACAGAATCTGCCGACTACCACAAGTTATCATCTTCAAGCTTCTAAGAAGAATGAGTAAAAAAATTAAAAGGTGAAAAGTGAAAGAATAAACAGGTAAAGAACCATGGCTGAAGAATATCATGGAAAGGCATTAGCCAGAAGCTCCATATTCTGTCCTTAAAATAAACAATTGTAAAGGCATTCTCCACTGACAAGTTGCATAGAGTTTGTGCACACATGAAGAATTTATCAGTGGGGTATTTCCTCCCAAGGGGTCTTTTTCTATGCACATTGCACACATGAAAGCCAATCTCTAAAGGGTACTCCACTATAAAAAAAGTAGAGCTTGAACTTTTGTGTAGGAGTATAAAAAACATCAAAGAAAAGTGAGAAGAATTAAGGTTTCCATCCACCAATGACACTGAGTGTCTCAAAGTACTAAAGCTTAAATCACATCAAAAAGCATTTGGATTCAATGCATCACAAAGAGTATGGAAATCTAAACCTGCTCTGATTGGTCTGAGAACTTAATCAAGTTAATGATTAGTTCATGAAGATGCCTTTTTTTCTGATACCAATTTGAAGCATATGGGAGCTGTTGAAGTCACAATTATGTATAAAATAATTTTTTTTTTTGATAATAAACAAATCATCTCATTGATGAATGAAAAGAAGTACAAAAGGGCCACCCAAAGGATTACAAAAAATTCCTCACAAAGAGTATGTATAAAATCATTTTCTTAATGACATTACTGAAAGTACCCATTCATCATTCCATTAACAATTCTAAGATATTGAAAAATATTCAACTCGATAAGCACACAACAGTACTACACATTACATAAAAATAACTAAATAAATCAAAAGAAGACCTGTAAAAGATCTCTTCTCCAAGCTGGTGGAGGATAATCAGTTAAACAACAAAAATTAAATCATCTTCAAAAGTTTTAGTTGTAAAGTTAAAAATAGCTCTAGAAAATTGCCAAATATAATTATGGGATCAAGGAGGGGCAGCTGGTGACCGAAACATTCTTTTTGGGTATGTCCCTCAGGTGAATTCCACGTGTCATCTTCACAAGGCAGTTTTCTTTTGGACATACTTTGCATCCCAAAACACTTCCTGTTGTTTCCCTGTTCCTGGTTGGAAAATATTTGTCTTATTATGATATTATCTCATATGAACTCCTAGGAATGTTGTTTCTAAATTTTAAGAATATTTACTAACTAGCCCTGGTTCTACAGCCCAGTTATTATAATAAAATCATGAAAGGGACGCGAACAAATTACACATTGTGTCCCCATATAAGAAAGATTCTACCTTTAATGTCAATATTTTGAGTTATTGATGAGTAATAATCAAGGCTACATAACAATACTACACAAATTGAGAAAATAAAAGGGCCATGAAATTGACAAAGTGAGCTTGCTACCCCTTTTAAGATGCTCTCATAATTCATTATGTTATTCTACCAACTCCATTAGAAAGGCGAAGAAAAAAAGGCACAATTGAACATGTAATGAGAAAAAGACATACGTGCGGCAAAGAGACTGTTTACTAACCGGCTGCAATATTCCTTGTTCTCTCTCTCTCCCTCTCTCTCTCCCCTTCCGTTGTTCCTCTGTTAAAAACTGGAAGGAGCTTTGAACCTCTGAGGTAAGGTTGCTGTGACTTGTAAGTTCTTCCCTTACTGATAGCAGATTTGCAAACTTTTACCTCAAGTATAGTCCTTTTCCTTTTTTTATTTGTTCCCACAGATGGAAAATGGTTTTCCTGTTCACCAGAACCATACGTTCCCAGCTGGTCTCCGTGTTCTCGTTGTCGATGACGATTTGACATGGCTGAAGATTCTGGAGAAGATGCTCAAGAAATGTTCTTACAAAGGTTGCTTGGCTTGACAAACTTCATTTCCTATCTTTACTTCACTCCTCAGCTTCTATGTGGTGGTGATTGTCTTTCTATCTGTGTTCCATGAAATGATGAGAACTGTTCTTTTTCTCGGTGGTTACCAGTTTCTGGGTTATCTCAAAAAGCAATGACATATGGGTGTTTCTAACTTCCTTTCTCTATTCAAAAACTATTGAGTTTCTCGTCATTGGATATTATCTTCGAGTATGAAAAAAGCTAATAAGATCATTCATCCTTCTATTTTCCACTCTTTTATGGTGTGTTTCAGTGACAACATGTTGCTTGGCAAGGGAGGCTCTGAACTTACTTCGAGAGAAGAAAGATAGATATGACATCGTAATCAGTGATGTCAATATGCCTGATATGGATGGTTTCAAACTTCTTGAGCATGTTGGACTTGAGATGGACCTACCAGTTATTAGTCAGTTCTTTTACCATTGAAATCAAATGTCTTAAAACCAAGAATCTCCTATCTGTTCATATCCATCTAGATGTTTAAAAAATACATTCTTCAGCTACAACTCCAAGCAATTGGAGGGACAGAACAGAATTCAACTAATAGAATACCATATTTATCATGTTGAATGACTCTAATTATGTATTTTTCATTTGATGCAAACAGAGAAAAGTAAGGTCAAAATACTAAATAGATGGTATTATACCTACTTTGCAGTGATGTCTGTTGATGGTGAAACTAGCAGGGTGATGAGGGGGGTGCAGCACGGAGCATGTGACTATCTTTTTAAGCCAATAAGAATGAAAGAACTGAGGAACATATGGCAGCATGTCATCAGGAAGAGGATACATGAGACGGGATACATTGATGGTCTCGAAGTCATTCCGATGACAAGAAGCACATCAGATAAGTATGATTGGGAGTTTCTTGGAGGAAAAGAACACCTTGTTTCCTTGAAGAAAAGGAAAGACATCAATGAGCATGACAACAAAGACTCTGCCAATTCTTCCTGCATGAAGAAATCTAGAGTTGTTTGGTCGGTTAATCTTCACCAGAAATTTGTTGATGCAGTAAATCAGATTGGGTTTGACAGTAAGTATGCTGAACTTCTTTCAATTATTACTGCTTCTAAAAATAAAAAGCCAAATATTTGAAATTATCTCTTTGGCAGAAGTTGGTCCTAAGAAAATACTTGATATCATGAAGGTGCCAGGGTTAACGAGAGAAAATGTTGCCAGCCACTTGCAGGTAGATTCTATCTAAACTCCACCCAGTAGCAAGGAGCTATGATCAAGTTTCCTGCCTTTAGTATTCTGATTGAAAGTTTCGTTCATGCAGAAGTATCGCCTCTACTTAACTAGGCTGCATAAAGAAGATGATCTGCAAACAGCTTGTAGTGGAAATAAGCATTCTGATTCATCCCTCAAAGACGCTGATCAGAACGTTAGTCCTCATGATACAGTATATTTGTACCAAGATAATGCTGCAGAGGAAAAATACAGTTTCTCTGGTAACTTGCTTCTTCAGAATGTTCATCCCAGAAGCAATGGAAATCATCTACAGGGGACAGTTCCAGAGCCAGCAAGTTCTGTTACTTCTACCAGAGGTATTCCTGTTTCGAAGAATAAAAGAAATTCACAATTGAAGTTCAATCATACCATAGCATCACCAGAATCTGAAGAAGCTTTTGAAGCACTTAATCCTAAAATCCAAGAACACTACTCATGGTCCGGAGCTCCTGAATTCCAAATCGAACAAGAACACAAACCACTTGCATATTTGGAAAGTGGTTTCAGTGACCTTCAAGCCTGTCAATTACAATCAATTCTCTCATTCAGTTCTGGATCTTCCGTACAAGAAAATGATACATTTTGTTCGGCCAAGAATTTGCTTAATACCTGCAATCTGAATCAAACCAGAAGTTGGATGGACTCTCTCCAAATTCAACCTATAGCTAACAACAATACTTTTGAGTTTATGGAAGCTATGATGAGCATAAAAGATCCAAACTGCACAGCCCAATTAGGATGCAGATTGCCTTTTGCATTCATGGACGATGACTTTCACATTTCTTGTTTTGAAGCTGATTCTTCCATTGAGAACATTGGACATGAGAATATAGATCTTCCATCATACAGTGACCCAGAGATCTCAAATAACTTGTATGATGCCCTGAGGAGTGCTTGGGAACATTCTAATGACCCAGGAGAATATCGTGCAGTAGATAAAGGTCTATTTATAGCTTGACCCCTACCACGACCTTCGTCTTCCGGCACACAGAACATTATTGTAACTTGTATCAAGACCCAATAGTAAAATGCCCTAAGTCCCAACTTCATTTGAATGGACATATCTACTTAAGTTTCCATAGCGAGCCATATCAGTTGGAGATGTCTTATATCTACAAAATCGTAAGACAGATGGTATCCTGAAAAAAGAATTGCATTTAGTTTCAAATACCGAAAAATCCAACCATAAGCATACACCTGAAGATGCCAAATTACAGAAATGCTAAAAAACTAACAGCGGGTTCTCTAGATAATCTTCAATCAAATGGATAATTGCAGGACTTAGAAATGAAGCTCGAAGAGATGAGAAATTTCATAATATAATTTATAAATGGCAAAAATACAATGCGAGAACTTCTTCTTCCCAAAGTTTACAACACAGATTTTAAAAATCGAAACGAAAACACCAAAAAAAAAAAAAAAAAGTGACTCTAACTCAACCTAACACTTCACTGAACATTAATGTCCATGACCTTACTCGTAATGGTGGCCTTTGGTATAGTTATGTACAAGACCCCATCTTTAACCTCTGCCTTAATCTTCTCAAATTGAATATTTTCAGGCAAAGCAATTCTGCAACTATATCTACCATAGCTTCTAGCAGACCATTCTTGTTCTTGTTCTTGTTCTTCTTCTTTCAGTTTTCCATTTTCTGAACTAGCTTTCTCAGCTTGAACCTTTTCAGCCTTAACAACAAGCATTTTCTCCTCCACCCACACTTTCACATCATCCTTAGTCATACCAGGCATGTCAAACCTCATCTTGTACTCATTCTCTCCTTCCTTAATCTCCCATGGAGTTCTTCCCCTACTGTACTCACCTCCTTCTCTGGTAAAGGACGGTGATGGCCACGTGCCAGAGTAGGCAAATGGGTCTTCCATGATTCTCTCCATTGTCTCCATCATTTGCTGCACTGTTCTTGCTGTTGGATACCGATCCCACAGCCCTTCATCAAAGAAAAGAACAATATTCACTTCAAAGACTGTTTGATATCATTCAAGCTTCTATTTTTAATTTAAAATGTATCTTTCTATTAAAAAAAATATCAAGTAAAAATAGTTTTTTTTTAAACAGCAATAAATTAGCAAATTTATCAAAACAAAAAAAATTAAAAATATCCATCCATCCATCCATCCATGATTCAGTGTGATTATATATTTATTTTTTAAAATATTACGTCAAATTGAGGGATGGGAACCTACGAACTAATAAGAAGGGAGCCGATGCCTAACCACCTTAGCTATGTTCAAGTTGGCTAGTGTGATTATCAATTACCATTAATATCTATGTCTAAATCAATAATTACTGTATAGAGTTAGGATGTCTAATTTATTTTTTTTAATATCATTAAATTTTAAAGGAAATATATATATATATATTATCTATTAAGCATTTCAATTTTATTTCAATAAAAAAAGGAAAAAACATTATCCATCAAATTCCACGACATAGAATAAATAGGGATAACTTCCATAGATGAGGAAAAGAGCTCTGAATTCTGATTACTTACCAGCAGGAGCAACGGGAGCTACCCTTTTCTGAGGTTGAGCTTGTGCTTGAGATTGAGATTGACGTTCCTTTCCTATTCTCTGAAGGTGATCAAGATTATCTCTTCCATTCCCCGCCGTGGCTTTGATAAAGTTAGGGCATCCAATTCGAAGTTTCCTCGGAGAATTACAGGCTTTCCCTGACGAGAAAGAGATGAAGGGAGTTAGATTTGATACAGCTTGAGCCATTTTCCAAAACGAAATCTCTCTTCAGTTTTCAAATGAATTGAATTTTAATAGTTTCGAATTGTGATAAGGAAATTATCCGCCATGATTGAGCTATAAAAGGGGCGAATCGGCGTTTCTGGAAACTGAGAAAGAAACGAGCTTTTTCTTCTTCTTCTTCTTCTAGATTGCTCCAGAAATCAATATCAGACTGGTGGTGAAAGAGACTGGTTCCGGATTCATCTCGAATAATATCGGACTTGGCCCATTCCCTTTATGATCCAACCAATGGCCTTGTATTATGGGCTAAGCCCATTAATATGGATTCTTTCCCAAATTTAAAAATAAATAAATAATACCGTTTTGTTTTGAATGTAGTTATCGATTTTATCTTTTACCTTACTATTTTTTAACTATTACATCAAATTTAGAGAGAATCTTGAATCAATAACTTTATAGAATAGAATACCGATCTACCAATAGAATCATATTCAAATTGACAAATTTAAGTTATATAGAGGATAGATAATGGCCTATACATTTTTTTTCCCATCAATGGCCTATAAAATGGGAATAGTTATGAAAATAGATATTTTATTATGTAACAGTATTTTCTTCAAAATTTGTAAATATAATATTAAAAAAACATTCACTCATATGAATCAATAAAATTAGTGATTATATGTGTAAAGTACCAATTAATATTATCAATCAATAAAATTAGTGATTATGTATAAGGTAAATCAATAATTATATAATCGAATCAATGATTACATACGTGAAAACTAATGATAATTTTGTAGTATTATATAAACGAATTTATGCTATATATTTACAAATAAGTTTTTGAACTGCTATTTTTATAAATATTAGACTTAATTGTGTTATATATGGACCCTTATGAAAATTTCCCATTTTTTCCTTGCATGAGCTTGAACAAAACCTAATCCACATGGGCTAAAATAGTAGGAGGCCTATAGTTTTGTATTTATGTTTCTTTATAATAAACTAATAATGACAATAATATACGAATAGTGAGTGAAACCGAGTCTAGAATGTTTGATGTTTAAAACTTGTATTTTTTTTATCATATCAAACCTTCAAATCCAGCACTTCATTGACTAAATGGACGGCGATTCTTTATCATGATAATGGACTTTTAAAATAGGATAAAATGTAAGAATGAATTAAGCATTTTTATCCAATTTTAAATATAACCTATACACTTTATTATTTTTTTAATAAAAAACTATCTATTTTAAAATTGAGTTATGATTTTATTTTTTTTTTTTTTAACATTTTAATATTTCTTAACCTTTTCAACCAACCTTGGGTCAAAAAAATGGGACCCACAATTTTCTAAAATTTCGTACTGAAATTTGTGTTTGATTAGTGGTTCGATTCTTACGTGATTCATTTTATAGCAGCATGAAAGGCATCAATTGGATGGTATTGTAAAAGTCTTGATGAGAAGATTGTTATTTTCGAATGAGATGATATTTTTTCGTAGGTTAAAATTGATTGAATGCTAATGTAAACAATGTGGATCCTTTTTTTTTATCATTGTTTAGTTAGAAAAGAATAAAAATATTAATATTCTATTAAAATGTTTAAAAAAAAGAATGAATAATATTTCAATATTAGATGACTTCTTTATATATATATATATATCTTAAAATACTTTTAAATGCTTTTTTTTTTTTTCAAAGGAATGTGAAATGTGGAATTGCTTTAATTTTTCTAAAGTAGTCACCATCTTGGCCGCCAAAGCAATACTATTATTGCTCTTTTCTTATCTTACTCTATGCTTCAATCATAGTCAATATGTATCCACTAAGAGGGGCAACTGCCTTCTTAAATTTTTTAAATATTAATTTTTTTTAATTAAAAAATTAAAATTTTAAAATATTTTATCTATTATGCCCCTTATTTTTTTAAATATAGCACTATATAATTTTTGCCCCCTAAAAAAAATCCCGAATCTACCCTTGTGTGCTTCCATATTTGTCGGTCATGGCTACTTTTTGACTTGGGGTTCTTATTTGGGAAATTTCTACCTCAATCCTCAATAATAATTATAATAATAGTCATAGAGAGGTTGATGCCACAAAATATTATAATTGTCTCATTTTTCAAACCTAACATTTTCATTTCACTGGAAAATTATTATAAGATTACTTGATGGAAAAAACTACACCGTACATTTAAAAAAATGGATATGAAAAAGAAAAAAAAAAGTCCATGTGACTGAATATGCATTACAAATAAAGGGATAGCAAAAAACTAACGGCCCATTTGGTAACCTTCCCAATTTATGTTTCTGTTTCTTGTTTCTATTTCTCATTTATTTGTGTAGAAATTTTAGAAACAAATTCTAGTTTCTTATTTCCAAAATTTTCAACACATTGATAAATTATGATGTTGTCCCGTTTTGATTTATAAAATATATTATAAATATCCAAATATTATATTGATATAATATTTTTAAACATGTCATAAAATTGTAATATTTTCAAAATATTTTTATGTTTTTTTTAAATGAGAAACATAAACAAAAAATAGTTATCAAACACATTTCTGTTTCTTTTTTCTTCTAGAAATAAGAAATAAGAAACAGTTATCAAATATGTTCTTGTTTGTTTCTCTTTAAAAAAAACATGAACAAGAAACAAGAAATAGAAATAAGAAGCAAGAAATGGAAACAAGAAACGTTACCAAACGGGCCCTAAGTTGCCAATTTGAACATAACTCAAGTAATGAGATATCGGTACTCCCTGCCAATGAGTTCGAAGGTTCGAGTCTAATCCTCCCCCAATTTAACGTAATATGTATAAAAAATGGTATGTGTATTTTGTTATCAAAACTCCATTCCAGCAATGGAGGGTTGTGTGAAAATCTCATTACATACTAATCTTCCAATCAAAACAATTCTAACTTTCAACCAGACAGCAATAGTTGAGAGTAGATCCCATATAAACAAAGGGTTCTATGTAGCAATAAATAAGGTTTAATATTATACATACACATACAGGACTGCAATTGAATATAGATCAATAACCATTTGAAAGATAAAAAAAAATCAATTGGGAGAGCATAGATTACCTGCAGTTTATAGCTTCTCCGTGCTAACTCATTCAACATCATTGATCGCCTACCTTGCAGGTGGTAGCCTGATCTGGTGTATCATGTTCATATTCCTGTTAGAACTGCAGATTTCATTGCTGCGTGGTGAGCTCCCACGACGAAGATTCCTAACAAACCACAAGTTGGCGCAAATGTTTTCTGGTTAAGTTTTTTCACTACTTGAGGAACATTAACATGTTATATTAGAGATTCCCATACTGAGGAAAATAACTGAAACCTGTTTAGTACATATCTCTTCTCACTCACTAGCTTGAAGATGTTTGGGTCAATATCTTCCGGGGGACGAGCAGTTCTTGACCATTGGTACCTTCTGATGCAGCTATTTCTTCCAAGCGTTTCCATGTGGCTTCATGTTTTTTACTCGTTTCCTCTGCTTTAGCTTCATTCTCGTTAAACTTACGTAAACAGTCCTCGAATAGCTCAGGATCTGCCTCAGAAAAGATCTTCCGAACATTGAGTGTCAGGCTCTGCACTACTTGATTCCAATGATTGCAGCCATTTTTCTCCAGTGCGGGAAAGATAATAGGTAGTATGACTCTACGGTTTTGTCTAATTAAAGACTCAATGTGGTCGTTGTTCCACAAGTACAATGCCCTTTCTGCCACCTGCAAAAGCAAGCATCAGACTTTGCTAGTTCAAATGTTGTATTATGGTCAATTTATCAGCAGAGAACTAAGGATGTTCAAGTATTTGATTAAGTCAAGTCTCAAGCTGGGATCTCATCAAGCTAGTTAATCTTCAGTTTCAAGTCTCGTCTCAATGATTAGAAAAAGTCCCCTGTGAATACAGTTTAGTTTCCTTGTCAGGGCATCAATTTATTGATAGCTAGCAATAACAAAAGGGAGAACGGAGAAGGGTGGTAGAAAAAATAGTCATTTAGGATCAAAATAGATGCTTTGCAGAGATCAAAAGATTAAAACAATTGTGTTGTGCATCAACACGAGGGTAACATCGAAGTTTCATGTTTGTCAATACATTAAGCAGTTCTCATAGATTCAATAATTATCTATTGAGGTCAAATGGAGCTTAATATCCATTACCTTATCATGCTTAAAGAATCTTATCAGAAAAGTTTGGGCCTTTACTCATATTAAAATTGAAATAGACAAAACCAAAGCTATAGCTTCCAAGAGAATAATTTTGAGAGGAGAAGTGCATTTAAATAGATCACTTGACCTGAAAATGTGAACTGCTTATGCAACGGGCAATCTGGTGGAATAGAAGGTACCATACACCTTTGAAATTCCGGTGGCTGAGTTGCTTCTAAAATTTCCTCCAGCTCACTCAGGAACATTACCTCCTTTGTACTATTGGTGATTGGCCAGTATTTTAGTAAACCTCTAATGACTGTATCAGTAAGTTTACAATCTTTCTCAACAAACTGGGTAATGCAGTACGATAACTGCTGATGGTATGTATACAGGCATTTGGGTTTATGGAGTGGAATTAAAGCTCGAACAAGAAATAACTTATGCTCTTCTTTTAGTGGAAGAGCAAATCCATTCACTATACTTCCTAAAACCTCCAAAAGCTCCGCAATTCCATTGTGTTTTTCGGTTTCGAAAATGAAACGAAAGAAGATGTTGTTGATTCCTTTCCTAATAAATGGGCGATGGACCATAAACTTCCCGTATATGCGGTGCAGGATTGTTTTCAAATATTCTCTCTCCCTGGGATCCTCAGAATCAAATAGATCTAACAACTTGAGAACAAAAGAGTGATCGATATATCTCTTCGCTAACTTAGCATCTGTTTCAGGAGAAGCAACAAACCTAAGAAGCAATTCGTAAACAATTTGCAAATGAGGCCAGGCAGGGTCCATCAAGGGCTCCTCTTCTTCCAAGTCGAGGGATTCCACAACTTTGTTTTCACGAGGTTGCGGAGACACTGACCTGAACAAATTTATAGACACCATTTTTACAGCATCTTGCATCACAACTTCAGCAAACTTTCCATTTGCAGAAGTGACATAATCCACCAATTCAAGCAAAGTCTGCCTCTTAATCTCCTTTTCTTTAATGTTCCTTGTTGGGTCGGTAAAGTCAAACACAACACAACACAAGCTTAGCTTTCTGATAAACAGGCCCTGCTTCTCCGAATTCGGAACATCTCGAAATGCTGGCAATGCTTCATAAGGAGCAGCAACTAAATTACCATTTGACTTTAAATTTACAAATTGTGGAAGTTTACTTGCATGATTGTAATCAGTATTAGAAGTAAATTCGGAGCTAAAAACAAGTTTGCTATTTCTATTCAAGTTTATGGGCCTATTACTTTGAAGATCACTGTTTCTTGAGCTGACAGAATTATTAGATGGCATAGAAGAACTGCCAAATTCCTTTCCATCAGATGACTTTGACGGCTTCCGTGGAAGCTTACCAAGTATCTGTTTGATCATAACTCCAAAATTGATGATAAAAAAACACAAAACAAATCAAATCAAACCGAGCCGTTTATAACAGCTCCTTCAGAGAGGACCCAGTCAGCTATAATACATAGAACCCTTAACTCATCATCAAGAAACACAATATAACTAAATCCAATCAAAATCACAGAAGAATATAAACCAACCTTATCAAGTATCAATTATATTTCCAGACACAGATAACTACTTGCATGAAGAATAGAAGCAAAACAAAGTCAAATCCACAGATTTTCCTCCCAAAGCAAGAAGAATCAACAAACTTTCCTTCACCACTAGAAAATACAATCACAGAATCAATAATTCTGGCCCCAAACTCAAAAACCCAGATGCCAAAAACTTAAAATTTTCATCTTTCAGAAGCTCTTCCACTAAATTCTCCTTCTTTCTGTAAAATTCTTCCTTTTTTTCCAAAATCTGCAGCGAATTCGTAGGAATCAAACAATAACAGGATCTGGGTGCGATCTATAACAAGAAGATAGCATTAAAAATCAAAAGTAACCCACAAAAATCTGAACATTAAAAAGAGGAAAAAAACAAAAAACACACAAAAGCAAAGACAAAGAACATATGGGTGTTTGAAATTAAGATTGGCAAATGGCTTCAGAGAGAAGCAGAGTAAGAAAGGATCAGATATTCTTCCTTTTTTTTTTCCTTTTTTCTTTTTTAATGGAGAATGAAAGGGTCTGACCCAAACAGCTCTTGGACTGTGAAAATGAAATCAAAATGATTTTTTTCTCTCTCTCCAAAGTTGACAAAAGGAAAGCAAAATAGAGAGTATGAATATGAATATGGAAAGAATTATGGTGGGTCCTGTGAATTTTCTGGCTTTTTTAGATTTTTTTTTTCTTGCTTTCCTTTAAAATGAATGAAGATGATGGATAGCTTAATTTGGCTTTGGCTTTACATAAATTAGATTACAGAATACCGCGTTTGTCCAATTAGACAGGGATCCCATTGGTCAACTTTTTATGAAATTTCACTCTCTCTCTTTAATCATAATTACTCTCACTACTTTTCAAAATATTATATTTTTATAGGGAAATTTGCCAATTTAACCTCGTAAAATGAGTTCTAATTAAACTTAAACTTCATTTTTAATTTTTATATATAAAACTTTACGTTGATGCTACCTGAGCGTGAAAAGACCAAAAATTCATTAAAAAAAATTCTTTTTTGTATTGATAGAATTATTCTTAACCCCACACTCTATCAATTAACTCCTTAAACAAAAACTCACGACTCTCTCTCTAAACTCTAAACTTACTCAAGGAAGAAGAAGGTAAGAATGATTTATCATTTTCGCATTACACCAAACATATGATGCTCATGTTAGAAAACAAAAATATTGCACGTTTTTGTCAATGATCGTTCAGATCAAATAATTGTTACCTATGATTTTTCTGATCATAAGCAAAGATCTAACTGATTAAGTTAAGATCTGACCGATCATAGACAATGATCTGTCATATTGTCGTTAATGATCGATCAGATCAAATGATTGTTTAATGGGTTTTATATTTTTTTCACGCCTAGATGACATCAACGTAAGGTTTTTTTCATAAAAAATTAGAAATGGATGTTAAGTTTCATTATGCTCAATTTTCTAGGTCAATTAGGTAAATTTCCCATTTTTATAGGGGCATTTGCAAATCTAGCCATTTTTTTAGTAATATTTGTAAAATTATAAGCTCTAAAAAATATTTGTAAATCAATAATACACACATTAATCATTGATTAACATAGTAAAAATCACTATATTTGCAAATAGTTTTTAGAGTTGCTATTTTTTTTATAAATATTACATCAAAATCTGTTACCCAATGAAATTTCTTATTTTTATATGTCTTGGCGGTGCACATATATCCTCGCACAATTCTAATTCGAATTTTTAAAGAATATTTTGTTTAATTATAGTTTAAATTTAACATAATATTGTCACATTAGTTTTATTTATGAGTTAATACGAATTGATATCTATTATTTTCTCATGAGATAGAAAGGTTTGTGTCTCCTTTCTCCTAATTTAATATAATATCTATAAAAAAATCATCCGAACTATAAACGTAAATAATAGGTAATACGGTATACCTATGATCTATTTGTATTACATAAAAATAAAAATAAAAACACACCTATAAATTTGATCGTGCAAAAAATAAATAAGAGTTTTTTGTTAATACTATTTGTATTTAGAAAAAATCCATTATGTTACATATAAATAAGAGGAAGCAGCCAATTTAAACATAGCTCTACGATTAGGTATAATGTTATCTTTTATATAGTTCGATTGTTTGAACCTCTAATTGAAAATAATGTCTAGAGAAGAAAGAATAGAAGTTTGAACCTACGATCAAATGAAATGAACCTTATAACAAATCGACCTATACTCAAATTAATAGGTACCCTGTGTTATATTTACACCGCCAGATAAATCAAGACATTAACAATATATAAAGATAGTAAAATGTTAATATGTCAAATGTTTTATAATAAGAGTTATTTTAAAAGCTGCAGTGCTGACAACTTTTTTGTTTCTCTCTTTCAATTTCCCGGGAGACAGCAAATGCAACACAAATATTAGAAAAAAAATTATAATATATTAAATTAAGTGTCCGTTTGAGATAATTTTCAAAAGTGTTTAAAAGTATTTTTTTTATAACCATTAAAAAATGTTTTTAAAAACTATCCAAATGACCATTAAGCATAACGGGTGGCAAATTTTAGACATTTGATAACTCATAATTTACGCGTGTTTATTAGTGGTTATATCTCCAAAATAATTAAAATACGAGTGTTAATTGGTTTAAATGTCCCTAATATTATTAATCGTTGAATTTCATGAACGTAGGCGAAAACAGCGCTCAAATCGGACTTAAAACGAAGAAGTTATGCCCAGTATTGCAAAAATGCCCACCGCCGCAGCAACGAAAAAAATGAAAAAACAAGATTTTTGGCTGGCTTACGTGGCTGGAAGAGATAGGAATCAGATTTTGTGCGATTTTGGCTTGTTTTTGCCTATTTAAAGACCCTTTTGAACCCTCATTAGAAATCCCTTCTTCCCCAATTTTTCTTAGAACTTTTAGGTAGTTTTTAATATGTTTTCTAAGCTAATTTATTTATTCCAACTAGAGGATTATCGATGTTTGATTCATGAATTTGTGAGATTTTGTTCTTAATTTTACTCCTATTTTCTTTTTATTCATGTTTTCTCTTTGCATATTTTATTGTTAGTTAATTCTTGTGCAATAGGGCCCGTTGTTCATTGATTAATCTTGCATATCGTTAGTTAGAACATTAAATCCGTAATTGTTTAATTGTTCTAATACAAGTAGCATGATAGCATAAATTGATTAGGACACTTTTTGATTTATGTTATGAGAATTTATGATCTAACTTAAATGAATAGGTCGTACTTTGTTTGTTAATTAGAATTGGGTTCTTCTCATCTTAATGTTGTTAAAGGGTTAAATCTTATTATCGTATTTTAGGGTTATCCGTTAATTAGAGAAGTAGTCATTAGATCGTATCTTAGCTATCGAGAATTTAAAGAAGAGCACTTGTTGTTCCGGCAACTCCCAACTAATTTAGAAAAGAATTTAGGAATGCATGTTTAGTAATCGATGATCAAATCCATGAACCATAACCGAGATTAACCTTTAGTTGGAAGCTTTCTCTTGATTTTCTTTCTTTTTAATTTTTTTTCCGTTTTATTTCCAAAACTCAAAAACCCCCCTTTTTTGTTAACTTTAATTTAATTCATTCTTCCCTGTGAAGATCGACCTTACTCACCACTACTACAAAATTCTAAATTCCGAGAGTAAGTATTTATTTTTGGTGGCACCCATCAACCTTGTTCCACTTTTCTAGAAAAAAAACTGATCAAAAGTTAAAGATCTTCATTAAGAAACTGGTATACTGATAAATGTCTTATAATGAAGTTTGAAGATACATTTCAGACTTCAATTTTAAAGTATCTTCAACATGCTTTAAGTCCAGTATATGTATAATCTGCCAAATGAAAGTTGTGCTTTTCAGAGTAATAATGAATATACAAACTTGACGATACGCTTATCGAACGAATGGATACATTTCCACACAATGTAGATGAGATTTGAGGTCATCTAACATTTGACCTCCCAAACCACAACTACCACGGCAAATCCCATCCCGATCAGAGAAACACAGAAGACGTTGAAGCTTCCATTGCCACTCACTAGCACCTCAAGTCTTCCGAGGCTGTGTTTTACCAGATACGAGAACAGCTTCATTACTTGCAGCATTCTCATAAGCAAATTCTTCTAAACGTTTCCACATGACTTCACGCCTCCGTTTTATCTCATCTTCTATGATCTCATCTTCTTGCAGCTTTTGTAAGCATTCGTTGTACAACTCAGGATCGATATCATAAAAGATCTTCCGGACATTTAATGTCAAACTATGGACAGCCTGGTTCCAATGCTTCTTAGTGTTTTTCTCCAAGGCGGGAAAAATGATTGGTAGAATGACCTTATAATTTTCTTTAATCAAGTTCTCGACATGATTGTTGTTCCACAAGAACAAAGATCTCTCAGCAACCTGAAAAGGAAGGAAACAATTTGTTAGTTGATTTAAGGAATTATGAGTTCTTTCCTACGGCTCACAATTTCTAGCAAAATTTATGGCACAAATCTCTTAATTTTTTCTATCAAATGGCTTCATGAAATAGTTTCGATTGACTACAACACAGATTCCTAAGATAGCATTCGATCCGTTTAAAACAAAACATTTAGATTACAGAATGTTAACACTAAAAATTGGTGATCTCTATGGAGTAAACTTAATAGTTAATACCACAAAGGTAAACAAGTTGAAGTGTAAGATAAAGCCGGGAAGTCGAGATGAATACAATGAAATGAATGATGATTGATCTATGTTTAGAGCAATTATCAATGAGCAATCGTGTTATGACCTGTCTAAATCGCCAATATTTCAATATAAAATGTGTTGAAATATTAATTTAGTTCTAATTGTATCTTAATTACAGTTTTCTATTTTCCACAGTTTTTTTTATCCAACAGACTTCCTTCTATCTATGTATATGAGCAATGCTAATCTCTCTTATCGTATTTTCGTCGATTACTAAAACTCCTGATAGAATTCTACATTTATGTTTCTTGCTCCACGAAAATAGCTCTCAGTTTCCTCATAGATCGCAATAAGATATTAAAAGTAAAACCACCTGAAAGATTGGCTCGAAAAGTTCACAAAAACAATTTGATGAAAAAGTGAAGTTCTGGACTTCTAGATAGCATCAAATGCTCCAAATTCCCAATAACAAGTTCAAAAACCAACAACACAGTCTACTATAACAAATAAAAAGCAGATAAAAATCAAAACCTGGAAGTGTGAACTATTTAAGCAACGCGCCATCAAATGAAACAAAGGCACCATGCAACGTTCGAATTCTGGTGACCGTGTAGCTTCTAAGACTTCTTCCAACTCACCGATAAATAAGACAGCTTTGGTACTGTTAGTTATCGGCCAATACTTGAGTAAGCCCCTTATAACGGTATCCGCAAGTCTGCAATCTTTTTCTACGAACTGTATAATGCAATATGATAATTGCTGATGATACATTGCCAAGCATTTTGGTTTGTGCAAAGGAATTAATACCCGGACGAGGAAGAGTTTATGTTCTTCTTTTAGAGGCAGAGCAAACCCATTAACAATGCTACCCAAAAATTCTAAAAGCTCACCAATGCCATTATGTTTCTGAGTTTCAAATATAAAACAATAAAGTATATTATTGGCAGCTTTTCTGATAAACGGGCGATGCACCATAAACTTGCCATATATACGATGCAAAATTGTTTTCAAATACTCTCTTTCTCTTGGATCTTCAGAGTCAAACAGATCGAGCAACCTCATGATGAAGGAATGATCCATGTATCTTTTAGCCAATTTTGCATCCATCTCTGGTGATGACACAAATCTCAAAAAGAACTCGTAAATAACTTGCAAATGAGGCCATGAAGGATCCAATGTCGGCTCCTCATCGAAATCAAAGCCTTCCACTACTACGTTCTCCCGTGGTTGAGGACTCAGAGTCCTGAATATATTAACAGACACCATTTGTACAACTTCATGAATGATTCCTTCAGTCATTTTACTATCGAGAGAGGATACATAATCAAGAAGATCTAACAATGTCTGACGCTTAACCTCTTTTTCCTTCACATGTTTTGCTGCATCACTGAAGTCAAATACAACACAACATAACTTGAGCTTTCTTATAAACAAATTCTGCTTCTCAGATTTCGAAACATCCTTAAATTCCGGCAATGCCCCATACGAAGAAAACGAGATCTCATTACGATGATCTTGTTGCCGTGTGTTAATTAAAGACTTATCGGTAGATTTACCACTCCGTAAATCACAGCTTCTGGAACCAACAACAGAAGCATATGCATTATTAGAATTCACCATGTTGCTTCCACCAAGTTCATGACTTTCGTAATTCTGAGACGATTTACGAGAAAGCTTGTTTAAGAACCGTTTGAACATGATTTAAACAGATCAACTAAAGGCCAACATTGATGACAAACCACAACACCAATTTGCAAAGTTGGAAATCCAAAATTTTGACACCCAAAAAAAAAAAAAAAGACAACCTTTTCTTTCCCACAAACATAAACAAGAAAAACCAAACCAAAAACCTCCTCAGACAAAACCAATAACACAGCGCAAAAAGTGGACGTAACCCGTTTCCTCAATCAACGGATAGAATAAAATTTGCTTCCAAAGTTAAAAAAATCAAATGACCCATATGAAAAAAATCCAGTCTTGAACAAAAGTATAAAAAAAATTAAAAATGAAGAAGCACCTATTTCTTGACCATTGTTTTGTTTCACGTGAAAAATGCTTGGGAATTAGAGAAAACCATCAGCCATTTCCTTTCCATTCTGTTCTGCCCATCAAAATAATAACGAAATCGGTGATTCCCAGAGAGGAAAATACGGACACGTGCAAGAATAGAAAAAGGAAAACAAAACCCAGAAAGAAGAATGAGAAGATTTGGTTCAAAATCTCATTGTCGTCGTTGTTGTTTGTTGAAAGGGATCATTAATCTAATCAAATAAATATTTGTTTTCTCCTTTTAATAAATATTGATTTAACTAATTCTCAAAAGACAAGACTCGTTGATGATGACTGGGATCAAACATGGAATGGAAATGGTCGTTTGATTCAATTGAATTGGAAAATCAAATGCACAAATACGACCAACGCAATTTCCCCACCACTTTTCAGGAAAATGGTTTTTTTTTTAATAAAATAAATTTGTTAAAATTACTTTCAAAAAGTTTATAAATAATTATTAAACCACTAAAACAATTTAATATGAACCTATTCAATTAGTTGAATATCAAGGTCTCATAAGGTTTATCGGTAAGAGCCAAGCTTCAACTACGACGGCTCGCCGCTTCTAACTGCCTTAAAGGTTCAAACTTTATTCCCTTAATTTGATGTAGTGTTCATCACTTTAAGGTTTGAATGTCAAAAAGTGTTCATAATTATAATCACTGTAAAAAATTGATAATTTTCATCCCTCACCTAAAGAAAACAAAAATCTCAACCCACACATGTATTTAAAGAAGATATTATTTTTGAAAATTTTGAAAATATTTACTATTTTTTAAAATAACTATCCAAAAAGTGTCATCGAATGTAATTTTTATATTATAATAATGTAATTAAAAAAATTTGAAGGGGTGGTTATAAATTTAGAGACATTTATAAGTACTAGTCTTTCACCGCACGTGGTATTTTTTCTTATATACAATCATATAAAAGTTTAACATATTATTTTGGTTTGATTTTTCTATGGTTTATAAATCTTTTTTGAAATGATTCTTATTTTATTATTTTTCAATTATTAAACATATTATTATGTTTTATTTAAGATTTAAATTATTGTATACTTTACTAATTAAACTACTTTATATGTACTTGATTTATTTTTAATTATGGCAAATTTTTAACCTTCTTTATTTTTTAAATTTATACTGCCAAATAAAGATTAAATCGTTTGTTCTAATATATATATATTTCTTATTTTTTTAAGTTAATTTATTAATTTCTATAATATTTATTTCTAATTTTAATTATAATTCACAAAATTATATTAATTTTTTCTATTTGATTTTTAAATTATTTCTTACTAATAATTTTTAAAAAAAATATTATAAATACAATGCCCATACTAATTCAATAAACTATATTTTGTCGTTGTAGTATTTTTTTATCTTAACTGAATTTTTAAAACAGTTTAATTTTTTTTCGTTATTTTAAAATTAAATCACCATCACTTTTATTAAATCATTTAAGATTTTAATACTTAAATATAATATTTTTCCACAAATTTGTAATAAATCTAAACAATGAATAATTATTCATTTTGATATCACATTCATTTTCATATGTTGTACTTGATTTTCAACTATTTTGTAATTTGATATTGTGAAAAGCAATAAAAAGCCAAAGAATTTATTTTAAAAAATTGACCATTTCTTATTCATTGAAGATAAATATTTTAATCTTATTATATAAAAAATGACTTAAAAAGGAGAAAAATTCAAATTACATTCTAATATATGAGAAAAATATAAATATCAAAAGGAAAAAAAGGCTAAGATCGGTATGAAAAATGTCACTTTGCAAAGTAAACCTATTATTTTTTACAACTTCACTATTTATTTTTCTATGGGTATATGAAATGTGACATGCAATTTAAAGATATAAAATGGGTATAATAGTCTTAAAATATAAATAGTCATTTCCACTATAAAAAAACTGTCACTTTGCGACCAGAACTTTCTGACCATACATTTTGGTCATTTTTTTGCGACCAACGGAGTCGTAAATTCAAGCGTTGACCCAAAGCTACCATTTGGTCGCAAATACTATGACCACAATGCGACCGTTTTATATAAGTAGACGTAAAAAAAAGCGCGAAAGAATGGCACCACAATTACGACCAAGTGGTCGTAAATAATTACGACCCACAGGGTCGTATTTGAAGGACAAAAAATACTTGTTGTACAAAATGGTGCGAAAGAATGGCGCCACAATTACGACAAGGTGGTCGTAAATAATTACGACCCACAGAGTCGTATTTGAAGGACAAAAAATAATTGTTGTCACAAAATTTGGCGCGTAAGAATGACGCCACTATTACGACGAGAGAATCGCAAATGTATTTTGTCCAGGTAGTCGCATTAAAGCGACTCTCCCTATTCTAAGTCGCTTTATTTTTTGGCAGAAAAAAAATGAGGCCAATTACGACCAGATGGTCGCAAAATGGCCACCATCCGGTTGCAAAAAATGGAAGGAATATTAATTTCCTTCCCGCCAATTTTTGTGACGGGTTGGTCACAAAAGGACAGATTAAGCACCTATAAAATGCACTTTCATACATAGTGTATCAACACACACAAAAAATGAAAGGGTGGATGTACATTTGTTTTATTGAGGGTTTTTTGAACGATGAATTCATTGCAGGGGTTGAGCAATTTGTTGAGTTTTGTATGGCAACTAGATATTACGAAATATATGGTTAAAAACTACGATGTCCATGCAGAAAATGTGACAACAGAAAAATCATACCAGTTCCTGATTTGAAGAAGCATTTTTATAGTCGGGGTTTTGTGCCAAATTAGTATCACTGGGTGTATCAAGGTGAAACGAAGGAAATGTTCGACGCTGCAGTACAGAAATCTCGACAGTACAAAGGAAGCAGCTCGAATGTTGACGTTGCAGGCAATATTGAAGAAAACCAGTTCGGTCAAATGCAGTAGATGATAATGGATGGTGCAGGGTATGGTAATGAAATGAATTGCGAAAGAGAAGATGAAGAATAAACGTTCGTTGAGGAGGAAATGAATCCAGAAGCACGTAAAATGCACGAGATGTTGACCACGGCTAGTCGACCGTTATATGCAGGATGTGAGGTTAGCCAACTTGCTGCAACTACGAAACTTTTAAATATAAAAGCGCAGTACCACATACCAGTGAGAGGCTTTGATTCAATTGCATCATGGTTTCTTTGTTGTGCTCTACCAGAAAATACGTTGCCAGAGAGTTTGTACAACACGAAGAAACTTGTGGAGGGTCTCGGTTTACCCGTAGAGAGAATAGATTCATGTCGAAACGGATGCATGATATACTGGGATGTGGATGAGAGTCTGCATCACTGCAAATTTTGCTTTCAGCCAAGATATAAATAAGGAAGAAGCAGCCTGATTCCACACACCCGCATGTTCTATTTACCGCTGACCCCGCGTCTGTAACGATTGTATGCATCAGATGTGACAGCTTCTCATATGAGATGGCATCACGAGCATTTTGAAGATGAAGGAGTTATGAGACATCCCTTAGATGCTGCGGCGTGGAAGCATTTGAATAAGTGTCATCCAGATTTTGCCCAAAATCCTAGAAATGTCAGATTGGGATTATGCACGGACGGCTTTAACCCGTTTGAGGCGTCAGGAGCACAATATTTAGTATGGCCGGTGATGGTGACCCCGTATAACTTGCCACCCTCGATGTGCATAAAAGACTCTGTGATTTTTTTAACTGTGATCATTCCTGGTCCGAAGAGTCCAAAACAGAAACTGGATATGTATTTGCAATCACTTATCGCAGAGTTGAAAAAGTTGTGGACTGATGGTGTTATGACGTACGATATATCAAGGAAACATAATTTCTTGATGCGCGCTGCATTAATTTGGACGATCAGTGACTTCCCATCGTATTCAATGTTATCAGGTATATGTTTATACTTTTGTCTGTTTAGTAATCAGTTTGTATACTTGTTTGCTTAGTCATAATATCTAGATAAGTAATTTATACCTTCTCTCATCCTCTTATAAAGGATGGAGTACGGCCGATAAATACGTATGTCCACATTGCATGCTTGACACAGAGGCATTTTCTCTAAGACACGGTCAAAAAACTTGTTGGTTCGATTGTCACAGAAGATTTCTACCTTTGAATCATTCATTTCATGGTAACAATACTGACTGGAAGAAAGGTCAACGTGCACGAAAAAAGATACCCCCTACAATGTTTAGTGGGCGAGAAATTCTTCACGGTATAGATGCCTTAGGTATGCAGAAGATTACATGCGAAGGTGCAGAGAATGCAAACAAGTTGGCTGGGAAAAACACCAGATGGAAGAAACAGAGTATTTTTTGGGATCTACCGTATTGGGAAGATTTTCTAATCAGACATAACCTGGATGTAATGCATATTGAGAAGAATTTCTTTGACAATGTTTTCAACACTATTTTGAACGTTCCAGGAAAAACAAAAGACAATCTGAAGGCATGTTATGATATCCAAGAGATATGTCATCGCCCTGAGTTGAAGCCTGATACTAATGATCATTACGCTAAAACGAATTACATGTTGACAATGGAGGAAAAAAGACATTATTTGAGTGGATAAGATCAATCAAATTCCCAGATGGATACGTTTCCAATCTCAGTTGGTGTATAGACAGCCAGAAAATATAATGTTCGGGATGAAAAGTCACAATTGTCATGTATTTATCCAACGATTGATGCCGGTCGCGTTCAGGCCATTTCTAGAGCATAGACATTTGGAGCTGCTTGCGTAGTTGAGTGTTTTTTTAGGGACTTAATTGGTACTGAATTGACCGACGCAACTGTTGCATCAATGAGTTCGGAGATTGCTGTTATCATTTGTAAGTTGGAGTGAATATTTCCACCTGCCTTTTTTGACTCAATGGAGCATCTTCTAGTGCATCTTCCATACGAGGCCTTCTTAGGAGGTCCGGTGCATTACCGTTGGATGTACCCATTTGAAAGGTAAAACACTCGTAATGTTATACGCACGCAATCAGCACATTGAATATTTAACGTATGATTTACACCGTATGAACAGGTATTTACGTCGGTTGAAGAAGATGATCAGAAATATATCACGAGTAGAAGGATCTATAAGTAGTGCATATCTTACGCAAAAGACTACCACATTTTGCTCTTATTATATTGATCAACAAATTGTAGAGCAGTATCGATCAGTGAAGCGAAATGTTGTCGAAAATTTACTAGAAAGTGTTGATGTAAATGACTTGTCCATATTTACAAAGGCTGGCATGACTGTTGGTAAAAGTGTGCGGAGGCCGTTGAGTATCACGTTATCCAAACGTACGTGTTATGCAACTGCACGGAAGTGGAGCCATACATAGAGTACATTTTTCACACACAATATATGTGACTACAGGTTGACTCACCTACATTGCCAATAGCTGATCCTCACATTATTTCTTTGGAAAAAAGACCTGCACGGGTTGCAAGATTATATACTGGCTACGTTGGTAATGGGTACCGATTTCAAACGAAGGCACATTCAGTTAATAGAGAAACGAACAATAGTGGGGTTTGCATAAAGGGTCAAATGTTTGGAACCAATGAAGATGATTATTTCGGAGCAATAGATGAGATCATTGAGATTCAATATGCAAGTCTGACCCTAAAACACATTGTTCTGTTTAACTGCACGTGGTTCGAGACAACGAGACGCGGTGGAATTCGTAAGTTGTCTCATTTGCAGATCGTGGAGGTTAATAAGTCTAAACACATGCGCACAGAAGATAGGTTTGTCATGGCTTCACAGGCGATTCAAGTCTATTATCTGTAACGTCCCGTTATTTTGAAGTGAAATTTTATTTATTTATTTTATTATTTATTTAATGTTATTTATTTATTTATTTATTTCAATTTAAGTATTTAGATTAATTATTATTTTTGTAATTTCGATTTTAGTAGTTAATTTCGCCCGGAATCCTTTTTAATCGTTTTAATACTTTAAATTCGTTTCGGTGACATTAATAATTATTAATTGCTTAATTTCCCTTTACTTTATGTTTGTTTCGGTTACTTTATTATTTGCACTTTACTTTATTTACTTTTTGCAAGCATGTGCAAGCATAACCATAACATATTGCACCATAACATCTCGCATCATTGAAAAGAATGAGAGAATGTTGGACCCTTCCGGGAATGTCCGCATTGCCTTCAGAGAGAGAAAGAAAAGAAGGAGAGAATGTTGGACCCTTCGGGAAATGTCCGCATCGCCTTCCGAGAAAAAGAAAGGAAAGTGAGAAAGAAAAGAAGGAGAGAATGTTGGACCCTACGGGGAATGTCCGCATCGCCTTCAGAGAAAAAGAAAATAAAGAGAGAAAGAAAAGGAGGGAAGAATGTTGGACCCTTCGGGGAATGTCCGCATCACCTTCTTCATTCATTCATGCATAAAGGGCGAATGCATATCCTACGGGATGTTCTCATTACCTTCATGCATATGAGCGATGGAAATATATATCATGGATAAAGAATTGAGATGTTATATTTTATGCAAAGTTTATTTACTTTCTTATTTATGTCGTAACAAGTTAATGGATGAGGATTTGACTACGAGTGTTAGTAATATCATCCTTTGGAGAGTATAGAATGAAATTACCTAGAGTTGGAGAACTTTAGGATTGATTGTGTCAGGTAAATTGGACACAAATCGGAATACGGGTTTGAGGTCTATCTTTACTTTTTATTCTTATTATTCTCACTGGGCTTAAGTTGTTAGCTCATGATATTACAAACATTTCAGGTAATGTTTGGGGTTGTGGAAGAGGAGCTGGTGCGCGCTTGATCCAGAGGATGATGACACGGTGATGAACTAGTTATTCTTTTAAAAGACCATGGTCTCATTTTGTTAATTTGTATCTTATGTTATGAAAATTTGTATTTAGCTCATAAGAGCTAATTGTCTTTATTTTTATGATAACGTCTTTTTGAACTCCTGATTAGGAACTTGAAGTTCCTTGTGTTTTAGATTTTTGAATTTAAGATGTAAACAGGTTTTGGCTAGCCAACTTTCAAACATAATCACGCCAATTTTTCATAAAATATAAAGACTTCCGCTGTGTTTTCTAATTTAAATTATTTAAAAGTGTCGGGTCGTCACATTATCTAAACTATCCATCCAATAGACGCGATCTGACAGATTGGTTAATTGTTTGTAAAGTAAAATCGTCCCATGAAGAAAAAGGTATCTCTGATAAGAACGTTACAGAGTACAGTGCTTTTTAGGAAGACGAGATAAGATTGCATGCGATTGATGATGGTCAAAACACAAGTACTGCTAGACCACTGAATGATGGAACGATTACATTGCAGGACAATACAAATATTCCAAATGATTCTGATCATGAAACTTCACAAGATGAAACACCTGAAGAAGAAATTGAATCAGAATCTGAGGATGAACTTGAAGTACAACAAGAAGATACAGAGGATGATGACTGAAAGAAAATATGTTTTCTTTTAATT
This sequence comes from Gynostemma pentaphyllum, assembly GCA_028015215.1. NCBI lineage: Eukaryota > Viridiplantae > Streptophyta > Magnoliopsida > Cucurbitales > Cucurbitaceae > Gynostemma > Gynostemma pentaphyllum. The sequence continues at coordinate 1,814,388 of CM051352.1, read as the reverse complement.
GCTCCATTTAGAAAAGATTTATAAAAAAAAATTATAATTACGACCATATGGTCGTAAATGGCAAGGCAATATGCGACCATCAGGTCGTAATTTCCATGACTGGGAGAAGATATTTTTTTCTTTTAATTGCTCCATTTAGAAAATATATATAAAAAAAATATATACTTACGACCATCTGGTCGTAATTGGCAAGGCAAGATGCGACCATCACGTCGTAATTTGCATGAGCGGAAGAAGATATTTTTCTTTTTATTGCTCCATTTAGAAACTATAAAAAAAAAAATTAGAATTACGACTATCTGGTCGTAATTGTCATGGGTCAACATTCGACCATCAGGTCGTCATTGCCATGACAGGTGCTATTTTTTTTACTTTCCCAATGACAATTGGGACCAGATGGTCGTAATTTTTCCCAGGAAAGTAAAAAAAAAATAACAATTGTCTTCATATAATACGACCACCTTGTCGCAAATATAGTCAAATGCGACCACCTGGTCGTAATATTCAGCGGCAATTTTGAAATTTTACCAAATTTATGGCGGTGATTTTGACTTTTATGACCATATGGTCGCAATTTGTCATAATTACAAATTCAAATTTACGACCATATGGTCGTAATAGACTGCACACACGACTCCCCACATTCCTTCATAATTACGTTTTGCGACCAGATGGTCGCAAAAATTAAAATTAAATAGGCAGACGGATTCTCCCCCTCCCCATTCGACGTTTTTTCTTTTCTTTTCTTTATTTTCTTCCTATTCCGTTCCGTTTTCCCCCTCCCCCGTTCTCGTATAATCCCTACCCATCAACTAACAATTCATTAGCTCCGTTTCCTCAACACTCATTTTCTCAAATCCCAGGATTTGCTTTCGTCCATAAACAAATGGTTAGTTTTCTAAATTTTCTTTTTAAAACTTTGTTGAAATTTAAAGTCAGTGAATTAGGCTCGGTTAGGTTACGTTCTTTCTTTAGGTTAGTTAATTTGTATGATTAGTTTAGTTAATTAGTTTATTTTAATTATTTTCGTTAATTAATTTAGGTTAAATTCATTTGTATAATTATAGTTTACTTAATTAATGTAGGTTAATTAGTTTAGGTTCATTACTTCATTTGTATAATTAGTTTAGTTAATTAGTTTAGTTTAATTAGTTTAGTTTAATTAGTTTAGTTAATTAGTTTAGTTTAATTAGTTTAGTTAAATTAGTTTAGGTTAATTCATTTGCATAATTATAGTTTACTTAATTAGTTTAGGTTAATTAATTAATTTGTATAATTATAGGTTAGTTAATTAATTAAGTAATTTGTATAATTAGTTTGGTTTAATTAATTTATATAATTAGTTTAAATTAGATTAGTGTTAATTAATTTACGGTTTAAATTATGTTAATTTTAAGGGTAAAATGCAAATTAGACCCCTGTGGTTTGTTTCAAATACATGAACATCCCCTATGGTTTGAAAATAGCAAATCACACCCCTGTGGTTCCAAAAAATTTCAATCGGACCCCTCCATTTCAATGTCATTAATTTTCTTTTAATCATAACTTATTCGTTTGAACTTTGATTTGGATGATTCAAGATGTTTTAGAATCCTCATTTCAGTCTCTACGCTACGGTCACTTAAAAACTTCTAAATCATCAATAACCAAAAGAGTTAATGGTGTCAATCATACCTAGTACTTTGATGTTAATAAACTCTTTTATGTATTAATCATTTCAAAGTTTTAAAGTGACTATATATGTAGAGCCTGAAATGAGGATTCTAAAACATCTTGAGTCATCCAAATCGGAGTTCAAACGAAGAAGTTATGGGTAAAAGAAAATTATTAGCATTGAAGGGGAGGGGTCTGATTGAAAAAATTTGGAACCACAAGGGTGTGATTTGCTATTTTCAAACCATAGGGGGTGTTCATGCATTTGAAACAAACCACAAGGGTCTCATTTACATTTTACCCTAATTTTAATTATATTAATTTAAATAATGTAATATTTCTTTTTACAACCGTAGACAAAAATGACGGGCACACGACATCCTCCTCAATCACATGATGCTGGCGATGAGATTTGTTCGGTACTGGCACACCCACGATTGAGGAGTTTGACGCTCTCCTCGCACCGTACGAGGACCCAGATCCATCTACACTAGTACCCGAGACACAGTTCGGGACTCCACATGCAATACATGACACACCTGGGATATCTCGAGGTGCTTCCGGTTCAGCATCAAGCTCAACTTCTCGGTCTGGTCCAGCAGTTTCGCCTCCCCCCCCATTCGCGTGATCCATCATTACTTCGGATCGAGCGAGATGAGTAAGTAAATCGTATTCTTAAAATTATATTCGTTTCATTTCTTCTATATCATGAAATCTAATTATATTTCTCAATATTATGTTATTTATATGAATATCAGATTGCAGCCGCATAAAACCGTTTCAAAACGGTTTCGAGAGGTGCTCCAGAGTGGTCCTCTTCCCAGCGAGTTTTGCTGGACGAAGATTCCATACCATGAGAAGAGCAGGTTGTTCGACAATTGGAAGATAAAAAAAAAAATTGTTTCCGTATTTATATCTGGACTTTTTTTTCCACAAACTTACTAATGTAAAATTATAATTTACGTATTTTATATATTTACAAGGTAAATTTACTATCGGTTCAGATGTGACAGATTAGAGGTTGTTTTCTCTCTGGGATAAACACATGCAATTCCGATATAAAGACATTCTGTATCAGGCGCAGAAGAAGAACACAGCAAATCGGCCCATCTGGATGAGTGAGGAGGAACACGCCCGGCTTCTGGCGAGCATGCTCACTGAGGCTACAATTAGACAATCTGCAAGGAACCGGCATAACCGTTTGGTCAACCCTACTCTCCACACTGGCGGGGCCCATCCTCACGACGTGAACCATCATCTTTTGGTAAGTATGTCTATGTACATTTTGTTTTATTTTTCTAAATAATTACTAATTTTAGTTTAAATCGTTTACAATAATATATATTTCTTTGTTTTATGTTTTTTAGGAAGAAAAGCTTGGACGTCCAGTCCCACCAGATGAGTTACACTTAGTCCTTCACACAAAGAAGGACGGGACTATTGTGGACGACAAGGCGCAAGCGGTTCAGGTAAATGTTTTGTCTACCCTTACATTGTACTTTTCTATTTACTAAAACATATATTCTAACTAAAATGTTTATGTTTTACTTCTACTTTGAACAGGATCGTTTTAGGGACACATTGTCTCAGCGCTTGTTGTCTGAAGACTCTCAGCTGACACAGGAGGATCGGCAGGAAGTTTTCTTGGAAGCGGCTGGTGGCGTTCGGCCAGATGGATCTGTTTCTGGCCTTGGATCTTACGGGAGACGTCTATACGCAGACGTACCTCGACCTGAGAGCAGCTCGCAGCGGAGGAGGAGTACCGTTGAGAGGCAGCTGCGTGAGGAGGTCCAGTAGCTCCAATCAGAGGTCCAGGCGATGTGTGATACGGTTCAGAAGATCCGTACTTCAGTCCGCGCGTAGGTCTATGAGTAGGTTGCAGCTGCTTTGGCTGAGTTCTTTGCTACTCGTGGTCTGAATGACCCCGACCCTTCATCTTCAGCAACCCACCCCGACCACCCTAGTAGTTTTTTCATTTACTTTTTTTTTTGTATATGAATTATTTCGGTTTTATTTTTATATATTTTAGTGATTCATTTTCGGTTTTATACGAATTATTTTTGTTTTTTTATAGATTTTTTTATTTTATTTTATTCCTTTTTTATAATGAATAATAAATAATATTCCATTAATTAAAATAAAATAAAAAATTATTATATTTTAAATAAAAAAATTTCAATAATTGCTACCCCGGGGTCGCAAATATTGAATTTTTTTTTTATTTAATAAACCTAAAATATTAACAATTATGACCATAGGGTAGCAAATATTGCTACCCTCTGGTCGTAATATTTATGGTTGCCTTTTTTACAACCAAAAAAGTTGTGGTCGCAATTTGGTCGTAATTATATGACCCTGAGTCGTAAATATATAATTACGACCCACTTTTGGCTACCATAATTTTGGCTGCATTTGGGGTCGTATTTTGGTCAATTACGACCGTCATGGTCGTAATTTCCTGGTCGCAAATAAACAGTTTTTTTGTAGTGTTAATAGAAAGTGGAAAATAAATAGCAATGACAAGTTTCATAATATGGAGATTTCAATATTTTTTAAGGGTATAATAGTTCAAAAATATTTCTAAAAATCCCCTCCTTTTATAAATTAAGGATAAAGATGATATTTGTAAAAATAGATGTAAATATGACAAATTATTAAATATGTGAACCATTGATAATTATGATTGAATTGTGTAATTATTATTTATCAATGAAGTGACTATCAATCATAATTAATCATTCTTAAAAAAAAATATGTTTGTAAATACTTTTATTAAAACTAGTCTTTTAATGAGTGCATCACACATAATATTCTTATAATATTTGGAAGTTAGTATATTTTCTTATTTAAATTTTATATGTTGTTCATATTTTTTTAAAGCAGTTGCCAGCTTGATATCAGTTATTGGAACTGCCAAATGGCAGCTCCATCCTATATCTGGGAAGATTTCCCTTTGTGGGAAAACTAACTTAAAAAAGAACGTAAGTGAGAAAAAGACAGAGAGAACAAGAGAACAAATTTTTCTCTCAAAGAAAACTCTCAGTATCACTCTCAATTATCAATTCATCATACAATCTAAGAGGAAAGGATCTAGGTTGTGAACAGTAAAGTGAGTCTGTTCGGTGATTGGCTTTCGACGATCGATACTTCGCATTTCGGGTTTCTCGTGATTTCCGCTGTGTATCTACAAGAGGTAAGTCCGCTTTTATGAAACCCAACATTGGTATCAGAGCATAGGTTTAAAAGTATCAAAATTTTGTTTATTTAAAATGTTAAAGAATGAGAAAAAGCTTAGGTCTTTGATGGCAACTTTGTGTATAGTTGTTCATTCCTTATGATTTTTTGCAAGTATGTTACACTTATTATTTCGAACTGGTCTGCAAATTTTCGTAATTTTTAGATGAGTGAATTATGTGAAATAAGTTTTTAAAGCCACAGTTTTTTCAAAATTTTAAAACCGTAACTTTAACTCTTAATATCTTTCTCTAGATTGTTCATTCTTTGTAATTCTTGTATATTTAGAAAGTATATTGAAAGATCTTTCTAATGATATATTATACGACCATTTTGGTTGAAAACGAGGGAATTATGTTGATAAAAAAATTTTGTTTAAAAACTGGAAAAAAAATTATGGGTTGTACCTTCGTGGTCGATTATGTTCCAGCGTCAATTTAAAAAAAACGATGGATTAAATAAGAAAGCAGAATTGCTCTATTTGGGATTTGAACCCGAAACCTGAGAGGTAGCATCATAATGAAGTATAAGGCAGTGCCACTGGGCCATGAGCCAAAATCTAAAAGTTAAGGATTTTATATAATATTTATATATATATATATATATGGATAAAATGAAATAGATTTTAATTTAATTTAAGATTAAATTTGGGATATTTAAATTCTCCGAATTTTCTAAATTAAAATTTTAAATTCCCAAATACTTCTCGACATAAACACTATGATTAAATTTGTTTTAAACATGTATGTTGTATTATGTCATAATCATTTGTTGATTATTTGTTTTCTATATATGTTACAGATCAAAAATAAAATAAAAGGGAATTTGTCAAGAATGTTAAAAGTACCGATGATTCCTAAGACAAAAGCACAAAGAACAAGGCTTGAGAAAATGATAGAAGATTTATCAGAGATAAAAGTCGAAGATGGTTTTCAATGTAGCTTAGTTCACATGACAGAGTTTATCATAAAGTTGAACAAGCACTTCCAAAACATAATATGGAAGGGAGGTATACGTGAAGAAACCCAACGAATTGAAAAACTGAAGTCCTTACTACCTTTTCAAGGACACAAGGACTTACTTGATCACATTTTGAACACAACTAATGGAGTTATAAAATACCGCAACATCACGATAGAATTCCTTAAACAACTTGAGATTCGTGGTGTGAAAAGGGAAATTTTTAGGATATATGGACCTAAATGTCGTCCTGTGAAAAACAACGAACCAAAGATCCTTGTTACTGACATTGAAATTCCATATAAGCTTGTAAAAGATTTACATATTTCATTCCCTGTTACTAGGAAATGGTTGTAAATAGGAATTTGTTTGTCTCTCTCTTAAAATTTCTTTTGTAAATATGTTTTATACTTGTATTGGAATTGTTTCTTTTATTCCATTTTGTGTAAATTTTTGTTTATGAATATGTTTAATAATTTACGTTTACAATCATGAATAAGTTTCATTATAATTTAATTACTTAATAATGATTGATGTATCATTATTTATTTTACAAAGTGATAATTTTTTGATAAAGTTATTTAAAGACCATTGACGATGATTTTGAAACTAAGTGATATTTCGACTCAATATTCTTTCAAATAACTGTAATCGAAATTATCTAGTTCATGTAAAATATAAGATGTATGATAAACTATAAAGTGAATCATCTATGTATGTTTTGTAGAATTTGGTAAGATGGCTTCTGTTTCTAAGAACATAATAGCTGAATTGAACAAAGGGGAAAAGCTTAATGGGGATAACTATGAAATTTGGGCAATGAAAATTCAGTATGTCCTGGAAGAGCAAGAGACTTTTGAATTACTGAATCATGTGTTGACTGAGCCTAAGGAAGGCAATACTACTCAACACAAAAGGGACCGTGAAGCTTATGAAGTTTGGAAAAAGAAAAACTCACTGACTTGCATTACTTTGCTGAGTAGCATAGAGAATGACATCATGCGTGAGTTTCGAAGCTATGACCTTGTAATGGACATGTGGGCTGCTTTGAAGTTGAAGTTTGGTGGAACTTCTGTCACCAAACTAAGGCAACTGACAATTAAGTTTGACACTTATAAGAATCGTCCTAATCATAAGATGCGACAACACATGAGGGAAATGTTCAATATGATTAGTGAACTTAAGGAAGCTGGCCACGTCCTAACTGATGAACAACAAGTTCAAGCTGTCATCTGATCACTTCCCCATAGCTGGGAGCACATGAAGGTGCACCTATCTCATAATGAGGGTATTAAAACCCTCGTTGATGTTACACGTCACTTGGAACTTGAGGAAGATCGCATTGAGGCAACAAGGCCTGAAAATGCTAACGTGTATATGGCTGGCCCAAGCTCTCATGAGGGTAAAGGGAACAAGGGTAAACATCAATGGGGAAATAAGGGTAAGGGTGGCAATAAGAAGAAGAAATATAATCAAGGTCCAAATAACAAAGAAAAGGGTCACATGGTTCGCCCAAAGAAGAACAAGGCGATCAAGTGCTATAACTGTCAGAAAAAGGGTCATTATGCTCGCGAGTGTATTGAACCCAAGAAGGTATCAACTTTCAATTCATTTAAGATTCGTTCTTTTTATGAAAGTAGACCATATGTTTCCCGCTCTATTTTTTTAACTGATTCTCATCCTTCGTGGACTGTAGACTCAGGAGCCACGGACCATGTAGCCAAAGAGCATGGGCTCTATGTGGAATTTCGTTGGATTCCACAAGGTGCAAAATGGTTATATGTTGGAAACAATGCAAGAGTACCTGTGAAAGGGATTGATTCCTGCAAATTGAATATGCGGAATGAATGTACACTGTTTCTGCATGACGTTTTATATGCACTTGACATACGACGAAATTTAGTTTATGTATCTGTTCTTCTAAGACTTAAAACTTTTGTTATGTTTGGTAATAAACTACTTTTAAGTTTGAACAACGTACACTATGGATGTGGTTATTTAATGAATGGTTTTATTATGTTAGATGTTGTTGATATGATATCTGATAATTTAGCTAGTTTTTCCCTTATTACTTCATCCGTTGATGCGAATGTTGACATTATTATGTGGCATACTAGATTGGGTCATATAGGTCAACATAGGATAACTAGACTAACTAAAGAGGGTTTGTTAGGCCAAATTGATAAGGTCGAACTACCAACATGTGAGAGTTGTCTAGCGGGAAAAATGGCAAGAAAACCATTTGGTAAAGGAACTAGAGCTGAAATTCCATTACAATTAATTCATTCTGATATTTGTGGGCCTATGAATGTGAAGGCACGACATGAGGGTGAATATTTTATCACTTTTATAGATGATTTCACACGTTTTGGTCACGTCTATTTGATTTCCCACAAATCTGAAGCATCAGAGTGTTTTAGAAAATTTGTTACATTAGTGGAAAATCAATTGGATCTAAAGGTTAAGTCTTTAAGGACAGACCGTGGACGTGAATATTTGTGAGTTTAAACAAATGTGTGAAGAAAAAGGAATACATAGGCAACTAACCATTCCCCGAACCCCACAACAGAATGGGGTTGCTGAAAGGAGAAATATAATTCTTTTAGAAATGGTTAGGTCAATGATGGCGCAAGCAAAATTGCCAATCACTTTTTGGGGTGATGCCTTATTGACTGCTACTTATATTCTTAATCGTGTACCTTCAAAATCTATTACTTCTACACCCTATGAGTTATGGACTGGCAGAAAACCAGACCTTAGTGGTTTAAGACCATGGGGATGTGCAACTTACGTTCATGAGCCGTTACATCAACATGGAAAACTAGGTCTAAGGGGTAAAAAGAGTATTTTCATACGATACTCTGAAACCTTAAAAGGGTACGTTTTCATCGGAGAACAAGCAAGTGGGAGTATAACAGAATTCGAATCACGTAATGTTACATTCTTAGAAAATAATTTTCCATCAAGAGGTGAGATTAATCAGGAGACGTCTCTTTATGAATTAAATATTCTAAATAATTTGATTCCATCAAACGAATTGAGCAATACTCCTAATCAGTTATCAACAGTATCTCATCCAAGTGGGAGAAATTTGAACACTCCGTGTGATTCAAAAAAACCACAAATAACCCGTGATTCATAACCACAAATAAGGCGTAGTAATCGTGGTAGAATTCTAAAATGTCATTATGATGATGAAATTTTCATGATTACGCCTCAAGACGATGAAGAGCCGAATAATGTTCAAGAGGCTCTTCAAAGTTCTAATAAGGATAAATGGATAAATGCAATGGAAGAAGAAATGGAGTCAATGAAGTCAAATAGTGTTTGAGAACTAGTTGATCTTCCTAAAGAACGCAAAGCGATTGGTAACAAGTGGATTCTTAAAATCAAACGTAAAGCTGATGGCTCTATCGAAAGATATAAGGCCAGACTTGTAGCCAAAGGTTACACACAACAAGAAGGAATAGATTATGAAGAGACATTCTCTCCTGTTGTGAGGTTTACCTTTATTCGTCTCATCCTAGCAATAGTTGCAAGTTTAGATTTGGAATTACATCAAATGGATGTTAAAACAACATTTCTAAATGGTGAATTGGAAGAAGAAATATACATGCAACAACCTATTTGTTTTGTTACCGAAGGGCAAGAACAAAAAGTGTGTAAATTAATGAGGTCAATTTATGGCCTTAAACAATCTTCCAGACAGTGGTACATCAGATTTCATCAAGTTATCACCTCATATGTTTTTCATATGATTGATGAGGACCACTGTGTGTATGTCAAAACACATAAAGATAAGTTTGTGATTCTTTCATTATATGTGGATGACATACTGTTGGCTGGGAAAGACAACGAGTATGTATTAGCCATTAAAGAATGACTATCATCAAACTTTCAAATGAAAGATATGGGTGAAGCAACTTATATACTTGGAGTCAAGATTGAAAGAGATCGATCCAAAGGGATGTTAGCCTTGTCACAAGGTCAATACATCTAGAAAATCCTTGAGAGATTTAAAATGCAAGACTGCAAACCTATTGATGCTCCCATCGCAAAAGGCGAAAACTTAAGTCAACGATTGTGTCCAAAGACTCCGGAGGAAATAGAACAAATGCGAAAAGTTCCTTATTCAAGTGCTATTGGAAGCCTAATGTATGCCATGATGTGTACGAGACCAGATATATGCTTTGTCGTGGGTATGATAAGTAGATACCAGTCAAACCCAGGGTAAACCCATTGGAAAGCTATAAAAAGAATTCTCTGGTACCTTAAGGGCACCATGGATTATTCACTATGTTATCAAGGAAACTATCCAAAGTTAGAAGGCTACACAGATGCTGATTGGGGAGGAGACCTCGGCGAACATAAATTCACTTCTGGATATGTGTTCTTACTAAATAGTGGAGCAATATCGTGGAGTAGTAAAAAGCAGACCTGTATAACCTTATCCACAATGGAAGCTGAATTTGTGGTCCTATCATCAGCAGTACAAGAAGCAGTATGGCTTAAGAGATTCTTAAGTCACTTGGGTTTCATTGAAATTACGACTAACTCAGTGTTAGTGAATTGCGATAGTCAAGCTGCTATAGCATTCACAAAGGATCCCAAGTATCATTCTAAGACAAAACACATCGATACAAAAAACAATTTTGTGAGAGATAAAGTTGCACAGAAAGAAGCGAATGTGCAATATATATCTACGCGTGATATGGTTGCAGATCCTTTTACAAAGCCCATACCTAGAGACGTTTTTTATGGCCATGTTAAATCTCTAGGCTTGTGTAGAATTTAATTTCACATGACATGAAAATTGTATTACTGATTTACTTTGGTTATAAAATAAAATTTAGTATTTTTTTTCAAATTTTTCATACATAGAATGTTTAGTACATTAAACAAAAAGTATGTCTGACAGTAGATTGACCTTCTCACATAGGTAATCACTTCTATGACTTAGTGTTGAATAGAAATGAGATATTTTAAGCAATATTGTTGTTAATTGATAACAACACTATGAGAGAATATTCTTAACCTAGATATCACCTTGATAAAGAATCGAGAGGAGATTATATTTATAATCGAAGGTGAATAGATCTCACTATTCACCTAACTGTCTATAAGCCAGATGGAAGTTCTGCAGTCATAAGTTGATAAAGTAGAGTTGTGGACTCAAGTTAGATATTAAGTATATCTTAACTATCATCTGTACAGTATAAATTGAGACATACACTCCAATGAGAATGAAGAATAATACTGTAACATGTGTTTCATACCACATGTGCTATAAACGACCTAAATGGGTAACAGAAGTTAGATCTCTACTTCTTAATAATGTGAGACCCATGAGGCTAAGAAGTCTTACAAGTACCCTTAAGATCTTTGACTAAAATCTTGAAGTTTCTCTACGATTTAGCCATCTTAGAAAGTTACCAATGATCATGAAAGATTCGATCTAATGGGACTTATCTAGAGAGAAATCATTTTGGGATGGAAATTTTTGAGGAAAAGAGAAGATTATTTTAAGTGTCACATCATATTGTATTTACTGGTCGACCAATTGTATTTTTGTAATATAATTGTGAATACAAAAGGTAATATTTTAGAAAGAGATTTGGAATTACAAATGTGACTAAATGATCTAGGGAACTACCTCATACACTCTACATAAACACACAATTGAGTTACCTTACATACTTAACCGTTGTAAAGTAACAATCTCTCGAATTGAAAGTATGATGGTCGCACGACCTATTTTCTTGTATGAATTAGATACTGATGAAAGAGAATATGTTTCTCCATGATTGATAAGTGAGAGAATTCATCGTTCAAAAGGGAACAATGTAAAAGGTACGCCCATGATGGGTAACTCATTATGTGCGAGTGAGGAGAGGAAAGCAATTGCCTTTAGCAATTGCTTGATATTAGTTATTGGAACTGCCAATGGCGTTCCATCCTATATCTGGGAAGATTTCCCTTTGTGAGAAAATTAACTTGAAAAAGAACGTAAGTGAGAAAAAGACAGAGAGAACAAGAGAACA